>OZ026837.1:28413782-29013782 GCA_964023205.1 Lutraria lutraria | reverse complement strand
CGTGCTGAAGGCTATAACCGATTTTAGTGATGAATGGCATGGTTTCCTGTGTGTCCAAGTTTATGCTAATTGTAGATGAAGAAATATTGCTGTGAGAAAGAAATGAAAAATGCGTAAAACTTTTTAAAAAGAAATTCAACTGTTAAGAAGTTCACATTTCCAATTTATTTGACACTCGCTGACTTTATCTTCGTTGGTATATTTTAATACTAATCTTATCAAGCATCTAAGTGTATATTCTTAAAGACCATACCCAATACTTACAATTAATGATAAAATACATTTAGAAAAAAGCAGCGCGGCTTCTGCATGACGTCATAGGTTTATGAGCACGAAGTTGTGAGAAAGCTTCCAGATGATCAAGATTGTCAAGGTCATGTTTATTTTGAGGCGAGCAATGCATGTTTACAAGCTGTTTTGTTACATTTCGTTACATGTAGAGAAAATTAACTTGTAAGTTGATATTTTATGGAGATCTTGTTCAACCACGGTAGTATCATATATGCGCATGCGCTGACTTCGAATATTAACGGGCACGAACTTATGGGTGTAGTGGCTATATGCTATATTTATACATTTCCATGCTTATTCAGGTTAATGATGGCAAATGGTACTTAGAACCGCTGAAAAGACAAACTTGACAAAACTCAAAAATCTGACATTGTTTTGGTCCTTCCGCAATGAGACGTAGCGGGCAATAGATGAAATAGCAAAATCATGAACGGATTGCTCGTACGTCTCATAAATGTAGACATCTTCCAATGATATTTGAGGAAAAAAATAATCTTTTCAACTTCAAGCACATATGATTTGTTTCAAAATAAGGCTTATCTTAGCAGTGGGCAAGAGGGACGAGACTGCATAATACAACATTATGTTAGTGATTATATTTCATGACCCCCTTGAACAGAATTCGTATGTAGCAGTTTAAATTTACCCCACCCACCAAATTTACAAGGTCACAATTATTTGACTAGGATAATTCAACGAAAGAGAAACAGACGAATTAATCCTAAACGACTTACTTTCTTCTTCGATTGATTCATGGGCTGACATGTTCCGCCTAAGAAGTTGCGTTGTTGTCCTTTGGACAGGTCGCATAAGTCTTGATAGCAACATCTTTCCGACTTCGTGTTAGACGACCAAACGCATAGAATAGATTGGCGTAGTTAAAATACAGTTCTCCCGTATAATCTCGTGTGCCTAATCACGTAGGCTATAAAACCGGGCAATATCTCTCCAGAGTGGTCGTTCCTTATCATTCCTTCTGTTGATTTCATGTAAAATTATTACATCTTTTCTTGTCAACGCATTATCAATTGTTTCACTTAGTTGTAAAAATTAAACCATTTGTGACTTTATTTCTAAATATAACCAGGAAGATATTGTCAGTATTCACACAAACAAGCCAGACTACTTGTCTAGATTTGAAGAATCCCTAAGGCCCCTCATGAATTGTAAATGATACAAGATACAACTATACATATTTAAAGTCGGCTAAACAATATACATAGCTATCCTATGTATAACTATTTACCGACAATGCATTACAATAGTAAATAAAGTAATACATGGACAATTGACATATACATACATATAACATAGTCATATATAATTAAAGAAAAAATACAATCTTTAAGATATGAGTTACTAAAATCTAAACATCAAGAGTTTATAAAACTGCTAGTAATACATATTTTAGGTCAATACAAATTATAAAGCTATTTAAAATAAGCACGAAAAGTAAAGGCAATCGTTTCTAATTAGCATATAAAATATTAGCCGCATGATTTAGCAGATAAAATTAAGTTTACAGGAGAAAATTTTGAAGATCTAAACAAATCACATTTGCATGGCCAAATGTGAGAACATAAAGCAAAACAAAAAGTAAAATAAATAAATACATATAGGCACCTGAGTAAAAAGAAGCTACAGAGTAAAGAAAATAAAATAAATTCATATTTTGATAGCTTCGTAACAGGCTGAACATGTACAGCTATTTCCACTTCACGAGGCATAAAAGCTCCAGAAGTTGCTAAAATTGGTCTCGTCTCTAAAATGTTGAGGGAGTTTATTCCAGAGCTTAGCTGTCCCGAAGTGAAAAGAGTTAAGGTCATGAGTGTATGTCCTTACCTGAGGTATAGTTACAGTATTTGTGTTTTAAAACTTTCAAGGGCCACGATTCGCAGTCTTCTTCTTTTCAAAGATGGTAATTTTGATTTTTGTATTTAAAAGAGCTTCGTAATAAGATTTGTAGTCACTGTCAATAAACCTCAAGGCTTCTTTTTGGATATTTTCTATGTTTTTTTAGTATTAATTTCACCACAGAAATGCCATTGTTACTCTTAAAAGTTTTACTTCTTTATCACATTAAGCTATGAGATATAAAAGTTGCCTACGTTAAAATTTAAATCACAGTCTTTAGTTTTCTTTCCAATAGCTATTGTGTTTGAAATTTGTCAGGATTTGCCTGCATTATATTTATTTCAACAATTTAATGAGGGATTGACTAACCGATTCAAGATTAAGTTTTACAGTTTCAAGTGAATGGTGTGCCCTGGATAATGTATTGTC
The DNA here is from genome assembly GCA_964023205.1 of Lutraria lutraria. Lineage (NCBI taxonomy): Eukaryota > Metazoa > Mollusca > Bivalvia > Venerida > Mactridae > Lutraria > Lutraria lutraria. Next base: position 29,011,208 of record OZ026837.1, on the reverse strand, counting down.
GTCAGCCTAATTATATAAATCACAATGTTGAACAAAATTTAAAAAAAAAACATTGATAAAAATGTTGAAGAGAACTGGTCCAAGAATCGATCCACGAGGAACACTTTTATAGACAGTCATAAAATTGCTTTTGCATTGTCCAATTTTTACACATTGTTTTCTTTCTTTAAGATAGCTACTAAACAAATTTGTTGCACTCAGAAGTTCTGATAGGCTATATAAATGTATATTAAGTGTTTTAATTTTAAAAGTAAAAGGTCATGGAGTAAACAATCAAAAGCTTTGCTTAGATCAATTAAAACTGCTTCTACATACTCACTGTTATCCAGTGCTTACTTCCAATCTTCATGATCAATAATCTTCAAAGTGTTGTCTGGCATCCATACCCGGGTCTAAAAGCATATGGGATCCGTATGAGAAAAGCGACATTAAATTAATCCAAAGGCGAGCTGCAATATTTGTAACCCGTCGATATTATAACTGCTCCAGTGTAACATATACATGATCAGCTAACTTGAATGACAGTCCCTAGAAATCAGACATATTTCTCTACAAGGATTGAATTGTTACTTGAAATGTAGATATGCAAGACACAATTTCCATGACCATTTATCCACTAATTCCAGAATTATGTGCCCTTGAACTTAGCCATATACTAGCAGTGTATTATCGCTTTCTTAGTGTCAAAGCGGCGGCGGGGGTATTACCAGTAGTCACTTCTGTTACATTTAGCTCTAGTTTTCCTATTTATGTAGCCAGTCATCGTGCAAAAATTCAAAAATTGGTAAAATTTGTTGTTTTTCTTCTTTACCTAAACCAATGTCAGTTTTCTTTTAAAATGGCCTAATTTTGAATTAGGGACATATCTGACAGATTCCACAATTTTACACATAGGCATTTAGGCAATATAAAAAAATATAGAGTATCTTTTTTAACTTTGCATGATAATCGCATATGATAATAGAAAAATTATAAGCCAAAAAATGGGGAATTTTAAGTTTAAGCTAAGAGACTGAAAATTCCCCATTTTTTGGCTTATAATTTTGTATAAATGTTTTATGGAATTGCATGAAAAGAAATTTTGTATTTTAACCAAGAATGAGATAAAAAAAAACATAAACCAAAAGTAAAAATATGGCATTCAAGATTTATGTATGAATGATCTGTCCTTGAAATGACTTAAAATAAGCCAAAAGTCACTTTCATGGACAGATAACTAGAAAAAAAGAACCGCGTGACCTAAAATAGGCCAAAAATCTAATTCAAGGGCAGATAACTGAAAAAACGAGACACTTTTTTCGCTTGAACGTTTCTGGCTTCTTTTCTCTTATGGTATGATCATGCAAAAAAAAAAAAATCGGTCGAGCAGTTTTCAATTTGCCTATATGTCTATGTGAAAACTGTATAGCAAACAGTAGTGTTCTGTTAATGTTGCGGCTATCCAGGGTCATTCAAATAGGAAGACCGATCATTAAGATCAATTTATTTCTCCAGAAATATTTTCCATATAACTGAACAATGAAATAAAGAAACCCAGCAATGCCAGTCGTCATTCGTCTTAAAAAAGTGATTTAGCTGTTCATAGTGTTCTCATTTTTTATGTTTTTGGTAGACAATACATGTATGAAAAAGATATATACGCCTGTTTTTGACAAAATTTCCGTTATATATTGTAAATCTTCGAGCAGTTAGTGCATATCAGTACTGACCTTGTGCTTTCAACGTTGCTGCCTACAAGTTTATCCAAGTGAATGTTCAGCGATGTAGACGTAATGTCCTCAACTAAATCGTTACCAAGAACATATACCTCGTCCAGGGTTCCAATTGAACAAAAACCACATCGATCTATACAGTCCTACATATGTTTCAAAATTGTATTTGTAATCATTGATCATTAATAAGCTCATCTAAATCCTCCATAAAATTCTTATAAAACAAAGAAAAAATGATAAGCAAAAACAAAGGGAAGTTAATCTTACATCTTTTAATCGTATCTTTTAAATGAGTACACTCCCTTGTTTGATGCGATTTTTAAGCATCTTATACATTGTTCAAACTCTAGAACCCGACTGAAATATTTAATAAGTATACGCCAAGAAGCTAGTGTGTCAATGAAATAGGAACCACAAAATAAGTACATGTACAATGTAGTTGTTAATGAAAATCTTTTGGATTTTAAATATTTATCAAAAGCTCTCCGTAAGCACATTTAAATGGCTCCTCAGTAATTCTAACAGCAAAATCTGCAGCAAAGTGTTTCGTCAGTTGCCAGTGGAGTAAAACCTCATTTAGCGATCACTTCATTATGATGATAATCTTATTTAGTCTATTGATTTTCCGACCACTTTTCATTGTTTCGTATATACATGTATGTATAATTATATTTGTATTTCTTTTATTGATAACGACACCTCCGTCAATCTGACTAAAGTACTCGATCTTCCTTACCCTAAAGCGTAGCGAGTTTGAGGGTATGATTTTAACCAGATTGCACCTGTGACCACCTTGGTCCAGGATATTACAATTGACTAAATTGCTACCAAAGAAGGTCTTGACACCACTGTCCACACTGTACATGTACAAGTTTATTTTGTGAGGTTCTTGTAGAATGACTCCGCGCCCACGTTCTATTTCTCAGAATTCGTTGTTAGGGTAATCTATATCAAAAAGCTATAATAAACATCACGGTTCTTGATAAGCAACTTCCAATAATGATGTATGAACAAATACGGATTGAGAAGTTCAATAGACGGTCAAATTTCATCCAAGCCAACGAACTCTCTCGGTCAGTTATGCATTACAAGATTGACAATACTGCCAATACCAGTATACATGCACATAATTATATTGGAAAGCAAACCAATAGCACGGCCTGCAGTCACATTCTACTCAAGCAATTTGGTGGCCAATGACGGCACGAATGACGTTTTAAACTCTAGGAGTTGTCCGAAAACTTATAGTTTTGTGAGTTTTTTAGGTAAAACAATTACATGTACATTAATTTTGTAAATGAAATAATTTATGTGATTTGAATTGAAAAGATAAATTTATAAGTATATACCCAGTTTTATGTGCCATTCGTCGCTAAAGTCAGTAAATAACTTTTCACCCGATCATATATATAATTGATCTTATGGCGTTTATTACACCACGGTTAACACCTTGCTCAGTTCATATCAGCTTTGCGGCAATCGTACACCTATTTGCGACCAACATGTTGGAGGAAATTGGTGGGTTTCGTACGACAACTTCAAGAACTCCGTACAAATTCGCCAACTGTGGGCCTGTCGCAACGTCGAAAACCACATTTTCGACCTGCACATTTTCCTAGCAATTTTTGTAGCTCTCAAGGCATCTGCACAGTAACCTCATGACATCAGATCCGCACAATTAAAGTACGTTTTTTACACGGTGTCCGGCTTGACATACTGTCAATCAATGATCGTGTTTGACTCACAAATACCACAAGACAACCACACCAACACCTTGCAGTACCTTGCATTTCTTCAGGCCGTCACAAGACTGATTCGTAACACGAATTAGCAAGGCCATCGCGCGGCAGGCACTCGCTATAAAAGGCTCATCTGTTCAGATGTTCCGTTGATGGCAGCAAGTAGTGCCTCGGTGTTGCAGCTCTATCCGGGTGTCTGCATGTGTTGATGTTTTAGGAAATACGGTTTTTATTGCTTGTACTTTGATTTTTTAGAGTGTAAGTTTTGCAGAAAGAAAAGAACTGACGAAACGACAAAGCAGGTCAAAAGGCTGACCCGAGCCTACGTCCTGTTTAGCCAAATGGTGCTGAAACACTCGAGACGTAATACCCAATCACTTACCAAATGGATACAACGATGTAGCTTACGTTCATAACCTTTATTACATCAAAAAAAAATACTTTGTCCTAAGTACAACTGTCAACATTACACAAATGCGATACAACGTACTGTACTATGTTCACATAATCAGGTCCTACTACGGAGCCCTTTCAACTGGGCTGTTGTACATAATATCCCATGCATGACAGAACCATTGGAATGCTGTCCACTAAAAGTTGTTGGCTCTGCGAAATGACACGAACAAAAAATCGCACGGCTGATGTAAAATGGGCCTAGTTGTTGCCAGGCGCGTATCTGCTTACACGCAGAGTCCACATCACTATTTCCCAAAATCAGTCGGAAACTCTTTATTTAATTATCTGTTGTTTAACGACCCATTTAACAGATATGGTCATTTCAAAGCCGCCTCAGAGAGGGGGGGGGGGGGGAGATAAGATGCATGAGGACTGGGCATTTGAATATAGTTTTTCCTGGTTCTTTATCGATCCCGGTGAAATACCGATACACGCCTCACTCGTGTCCTGTGAGATTTGAACCCACGACCTTTCGTTTTGTAGTTCAGTGTGTTACCACTGGACAACCGATTACTCCAAATTCTTGACTGAACTTAAACCAGTGAATTTCAGAACGTATCATGTTCTTGAATCCACTCCAGTTTAGCCTCGGTAACGCCTGATTTGCAGTACTCCTCGTCGACAGCACGCACTTCAAACCCTTGTGATTTGCAACACAGTTAACCCTGCCTGCGAACAACGGCAATTTTGGACAGAGAAAAGTATAACCTTCCCAAATATGCCCCGTATGTAATCATCCGTCACCTCATGGTATTTATGAACACTTTACATGGATACCATCATATTTGAAGGTTGTTGATCGAATCTCGCGCTTGCAAACGATCAACCGTGCATGTATAGGCCTACATATAACTAACCCATCTTCTCGAATACAATCATTCACTCAAAACGACAACGTTTCCTTATACGAAGTACATGTGGCTATATTTGGAATGAAGGGTGAATAAGGACAATGTCCTGTGTAAAACACTTCCACGCTCACACAATGTTGTGTCTGCTTCATAATTTATCAATGCAAACATAAACTGAGTTGAACAATAGGTGAAGTAGCGGTGGTGACGCTTTGTTACCCGATGAACTCGTTCTGTGACACATGATGCCTGGAAACGTTAATATGTGTATATACTTGAATATTTTTTGTGTAATTGAAAAACATATGCAATTTTCTAGACGAATTTCAGTCATATGTATGTTTGCGGGTATATAGTATAGTGTCTATTACTAGTTTGGGTAATCCTGGCCATTTGATTGGCTAATGGTGATGTCGGTCATTTTGATTGGTCAATCATTGGACTGGCTATTCGTCGCGTAACCTGTCATGTTTGACTGAATCTGTTCGTCTGTTCGTCTGCTCGTTTGTTAATAGTTAATAGGTATGTATAAGCATTGCTCTGTGATGTTGACCTAGATAAGTTGTAGTATCGGAAATGCTATTTGAAGTTCAATGTGGGTGTATTATAGCAGATTATGGTGAATTTGTTAGTATTTAAAGTACATTCTATTTGATTGATTTAGGGTATGGTATTACCATGTGCTTGTGAAGTATATAGATGAATTTATTCATTTGTCAAATACTCATGATCGTCAATATGTGTGTATTATTCATAACATATCAACATGTTAATTATACTCTCCATAATGGAGGACTGAATAAAATATACAGTCAATATCCTTTATGAAAAAAGCAACTTCATACAAACTACAAAATGATGACATCTTTATATTGACGTTTTTCTTCAATTTCGCGTTTATTATATCTTTGTTATTTATCAATGTTTCTAACCAAAATAGCATACACGGAACTGGGTAAAACATATCATGAGTGCATTGGCTGATAGGATGTTTTAATACGCGAGAAAGAAAACTTATTTTCCTTTTTCGTGTGTTCGGTGTCCAATAATGGAACGTTCTCGCCCTTAAGCTGAATGAGAAGAACTCGAGCAGTCTAGACGACAAATCTATCTTCCATTAACATAAACTTTCGCAGGAGATGTTCGCAAATCCAGAAGATGTCAGGCATCTTAATGTTCGGATTCTCTCGGATCCTCATATCATGCAAATTGTCAATTTCTATACTGAGTTGTTGTTGTTATGTTTGCGAAGGATAACAAACGACAACTCATGGTAGAGAATGGCATACTTCGTATCATTCAGTATCATTTGCACGTCGCCAACTGGAGTTGCCGATTGTCTCTCATTACACAATATGAATCACCGTCATTACAACATATCACGGGACAATGAGTATTTTAATATATTGAATGGTGGTTATGCTCGTCGTTTATTTGTTTTTTAAATGCAATATCATTATAGTTGATAAAAAATAAATTAAAATTATAGTTGTGTAAGTGATGATGCCGTTTTGAGGGGAGATATAAATCATTGTTATCATATATTATCATCATATATAAAAAAAAATACGGACAGACATACAGTAAATGAAGATGAAATTTCGTGATTTCGAACGATATTTACCATCTTTACCCATAGAGCGTTTGACACAGCCGTCACTTGCTCGGCGCGCATGAATTTTGATGCAGACCAAATTACTACGTTTTTCTACATCTGCCATGCCAAACTAGTTCGCCATGCTAAACAAGTCTATGTCACGAAGTTCAGTACCCATGAGTAATTTCTGCAGTTTCAGTACATTCATTATAATCGTACTTCTAACACTTTAACCATCGTTGTTCCACTTTTCACTTTATTATCGTCGAGTTATTATAATTATGGTTCTATCGACGTTTTACCATCGTACTTTCGACTTCACGGCGATTATATAGATACTTGTTACATTAATTTTAATTTTAGATAATAGCGTTATTATTCAACAAATCGATTTCATTTCCAAATTGTCGAAGAAAAACGGATGAGTTATTACCCCTCCCCCCAATCTCATTAAAGATAATCATTAATATTGTACTTTACATGGATCGACGATTCACATAATTTAAATAAATTTAACCTCACGTTCACTTTTATGAACTACGCTGTCGAACTTCCCTTGCCCTCAAAAGTTTATATAATTAGTTACAGAGTCATGTTTGTGTAATCGGCCGCTTAATAAGTCGTCCAATTAGGCTGTACTTAAAAACCGGTTAATACGGTATAAAAAATGTAATGGGTCGAGCCGTCGAACTATTCGGTTTTCTCTGTCATTGTTTGTCTTTTGGTACTTTGGATTCTATCAGACCTGGAGAACTAACCTTTACCTACTCTCTTTGGTGCCAGTAAACTATAATTCGTAACCACGGCCTTGGTTCACTCGGATATTTCCTAGACTGACAAAACAATACGAAATAAAGAGAAGCGTTTTATTCAATTATCATTTCATTATCACGTGACCTCGGTCATTGAACCCACGTGACCGTACGTGATAAATACTGAAGATGATTAATTTCAACTGAGATGGAGTAAATAATTTGTTATTGAAAATTATTACCACCAGTCTTCTACTAGTTATAGGACCATAGAGGTCCATTAAACGTACAAGTACTGTTTAGTATAGGTTTTCTCTTGTAGATGTACGCGGGTTTAAAACGACCGGTTGTTGTTTACGAGAATCATGTTAAAACTCGAGCGACTATAAGGCTAAGTTGCGGCCAACCGGACAAAGACCGGTGTCTGAACTCTCTGCTTTAGACCTGTCAATGTTACGTAAGTGTTTGATGCGGTATTTCTCCAAAATAAGGCTTTAAAAAATCAGATCAATTAATTTTGCGAACGGTGATGATTAATAGCAACACAATCGTAATTATAGTCCATTCACGAACTTCTCGACATACAGGCTTAATTGTGAATACACAGCCTTGTCTATAGCTGATGAAAAAAATCACGCAATGTATTCGGGTTTTAACCTCTTGGACAAAACATATTGAGATTGATTTATTACCATTTGTTACGTGTCTGTTGCTTAGTAACATGTTTTGCGACGTAAAAACTATGTCCATCGTTGAGATTTTCGCGACAAGACATAATTAGACCGATCTTACTTAGTCTGCCAGTGGCTTAATTTCCGTTCCGACGATAACCAAATTGTTTTAATACAACGTACACTCTTGACCAAACAATTTTGAATTTATCTTCGATCCTAATGTATATCTATCTCATACATTGACAGAATCGTAACTCCCAGTTGAGTAGCATGACATACGTTGTCGTAAAACATGCAAACAAATGTTTCCAGAAGACCTGAACTACGGTCATAACGGACAGTCGATATATACATGCTATTATAATCAAAGTACTGAAAGTACTGTCGGAACGTGATTTATTTTTATTTTTCCCATATGAAGAAAAAATAGAAATATATACCCATGTCGTTCGTACCCATGCAAATATTTTTAACATTTACACTTTCGTACCGATATATAATGCAGGGCATATACATGAATGTGCTTGCCATCGAAGAAGGACATGCATACGCTTTACTAGTCTTTTAGCATTGGCTGAAAAGAAATAAAGAAACTCTGATTCTGATTTTTAACACAACAGTACATCACCGCATTGAACACAATCTGGGTCACTCAAATAAAAAGATCCTGAAACAACAGTTTGTAGGGCCTAGTATAGTTAACCCAATATGTTGCGCGAGATTCAGACGTGGTCATGTAATTCTAAATAATCTTGCATGACTCTATCCATGTGGTTACGATCAAATGATTTAAAATAGTTTTAGATCCAACACACTTAATTGAGGAAATATACCAGATGCATAAATATAATCACGATTATATAGGAAGGTGATTTTGATAAAGTCACCTTCCAAAAATAGATTTGCTACACTACTACTGTTGTTAACACGATAGTCTTTAGATCTAATTACAGATGTCCTTTTATTCAGAGTTGATTCGACATAGTAATACATGTAGTAACTTTACTGTTTTGAGTTCAACAATGGATTCCGTGCGACATGTAATTTGTTTACGTGTCGCGAACGTGTAGATCAGGCTGCTTCCCGCTCCTAGTGACATATCATTTAAAAAAATAAGATCGCCCCCCAAAAAACCATGGTTCATTAGCAAACGTGACAGCCTAAGAGTAGTAAGTATTCTATATTATCGTGGATCTATTAACCGATAATTTGAATCGTTTTAATGTATATAATTTATACACCTGTGTACCGAGGTCAAATTTGTTCGAAAACAACAACAACAATACATCCTCCAACGAAAATGTGACACATAGATTAACCGTTTAAATCATGTGACCTACAATATGAAGCAAACTATAATCAGTTTGCCCAATTACAAACAGGACGTAGATACACGTGAACCTTTCCCACCAGAACTTCCCTGATCGGGAACGTCTGTAAACCATCTCTCTTCTCAAGAAACCTCTCATGTCCGCAAATCTCTCTTATCCAGAAACCTTTCTAGTCAGGACGTCTCTCTTAATGAGGTGGGGTTTATTTCAGATAGGTCCTCGAACGAGGTATTGCTGGTAGCTAACCGCTGTACATATAGTACAGTATAGAGGTTATTTTGAACAGCATGATTTAACAGTTTCGTTGTTATTGGACTTTGTAATCGGTGACCAAAATTTTGTCGCTGGACTCCATAACAGCTTGGTTAAAAGAATGCCGCATAAAGGAAATAGTACACAACTAAATGGTGTGATTATATAGAAGTATCTGGAATCTTTCCCCAATTAAGTGTGTCGGATCTAAATATATTTCAAATCATTTTACTACATGGACAGAGTCATGTATCTAAATAAGTGCTTGTCGGTAGATACATGAGATATTCAAATGCGTAGAATTAAAACCGCGTATCCACTGTCCAATAAAACATATTGCTGTAAAAGTAGTTTTACTTTCGGTTTTCGTTCGATGGTTTAGAAACATCTCTACGGACGTATTCATGCATTTGCAACAATCTACCATCGATGTATGTTTTTGTGCCTTTTTAACATTTCTTAATATTACAAAGCGAATTCTCATCTAATCGTATTTCAGTGATATTCACACCAACTAGTGTTAGTTTGATGACGAAATCGCAATTTATAGACTCACTACCCGCAGTGGTTAGTAGCAAAGCGTAACCGGTCTGGGGAGTTTGATTTATTGAATGAATTCATGTCATGTTGAATGTTTAAACTAATAATTCGAGTCGCTAAATACGAACGTAAATTACCTAATACGTGCTTTTAGAAATTACAGTTTAAGAGTTCCTTTTACGCCAGATTATTTAGAATTACATAATCACGTCTAAATTCCATGCAACATCGGGTTAACTATAGGTCATATAGGTCTTACTCTACTGTGTCAGGACCTTTTTAATTTGAGTGACACTGATTGTGTTCAATGCGACGATGTTCTGTTGTGTTAAAACCAGAAGAATCAACGTTTGTATTTACTGTTACTGAAGTGTTGGTCACTAGTTTGTGCAACAATAAAGAGTTTTTAATGCAATTAAATTGTCTCCAATTAATGTGCTAATCATTAAACTTTCCAATATCAGGCTTTTTTCATTTTAAAAAATTAGAAAAAGGGACTATAGTAAAGCCTTAGCGTATGTCATTTACCTACATGCATATGACCTGCATTACAATATGAATGAAAAATCGGTCCGTAAGTGTAAATGTTGAAAATATTTGTATGGGCACGAACGATGTGGGTACACATTTCTCTCTTTTGCCTCGTATGGTAAAAATCAAGTCCGACAGTACTTTCAGTACTTTGATTTCTGATGAATATCACGTAGTGACGCATTAAACTTCTTGATGCGAATACATGTACTATGTTAATGAGAAAATCCTAGAGTAAAACATTGGTTTTATCAACCACTTTTTTCGGACTTAAAAACGATAATGGGTTCTCTTGATGATGCAATGCAATAAAACAACCGTTACAAAGTTAATGTTTGGATGCCGTCCACCATCAACACGACCTATTTTCAGTCCGGAATACACCGACGTTTACATCGCGGTCAATCAGCGGGCAACGGAAAACGTTGAACCTAACCCGATAATCGTTTATGAAAACGAGCGAGAATATATTAGGCTGGTGTTCTGATTCATTGGGTTATCGTCCGCTTTGGGTAATAAAGACAAATGTCATTTGGGCGTGTATTGAGTTTGTTTACCCTCGCCACCGGGAACTCCTATATGGACGAGCTTTCTCTATCTTTAACATTATAACTTTTTTCAAATAATATTAAGCAATCTTTTTAAAAAATAACAATATATGCAGGTTATTGTAAATACAGTTTGTATGCCTTGTATTGCAGTTGACTTGCAAGCAGGAGGTCGCGGGTTCGAGCCCCGCATCGGGTACATTATATTTCTCCTCCTATCACAGTTTCATTGGTTCAACCAATTGGCTCTATTATCTGAATGACTGAAGATAGGCAATTAGAATAACATTTTTGACTAACCACATACAACTCTTGTAGGATCGATGTACAGTTCAGTTAAGTTATTTTTGAACATTACTACACCGACACGAAATGAAAATTGGGATCATTATTTGTTCGAGTTTGTATGTCGTTTAGCAGACATGTTGTAAAGTTAACCCTTGTTATTTTTTTCGTGGATGGTATGCCCCGAGACAAGATATGTGGAAAATAATGCCGCACGTAATTTTGGTTCGTACCAGTACTTTATCTGTAGTCATACAACTCTCGTATCGTTATCACACCAATGTCGCGAGTTCAAGTCAGTGAAACTTCTCCGTCCGATACATTTTAACATGTTCTGACCTTATGATGGGTACGGATTACGGAGGTTTTCAGATACGAGAGGTTTTCAGAAAAGATAGGAGAGATTTTCAGATAAGAGGTTTTTTATGAAGTCCTGTTTTTCATAAATGAGAGGTTTTCAGATAAGAATTTTAATTGGAAAATATTAAGTAATAACAACATGTTAGAAAGACCTTCGTTGCAAAAGACACCTCCTAGTCTTCAAGTTGACATTACATTAATTAGCCTAAACTTTTCCAGGTATTCGCACGCTCTGCCCCAAATTGACGCCCGCCCATGTTTTAATATAGCTTGGCCTCGTATGTTTCCCTCTATTGATTGCCGACATAGAGCACGTCTGTAAGGTTCACTCAAGGGTCATCGTATAAAATACTACACACTGGGTGTACTCTGTACTGTTCCTTATGTTAAATTATTAGAAATTACTAACTGTTAACTTATGAGTGTATACATGACAGTGACTTTTGGCCCGACCCTTTTTCTGTCACGTACAACGAGAGGATAATTTTACACCTTCCTAGAATCAGAATTTACAATTATTCGATTGGAAAGTATTTCTAATTGTGAGTACAGATTGATATTATAATTTATAAGAAAAGTAAACATTATAAACAGAAAAGACATTTGTCAAATAACATACATTTGTAGTTTTGTACATGTTCGTGATTGATTTTTTTTCAGCAAATTGATAAGAAGCGCATTATTTTTTTTAAAAATATACAAACTGTGTAAGCATTGATTCTTGTACATGTATTTGACGTTAAGGTATACATATATTATGACTGTTTATAAACCAATGATCGATTGACGCCTTTATCTAATGAAGATATGTATCATATGTTTGTTTTAATATACTTACTTACGTACGTATAATTTTATGTATTTAGATATTATACATTATCAGTATACTATGCAGTTATAATACTCAAGACAATATAATGTTTCGTTATTTGACGCGTTATAGAATTAATTGGTCCGTTAGTATCGTTCATGTACTCGAACATCTGTACATTTGTTGTACTTGTAAACATGTATATAATACATAACATGGTCCGTTAGTATCGTTCATGTACTTGAACATCTGTACATTTGTTGTACTTGTATATAAAATTCATAACAGCTTATAAAGAAGATTCCTCGCATGTTTTCGTCTCTGACAAAAATCAAAATACCAAATTGGTCGAAGTCAATTCTATTTTTCAACTTCTTGGACAAGTGTCCTGAAGTTTTTATTTATACAGTTGGTGCATTTCTTTTTCAAAAGTCAAACGATTAAGTGATATAATTCGACGTGGCAGAATTATTGAAAACTATAAATAAAGTTACAAATCAAGCGTAAATAACCTTATACATTGTAATTGTAAATATTATGGACGTCACCTTGAATCTAGACTAGATTAGCGAATGGGGCTAGTCTATAACTGTAAAAAACAAAGGTTATGACCTTTCCGAAAAGATACGCGACTCTTGAATTAGATTACCGTTACATGTCAATACATGCACTCATAGTTCCCATTTAACCGGTCTATACGATATCGTAGAACATCGGATGTTGCCCGACGGAAAATTATAACATATCGCGAAGCATGGAAGGCGAGGCGATGCGATCGAATTGTACCTACATGTTTAATTCTGTTCTGTATAATGTTTGATTGATATAAAGTCGGTGAAGGACAGGTACGAGTTTAGATGACCTATTGAACTTTCGTCTTCAATTTTAATGATGACAATTATGACACCATTTATCAGCACATTTCGTGTGATATAAATCGATTTCTCTGTCTTTTATGACTGTGTATTTAGTGGTGTATTTAGTCGTACATTTGAACGTTATTCTTCAGTCTCGCGCTAATTGATTCCTGGAGTTCCTGATGACGGTGGCTACCACAGACTAGTTGTACTTTTACCCGACGGTTGTTTCTTTTCAGTTAATTATTAAACAAAGAATGAAAACTGTCCAATAACAAGAGCTGATATTTTGTTCCGAAACTAGCTATTATTATATGAAATAATCACCCGCCAAATAATCATCGCATTGTTGAGCTTTTCAATTAATATATATATATATGTATGTATATATTGTGTGTTCGTATTTGGATTAAAATAATATATCAGTGGCCCATCCCTTGTACGACATTACAACACCTGTGTTCACAGATTGAGGTATTAGTTTCATATCACGGTTTTTAATCACGTAACATATAGTTTGCTATAAGCTTCTTCATCCATGATGGAAATATATATAACTTCAAGTATGTATATTTGTAACACACGTTAACATACCTTGCGGATAGACTTGGAGTTCGTGACAAGGTTTAGTATTACACACATGAGGTGTGACCTTATGACCTAAGGTCTGTGAAGACAATTTAATATTCATAACGAATTATGGACGAACCTGTCAAACAGGGCATTCAAATTTTGCTGATGTTCATAATACTATATCCGACTCATTTATTCCTATCGACGTTTCTGGCAATTGTTTACTATATGCATTGTGTTATTTTTTTATATTAAAATATAAATATTTTCTCGTCAGTTTGTTCTTTAATGTTCTAAATTCAACGTTCAAGTTGTCAACAGAAAACGATTATGATAAACACTATATGATATGATGCGTTCTTATGGTGTTGGTATACAATTATTCATGCATAGGTTTCCTAGAAAAATGCTTACAAAATTACCACCTTCTATAAAATACCACCTTCAACCAAACCAACCCAACTCATAGAAACATAAATTTACTAAAATAGAGGATAAAACACCGTCTCCCTGAGGATACCGAAGTCCTGAGGGTGCCGCCTCCCTGAGCCTGAGGGTACCGCAGCCCTGAGGTAACCGCCTCCCTACCTCCTTGAGGGTGCCGCCTCCCTAAGCCTGAGGGTACCGCAGCCCTGAGGTAACCGCCTCCCTACCTCCTTGAGGGTACCGCCTCCCTGAGCCTGAGGGTACCGCAGCCCTGAGGTAACCGCCTCCCTACCTCCTTGAGGGTGCCGCCTCCCTGAGCCTGAGGGTACCGCAGCCCTGAGGTAACCGCCTCCCTACCTCCTTGAGGGTACCGCCTCCCTGAGCCTGAGGGTACCGCAGCCCTGAGCCTGAGGGTACCGCAGCCCTGAGGTAACCGCCTCCCTACCTCCTTGAGGGTGCCGCCTCCCTGAGCCTGAGGGTACCGCAGCCCTGAGGTAACCGCCTCCCTACCTCCTTGAGGGTACCGCCTCCCTGAGCTTGAGGGTGCCGCCTCCCTGAGCCTGAGGGTACCGCAGCCCTGAGGTAACCGCCTCCCTACCTCCTTGAGGGTGCCGCCTCCCTGAGCCTGAGGGTACCGCAGCCCTGAGGTAACCGCCTCCCTACCTCCTTGAGGGTGCCGCCTCCCTGAGCCTGAGGGTACCGCAGCCCTGAGGTAACCGCCTCCCTACCTCCTTGAGGGTGCCGCCTCCCTGAGCCTGAGGGTACCGCAGCCCTGAGGTAACCGCCTCCCTACTTCCTTGAGGGTGCCGCCTCCCTGAGCCTGAGGGTACCGCAGCCCTGAGGTAACCGCCTCCCTACCTCCTTGAGGGTACCGCCTCCCTAAGCCTGAGGGTACCGCAGCCCTGAGGTAACCGCCTCCCTACCTCCTTGAGGGTGCCGCCTCCCTGAGCCTGAGGGTACCGCAGCCCTGAGGTAACCGCCTGCCTACCTCCTTGAGGGTACCGCCTCCCTGAGGGTACCGCCTCCCTACCTCCTTGAGGGTACCGCCTCCGACTGGTTGGTAGCAAAGCTACAAGGGATTAATCTAGTTTTCAGGACCTCATGGTATTAATCGGACTAGAAGGAGTAAAACACATACGTCACCGTTATTTTACACTAAGCGCTATAGAACTTCTTTAGATTTTCTGTAAAGATAACGCAAAAAATGAGCAGATTTCATACATTTCATCTTTCTGTACTAGAAAAACGACAACGTTAAGCAGGAAAGTACAATTCGTGATGGTCGGCAAATAGCGAATTATGTGAGAATGGTGTTATTAAATGAGCCTGGTATAAGTGACCAATTCTACGTCTTTATATTCTTGATATGTTTTTTGTCGCTGGAATTTTCCTTAAATTAACGTTTGACGCATGAAATTACGTCCTGGGGACATTGTTTCTGCGTTATCATGGTAACCACGGAAAAGGTAGAAAATGTCTGATTGGAAATTATCATTTGTATACAGCTACGGTAATTTATTAACATATACAACTGTTATAGGATTATACATTCTTGAAGTTATTGAACTATGTATAGCTGCAATTAAATTGCGACTTTTAAGAAAAAATGTAGCCCTCGCCTCCAGCTAAGGTCATGTATTAAAGGTAATTTAAGTAATGTTATTTATTTATAATTTAGCGTCAAGCTTTTAAGGTAACCATGACAACGAAGAAACTGATAGTGTGACATTTATAGACATACTTTCATATAATTTAGTCTCTTGTCAAAGTTAGATTTATCATATCATCAATTAATCTTGTCATTTACGCGACATATTCTTATTTATCATTGAAACATCGTTTCAATGTCAGTAGACGTTTCAATTGGTCGTCTGTCTAATTTCTTCTGCACGCCCGCTTGTCAGTCCGTCAGTTCGTCCGCTTGTCTGTCTGTTTGTCCGTCTGTATGACCGCCTGTACCGTGTTGTTTCTTCTGTCCTCCATGATGTTGTCATGGTGATAAGACTGATTTAACACTCCCCTTTTCCGTGACGAATGAGACAATCTATGACGAGCATTTTGTTGCTTATAATATATTGGTTCAAAGCTGCAGAAATATTTTCTCTTTTTCATGCCATTTTCTAGACGAATTTTAGTCATGGGTACATAGTATAGTGTCTATTAATAGTTTGGGCAATCCTGGCCTTTTGATTGGCTAATGGTGATGACTAAATCTCTTAATAGTTGATAGGTAAGTAAATAATGCAGGCATTTCTCCTAGATAAGTTGTTGTGTGGCATAATATCTGAAATGCTATTTGAAGTTCAATGTGGTTGTATCATAGCAGATTATTGTGAATTTGTTAACATTTAGGGTTGATTCTATTTGATTGATGTTGGGTATGATATTACCATGTGCTTGTGAACTATATACATGTATTTATTCATTTGTCAAATACTCATGATGGTCAATAAATGTGTTTTACTCAAATCATGTAAATATGTTATACTCAGTCTTCATAATGGAGGATTGAATAAAATATACAGTCCATGTCCGTTATGAAAAAAGCAACTTCATACAAATAACATAAAACAATATGCTTCTTGTAATTCGTCTACCTATGACGTCTTGTTATAGTTTTTTCTTGTTAACTCGTAAACTGGATTTTCAATTATCCATCTTAGAACATATAACAATATTTTTACAAAAAAATACCTTTATAATAAAAATCTAATAAGTATATAATCGAAGTACCCGTCGTTTTATATCGTGTTTTTTTCAACCAGTCTACGCACTATTCAGATATCAGCGCATTTACTGGATGCAGTATCGAACACTGGTTATGATCAACGGTTTCTCTCCATTGAATGTGCTCAAGCCCAACGCTGAATATGCTAAAATCTTGTTCTCTCCACTGAACGTGCTAAATCTCCGCACCCGAGGTAGCTGACTTCAAAATCACTGTAACCTCTCACTGATAACAGGGTCGTGAGTTCGAGCCCCGCTACCGACAATGTCTCTTTATGTGAGAAAGTCGGCAGTTGCTTACGGAGGATGGGAGTCTAGTACTGGTTCTTCCCACGAACGATGGTTAGGTGATCAGCTGTCCGCCTCATGCGACACTGACTGTTGAAATGGGGTTATACAAACAAACAAAAATACGTGCCATAGTCTGGTTCTGTCCACTAAACAAGCTAAATTCTGGTTCTATCAACATTAAATATTGTTCTCCCATTTCGCGGTCAAAAATAAAATGGTGATGACGTACTTTTTGTCTGTATTTCTCAAAGCCTGTGAGCCATGTGTACACAATGGTAGGATACTACGTCATCTCGCACCTTTTAAAAAGGTCCTCCCTAGACTCGAAAACTTAAACAAAAGAGATAAAATGTCATGTTTTCGCTTTAAAATGGTGTGCATAATGTTTTTTTCTATTCTTTTACCGTTATCCTGCGGCGACTTGTCTCCGAATAAAGTAGTTTTTTTTCTATTAACAATTGGGAGTGTTCATAATGGGCTTCACAGATCAATAACAAGCATACATTAGTATTTGTCTTCATTTGGCTGCTAAATGAGGGGAAAATAAGTTATTGATTCGTTGGACTGTAAAAATACATTATCACATTATGTAAACGACCGCCGTACTTCTTATTAGTTCTAATAAATTATAGGGATCCACTGTTTGATGTATAATGGAAACAGAAATCTTCATTAACGAGTATCAAGATTATCACCTTCTCTTGTTCCCTAATTTTCCTCTGTTCTAAGAGAATAAACTGAATACATTCACACGCACGCCATTTGCTCGGAAAAAATATATTATACATTTGTTTTTGTATTTGCATAATATTTTGGCTTGTTATTTCGTTACACTTTAAGCCAGTAACATAAGAATGTTTGATACAACGAACGTTTATTGGGGTTAGACGATGCTCTTCGGGAAAAGCGCCCTCAGTTTCCCAATTAAATTCTATTTCTCCTAAAGCCATCGTCTGTTTAAATTATTCAAGAATGGAAGTAACAAGGATTTTTAATCAATCAGTAACGGCGTGTGGTTTGATTTCCGAGTTTAACAACCACATTATCCGGATGTCTGCGACGTTTTTATTTCAAGAAAATTATACAGTATTTCAAGCTCTTGTCTGGGTTATTTTCGAGTACTTTTATAATGCCATGAAAGTATCCAGTTTCCCAGGAGAGTCGTATAAGAGGCTGTATTGACATTTCTTTCCATCACGCCTTCTCCGCGTATATATTTAAGCCATTTCTACATGTTTTTGTTGGCTGTTGCTTAGCAACACGAACAGACTTTTTCATGCGTGATATTGGGGATAGAAATACCGAGTAGCCTCACTTAGCGACCACCTGAATACTGATACCATCTTCTTTACGCAACCAGGCCCGGTGGTTATATGTTTCCACCTGAATACTGATACCATCTTCTTTACGCAACCAGGCCCGGTACGTGGTTATATGTTTCCACCTGAATACTGATACCATCTTCTTTACGCAACCAGGCCCGGTACGTGGTTATATGTTTCCACATGAATACTGATACTATCTTCTTTACGCAACAAGGCCCGGTACGTGGTTATATGTTTCCACCTGAATACTGATACCATTTTCTTTACGCAACCAGGCCCGGTACGTGGTTATATGTTTCCACATGAATACTGATACCATCTTCTTTACGCAACCAGGCCCGGTACGTGGTTATATGTTTCCACCTGAATACTGATACCATCTTCTTTACGCAACCAGGCCCGGTGCGTGGTTATATGTTTCCACCTGAATACTGATACTATCGTCTTTACGCAACCAGGCCCGGTGGTTATATGTTTCCACCTGAATACTGATACTATCTTCTTTACGCAAGCAGGCCCGGTGGTTATATGTTTCAACCTGAATACTGATACTATCTTCTTTACGCAACAAGGCCCGGTACGTGGTTATATGTTTCCACATGAATACTGATACTATCTTCTTAACGCAACCAGGCCCGGTACGTGGTTAAATGTTTCCACCTGAATACTGATACCATCTTCTTTACGCAAGCAGGCCCGGTGGTTATATGTTTCCACCTGAATACTGATACCATCTTCTTAACGCAACCAGGCCCGGTACGTGGTTAAATGTTTCCACCTGAATACTGATACCATCTTCTTTACGCAAGCAGGCCCGGTACGTGGTTATATGTTTCCACCTGAATACTGATACCATCTTCTTTACGCAACCAGGCCCGGTACGTGGTTATATGTTTCCACCTGAATACTGATACTATCTTCTTTACGCAACCAGACCCGGTACGTGGTTATATGTTTCCACCTGAATACTGATACCATCTTCTTTACGCAACCAGGCCCGGTACGTGGTTATATGTTTCCACCTGAATACTGATACCATCTTCTTTACGCAACCAGGCCCAGTGGTTATATGTTTCCACCTGAATACTGATACCATCTTCTTTACGCAACCAGGCCCGGTGGTTATATGTTTCCACCTGAATACTGATACCATTTTCTTAACACAAGCAGGCCCGGTGGTTATATGTTTCCACCTGAATACTGATACTATCTTCTTTACGCAAGCAGGCCCGGTGGTTATATGTTTCCACCTGAATACTGATACTATCTTCTTTACGCAAGCAGGCCCAGTGGTTATAAAACTTAAGATCTGTTTCCATGCTTAATCTCAAACCTTGTCTTTTAATGTTCCTAAGATAATCATAAGAATCACCGAGAATGGAATTGAGATTTGAATTTGGAGATTGTTCTCAAAAAACAAAACTCCCTCTCACGGTACCTTATCTTGATAACGAAACCTTTGTAATATTAAAACATATATCAGCCCGCTAGGTGTACATTATGTCGAGTATTTACTGTATTTCTGTTCGCACATCTTATCCTTCCATTTCTGGTCTACACAATCAGATGGCTCAAAGCTTCAAATTCAACTGTGTTGATGAATACTAATCGGAGTTTTCAGCCCTTCCTTATTGGTACCTGTATGTCCAGCATGAACAAGCGCCTAATGGTTAGCCTCCGTATCCATTTGCTGGTTCCCAGCTGAACTTCCGTATTACTTTCCGCAAGAAACATATGCAGAAGATGTCCCCAAATTTAAGTATTAATGCGATTGATTCGTTTATATGGGTATATGTCAGGATTTATATCGTGCGGGTTAATTGGCATAGTTTTTATCCAATCAATTCAACGTTTAATCCGCTGTGAATCGAACTAGGTTACGCGAACACACACCACCGAAAGAACTGTGTTTATATTGAGCAGGGTCAATGACCTGATGGTAAGGTTAACTATTGACGTGTCAGATTTAATGAATGAATGTTAAATTAGTATCGCTGAAGATAAATCTGTTCACTCTGACCTATATACCGAAATAGATACGTGCTAGTCACCTAATTATCTTTATTACGTCACCCTGTTGGTACTGCTCTTTTAGAATATTAGCCCGTGGTTAATATTGTATTGTAAGATGTAACATACCACGCATTACGTTTGCTTTATCCGAGCTAGAGAACATAGTCGTTGCTAAGGATTTTTAACATGAACTAGTTGATTACGTGTTTTTACCCTACATTTTAAGCCAGTCAGATGGTTCCAATTTTCATATTTTCTCTATTTGAAGATTATTTACACATGGAGAATTTTCTTCATGATTTAAATATTGTACGACTTAACTCATGGACGATTTTCTTCATGATTTAAATATTGTACGACTTAACTCATGGACGATTTTCATTTGCCCTGATCGTCACTACTATGCTTTCTGCGGGATGGTCAAATAATTTACTTATTCGTGTCTGACTTTCATGGACTAGACATATAGACATGTTGCCATGGACGGGAAGGAGATCGTGTTGTCCCACTATTAGTACTATCTCATCTTTAGAACCGGCACCATCATTTATTTACCCTTTCTTTTATTGTACTTAGTATAATATTGGAGCTACATTTTATAGCAGTTAGATTCGGCTTTTAGAAAAAGATTTTCAGCTGTCATGTTTATGTATTTTACGTTGTCCTGGGGCTAAGTTGTGTCTACCTTACTTACAAGATGAATATCTGTCCTAAATGTCACTGTGACTTTTGTCAGTTTTGTAAGTCATTGTTTATCTATTCATTGTATTCCGTTAATATTGACGGAATTTCGTTACTAATTCTACTACACTCGAACATTTATTTTAATCAATGACGACTGTGACTGTATGTGTTTTAGACTTTGTTCGACGTGCGCCGTCATTTAAACCGAAACAGACCTTTCTCCCGTAAACATAGATGAAATTAATAATACAAACCTGCCAATTTCCCGAAGGTTTGTGCCCGTGAAGTTTAATAAGCAAGTAACATCAAATTGAAATATTAAGGGAATCTAGAAACCCGTTTGGAAAGTGTGTGGTCTTTACAATCGGTTAGTTGACTCTTTGGGAGGTACAGTGCAACCTCTCTCAAGCAATATACTTTGGGGTAACAAATGTATGCTGTTGTTGAGAGGTTGTTGTTTTAGTGAGGTTACACTGTATTACCCTTTCTCATTAATTATCTCAAAAGTCGAACAGATACTTGGATGTAATTCCATTCACTAACATAATTATGTCATTCATGTAAACCTTTCGATTTTCAATCGCAGCTATCGTCCATCAACATACTTATTCAGACATTCTACAACCTGTTCCTTGTTTCTGTATAGCCAGTACTTGAGCAGACGAGGTAAATTGTGTTATTGTATGCGCAGTAAACGTTTATCGGTCGGTGAACTTGCAATCTAGGTCTAGGCGACCTATCGCTCGATGTGAATGAACGCTACGCTCTCTGCGTTCTCTATACCAAGCAGACGATATTTCCTTGTCAAGCAACTAACAGAAATCGAGGTTTTAAAAAGCAATGTGATCGGGATTTATTGATCAGATAGGACGTTGCTGAAGCCATCTTATAACGTTGAGTTATAATAAAAATTTAATGGAATTTTTGTTTGGTATTCGGATGTCATTTTGTTCTTAAAACACCAGGTTTGTTCAACTTTTACCATTCAGTGAATTATATTATGAACATGTACGTATTATATATTAATACTTGGTTGTATTTCTTCATATTATGTGCTGAAAAAAAACATATCTGATATTTAAACGAATAGGCTAAGAAAACGAATTGTTATTGACACTGTTTGAAAAACGATCGTTAAAAAGTTTTCTTCAATTATTGAAGTGGTTGTCGCGACTTGCCAGAATTTTCAAAATGTATTCCTTATTCTAATCTGTCGAGATTTATTGTGCATGGGATCTAATTTCGTATTTCCAATAGATTATTTTAGTTTCCATGTTACACGATATTTTATCACAGAGGAAAGTGTTTACTATGATTCCCATAACCACCCTAGCTTGATAGGTTTCTTGTTTATTTATATCGTTGCATGGTCATGCTGTACGCACTGCACCAGTATTGTCTTGGAAATAATTTTATTACACAAAAAATACTGTTTTCAAATAACAGAAGTGCAAAATAAATGAAAAAAAACTTAAAACGGAACATTTTTCTGCTCTTCTATACTTTGCATTACACGAAAGTTATTCGAAGAATTAGATGTAAAATCATTTCTATATACAGAGTAATTATTGCCAAAGCAGTTTTGATTCAAAATCAAGTCCTTTGTAATCGGTGACCAAAATGTTGTCGCTGGACTCCATAACACCTTGGTTAAAAGAATGCCGCATAAAGGAAATAGTACGCAACTAAATGGTGTGATTATATAGAAGTATTTGGAATCTTTCCCCAAGTAAGTGTGTCGGATCTAAATATATTTCAAATCAATTTATTGTAACTACATGGACAGAGTCATGTATCTAAATAAGTGCTTGTCGTTAGATACATGAGATATTCAAATGCGTTGAATTAAAACCGCGTATCCACTGTCCAATAGAACATATTGCTGTAAAAGTAGTTTTACTTTCGGTTTTCGTTCGATGGTTTAGAAACATCTCTACGGACGTATTCATGCATTTGCAACAATCTACCATCGATGTATGTGTTTTGTGCCTTTTTAACATTTCTTAATATTACGAAGCGAATTCTCATCTAATCGTATTTCGGTGATATTCACACCAACTAGTGTTAGTTTGATGACGAAACCGCTATTTATAGACTCACTCCCAGCAAAGCGTAACCGGTGTGGGGAGTTTGATTGAATTTTATTGAATGAATTCATGTCAGGTTGAATGTTTAAACTGCGGCTTACGAATAATAATTCGAGTCGCTAAATACGAACGTAAATTACTTGATACGTGCTTTTAGAAATTACAGTTTAAAAGTTCCTCCTACGCCAGATTATTTAGAATTACATAATCACGTCTAGATTTCATGCAATATCGGGTTAACTATAGGTCATATAGGTCTAACTCTACTGTGTCAGGACCTTTTTAATTTGAGTGACCCTGATTGTGTTCAATGCGACGATGTTCTGTTGTGTTAAAACCAGAAGAATCAATGTTTGTATTTACTGTTACTGAAGTGTTGGTCACTAGTTTGTGTACAATAAAGAGTTTTTAATGCAATTGTCTTCAATTAATGTGCTAATCATTAAACATTCCAATATCAGGCTTTTTTCATTTTAAATTTTTAGCAAAGGGACTAGTAAAGCACTAGCGTATGTCATTTACCTACATGCATATGACCTGCATTACAATATGAATGAAAAATCGGTCCGTAAGTGTAAATGTTGAAAATATGGGTACATGAACGATGTGGGTACACATTTCTCTCGATAAAAATCAAGTCCGACAGTACTTTCAGTACTTTGATTTAAAAGTGCGCCTTATTGGCTAAATTCAATTGAATATTTGATTGTTGAACTGTTTCACATTTTATTGCGCGATGTTTCTGTAAAATGTTTAGAAATGGATGTTATACTTTAATTTTCTGGAATATTTTCTAAATCGTTTGACAATGTTTATGCTATTATGCTATTGCCTGCCCCTTTCGATGACAAATCTGATTATGTATCTATTTAATGAGGTAAGGAGGAAGCAAGGCTTTGTGTGGACCCATAATGTGAACATTCTAGTCAGACTTACGTTTACATTACCTCAGGGATTGCTCATTTTTGTGACTAAATTTTTACGTCAATCAAGCAGTAAGCATTCTTATACTTACAAAACACCCTGTTGTATACATGCAATGTTTACATCGAACTTTTTGCACACATGAGGAATGCGAATAAGTTAACATACAGCGGTCAAGTCTGTTCCTGGTCAGGAAGGCGTATTACCGTTGTAGTCATCCTTTCGAAGAGCGCTAGTTGTTTTCGTTTTTAATTTAACATCGTCTTTGATTATTTTATCGAGATGCTCTTTATTTCAGTTTTATTTCTATAAGCTGCAAATGTACATAAAACCTATGGATATTGATTTGTTCTGAATAATGTCTAGAAATACGCACCACGTCCATGTGTATACTGTAATCAGAAAACTTACCTTTCTGCACTAAACAACTTCTACCTGAACCAGTTTTGAGATTTTTGCTAACATCTAATACATTACGTAATATTTAAGAGACGAATCTCCGGCGTCGCTTGCGAAACTTGTTTAATTAATAAATTATAATTTTTCAGTCTTGATAATACATAAAATGAATCGTTTAGATGATCTAGTATTCGGAATAACTCGGTATTTACCGTCGTATGTGGGATGTGGCCAAGCTGTAGTCATTAATATTATATTTTTTGTAAGACTGTAAAACATTCGTTTAAACCTGAAGATACGCAAGAAATCAAGTGAGCAGTGTTCACTTCTTTAGCAAACGTTAAATAGCAGACCAAACAAATATCTGGTAAAAGGCCTGCTGGTTATACGAGTCATATGGCCCTCATCCATTTTGTGTTAAGGTTTGTACGTGCAGCTGAGAATCAAAGTACTGAAAGTACTGTCGGAATTTGATTTTTTTTCATATGAGACAAGTCACTGGTGTTGCTCGCAACACAACAATGACTGTTAGGAGAAATCCTAAATTAGGAACTGTACAGTTGATGGATATTCATGCTTAGGAATTAATCTCAATATTGCCATCTATTTATTAAGCCCATTATCCAGCCTATAATTTTCCGAATCCATCGGTACCAAAATAAGCATTGTTGCTGTCGTATTTACTGAGAAAAGCTCTTCAAAACGCTCCATTTTAATAATATATCTTGATTATGACCACATATCACTTTAATTGAACACTACAGTGTTAGAAACGAAATAAAATCGACCTACATAATTCTTTTAGTGATAATCTGGTTTCGAAGAGATTTTCGGTTTTCCGTGTTTTTAGTTCCATACGCGAAACAAAATTGCTATCGATAATAGAAATGAACTGACATAAACCACAATCGATTGATTAATCGTAGTTTAAGATTTTTTCAGAAAATCTATATAATTGGTATGTGAATTATATTCAAACTTAATATCATGATGTTGGACTATATGACAGGTTTTGAAGTGAAAGTAAAAGTTTATTGTAAAAGTGTATTGTAAAAATTATAGCTATTCGGAAACGAGCCGTTATACGGCGATATTTGCCGATCTCGCTACGGAATATACCGACATCACACGATTTCATTAATTCCATTACGATCCTTCTTTCTTAACACCAAAATACCCTTCACACACTGTGAACCAACATAATAATTGCGAACTTCACAATAACTGTTATTACTTCGCAAATTTATGTATACCGCCATTCTGTTCTCTGCACTTCGACGGGAAAACCCCACATTCTATTTTTAGAATTTATCCAACTATATATAGCTCTAGCCGATAGTATCGATCGATATACCTTAACACTGATTTACATGTCAAAAAGTCACATATAAGACGTACATCAATAGTAAATTAATGTAATTACATGCATACTTCTGTAGTGAAATTACTGACCTACTGAACGAAAGCCGAAAGTAGAACTATTTTATGCTAAACTAGTTGGTTTCCGTCCACAATCTTACAGCGCACAATAGAGTGAGAGTGGGAACGGGAACCATGACAGTTATGGAGCTCACGGCATTTTAGTAAGTCTACGATAGCAAAGGAATTTGATTGAAAATCAAATTCCAAAAATGGTGTGAAAAGGTTCATCTTAGCGTATCGTAAAAATCCATTAAAATGTTTAATCAAGATGGTTTATTATCATTACATAATTATATTACCATTAAATATCCTCCACAAAGATTACATAATCAAACGTTTTGTTCACGTTAAATATTTCGCCTTATAAATTTGTGTTAGAAGTACGCCTGGTTAGAATGAATATGGGGTGACAAGTTCAATGACCTCTGATGTTATATTTTCTCATAAGAGTCAAATGCCTCAATCGAGGTATTAAGATATTTGTCGAGTAGTCTCCTATGGAAGAAGATTAATAGAAAGTGGACTTCATGAATTTTTCAGTGACTTTTTACAAGGACTGTATGTATTTAAGTCCTTGCTTTTTAGCTCACCTGATTCATCAGGTTAGCTTTTAGGATCGTTGAATGTCCGGCGTCCGTCGTCCGTCGTATGTCCACAATTAGTTTGTTTACACTCTAGCAACCGCAGCTAACGAATCGTGATAAAACTTGCTCACAATGTATATGGCCACAATGTCTCGGCTAAGTTCGATTATGGGCAAAATCGGACAATAACTTCTACAGTTATGTGCCCTTGACTTAGAAAATTTGCTATATTTGAGTTTGTTTACACTCTAGCGCATTCATTTATTCACCAATCCTAATCATATTTTCAGTAAATGTGTATAACCAAAAGATCTTGGATAAGTTTGATTATGGGTGGAATCGGACCAGAACTTCAAGAGTTATGGGCCCTTGACTTTGAAAATGTGCTATATTTTAGCTTGTTTACACTCTAGCGCCTTCATTTATTCACCGATCCTAATCATATTTACAATGAATGTGTATAACCAAATGATCTTGGACAAGTTCGATTATGGGTGGAATCAGACCACATCTTCAAGAGTTATTGGCCCTTGACTTAGAAAATTTGCTATATTTTAGCTTGTTTACACTCTAGCGCCTTCATTTATTCACCGATCCTAATCATATTTACAATGAATGTGTATGACCTGATGGTTTTGGACAAGTTCAGTTATGGGTGGAATCGGACCACAACTTCAAGAGTTATTGGCCCTTGGATTAGAAAATTTGCTACGTTTTAGCTTACAAGTTTAACAGTATTATACCTTCATTGTTGGTTTTGATCTCAAAATCTACGTAAAAATGAGTTTTACCAGATGGAAACTATATTACCTGGTCATTAATTATTGGCCTTTGTTCTCAGGTGAGCGATAAAGGGCAAATGTGGCCCTCTTGTTATTATTTTTTGCAATATCATTGAAAAAATACTGTGCTACATTTCTATATATACTTCTTGATTAAAAAAGAAAAATTCGGATTGATTATATTGCAAGTAAAAGTCAGCTTCTCTGATAAGACATCTTTCTAGGTAAAATAAGACCTACTTTATATTAACATCCAAAAAGCCAATGGGACTTTAACAAGCTTTACGTGACATCTTGATATCGAGGTTTTACTATATATCTATTTACGGCGGGATTCTTCATGCTGTGATTGTCAATGATGCCTTTGTTTCGTGTGTTGGTAATAAATTTAACCTTTAAAATATTTATTTGCAGTCACGCGACTGACTCATTCAAATATCCCCGACTCAAATTGTTTTAGCGAATTGTCACAATGTGTTTTGTTTCGTTCTTTACCTTGGCTTTCGTTTTTGAAACAAAACAAAAATGTCTACCCATCTACCCACTGTTAAATGTTGGTGCCGCAAACCAAACATTTTTAAGTGTGGCCCTATGTGAAATGTTTGTTATCATATCCTTAACTTGTTTATGTGGTTCACTATAGGTTAATGTCATCGACCGGTTATTGTTACGCCAGAGTGTGATTGTTGAAACCATTTATTCTCCTAATACTTTGTATGATGCATTGTGTATTAATGAAACATTGAACTCATTTTACGTAATATTAACTTTTAACTCATATCACATTTAACGTACGCTATATCGATATAATTGATAATATAATACATGTACTTTGAAATTCATTTACAATTTACTTTACGTTTGACATTACAAAATGTATACATGTAGCAATTTTTTGTACAATATTGATATTGCACTGCATCCAACATTTCATTTAAATGTTACTTTATTTTGACTTTATTTTGGTGACAGATACATTTGTATTATTATTCGTATAACACTCCCTATCTATCTATTTGTTTTGAAAATCAAAATCATCGCTGTCATTCTAATCACAATCGCACGTTGTTTGGTGCTTGCATTGTCACGTTTCATGTAAATAAGGCAGGAAAAAAACAAGTCGTCTTTACGGCTCTCCGACCGATCCTGTAATTTAGCGCCGATCCTAAAGTCTCGATCATCAAGTTCAAAGAACTCTTAAACGTCTACCTCTCAAATACGAACATTTTCTTAGCTGCCAATGGTTTGTTACTTAAGAGATGTTTATAAAATGTGTACTTCATACGCTACAACATATATACAATACATGTAAATGTTTATCTGTTGTTTGATGACTCTTTCGACAGCTATGGTCATTTTAGAACCGCCCCAGAGAGAGTGAGAGGGGAGAGTAGATACAGGAGAACAGGGTATAGGGGAGAGTAGATACAGGAGAACAGGGTATAGGGAAGAGTAGATACAGGAGAACAGGGTATAGGGGAGAGTAGATACAAGAGAACAGGGTATAGGGGAGAGTAGATACAGGAGAACAGGGTATAGGGAAGAGTAGATACAGGAGAACAGGGTATAGGGGAGAGTAGATACAGGAGAACAGGGTATAGGGGAGAGTAGATACAAGAGAACAGGGTATAGGGAAGAGTAGATACAGGAGAACAGGGTATAGGGGAGAGTAGATACAGGAGAACAGGGTATAGGGGAGAGTAGATACAGGAGCACAGTGTATAGGGGAGAGTAGATACAAGAGAACAGGGTATAGGGGAGAGTAGATACAGGAGAACAGGGTATAGGGAAGAGTAGATACAGGAGAACAGGGTATAGGGGAGAGTAGATACAGGAGAACAGGGTATAGGGAAGAGTAGATACAGGAGAACAGGGTATAGGGGAGAGTAGATACAGGAGAACAGGGTATAGGGGAGAGTAGATACAGGAGAACATGGTATTTGTATCCATAATCTTATTTTGAATAGTTTTCCTGTTTTTTTATCCTCACCTGTTAGCGACTGTTTTCTAGACACGATACATTACGTGTAGTCGGGACTGGGACAGTATAATACAACCCCACTTAGCGGCCACATGTCTATTAAGGCAAACTCTATTTGCAATCACTGATTTCCGGTCTAGTTTTTAAGAATTCTTCTATGTTCTCATTCCTATTCTTATTCCTATTAGTTTCGATTGTTTGAAATTATGATTTCATTATATAATCGTATCGTACTGCTTTACGACAATCGTACTGTATAACATAGCTACTACTAATTGTATCAAGACTCTCCATTCCTCTAAAATATACTTCACCGAAGTTATATAAAACCGAAAGTTTCAGTCCTCTTCTGGTATCATGGGATTATCAATATGCTTGCTGCTTGGCCTTCATTCAATTTCCTGATGTCATTAGTTAGTTATAGAAAATCGTAGAGTTTATTCTAAATTTAGCTGCTGAGTTGATTAACCTTGCGATACAAGTACTGATCTAGCATCGCTTGTAATTCCGCAAAACTGAAATGAACAGTTCATTGCCTGTCAAGAAGTTCGATCGCTTATCATGTTTGGAAATGTTTTCCAGGACAGTTGAATGCCCCTGTTTATGTAACGTTATATTCGGATATGTTAAGCTATCATCGTTTTAGTTCGTATTTTAGGTGTATTACGTTATAACTTGTAAATTAATTTGTTTTTAGCGCATAATGCTATATTTGAGCTAATGTACTCGCCTTGTGCGTCGTCCCTAGGTTGACCCCGTCCTATGGTCTCTTGTTTTATATTGACTTCTTTTCAAATCAAGCTTTTTGTCCAAAACTTCATGGGGTTTAACATAGATCTTTAGTGTGTAGTTCCCTATCAAGAAAATATTCAAATTTTACCTTGGGGTCATAATTGGATCATTAGTTTTACACACATTTATAAATGGAAAAAATATTATATTACACTTGTATCTATTTGACAAAGACGGCATGGAGCTCAGTATTCCGTATGTGCTGTCGTCCAGTGGTCCTTCATAGCATTCACGGTGCTCCTTTTTGATATATTTCAGTAATTATTTATACATGTATCCTGTTTGTTACCACCAATTGTTTATTGTAATTATTTAATTGACGACAAATATGTATTATGTTTATTATGTCTTGACTTGTCTTTGACTTCCAGTTGTCAATATCGCCACCCGTCAAAGGGGTTTCTTCTTTTACAATGACTTCCATGATGAAATCCTGCTGGTCTAGATTTTTGTTGTTAGGTGTGTAGCATTGCCGAGTCGTCCTCTACTAAGTCTGTTCACAATATACTCCCGAGTCCTTAGTGTTTCACTTGGAGTAACTTATTAACAAATGGTTCAGTTCATCAGAACACTCCGGTGAGTGATGGTCTATTATGGTCCTCTGCTTTCTAATAATAATAACGGTAGTATGTTTCAGACATATTCATTTAAGGAAATTGCAGTAAAACCTCGGTTAACGTGAATGTATGAAGAGACCACTACCAAGTGCGCGAAGTTCACGCTTTCGGATACACTAGTTGTGTCTAAGTGCAGATCAACAGTAGACATAAAATACATTGTTTGTGCCTGATGGTGACCTTAATGCACCTTTTATTGTCAAAAGCTGAATTGCCCATTGCCCTTTCAGGCTTGCAATTTAAATATTTATGAAACATGTCTCCGTAGGTTATGTGACCAATCAGTATAGGCATCAACTTCAAATATCGCTACATAGAGTAATTGTTGGCAAACGAAACGAAGCATAACACTGCTGCATTGTTTCCCGTAATAATACAATTAACGCTTCGCAATAGACACATGAACTTTGACCGAGACTAGGTTAGACTTAGACTTTAGATTGTTTGCGTCAAATGACCTTACATGCCCCCCTGTCGAATACGTGTTGTTTTCTTTTGTTCTTAACACCTATGGACAATCCCTAACCAGCTTTAAGTAGAATCATTCATGTAGAACACGACTTTTGTGTTAGGTAACTATTTTGTTTTAAAATTCGAAAACTATGATTTAGTTTCGATGTTTGATCGGTTGTTCGTTCTTCATATACGTCGATGTTTTTGTTATGTATAGTTCGCATAGTTTATCTAGAGTTACCTATTTCGGTTCTACAATAATTTAGTATGTTATTTAAAAACAATTTCGCGAAATAATTGTTGTATTACGTCAAACTAAAACACGCTGCATTTTGAAGTATAATGGCA
Source organism: Lutraria lutraria (assembly GCA_964023205.1). NCBI lineage: Eukaryota > Metazoa > Mollusca > Bivalvia > Venerida > Mactridae > Lutraria > Lutraria lutraria. The sequence continues at coordinate 28,979,484 of OZ026837.1, read as the reverse complement.
TTATTTGAAACTGTAAAATTGAGATTTGACCTAAGAGGTTCATTTCGAGATTTTATTTTCAGACATTATGTATTAGGTTAAATACGTAGGTAATCAGTCACTTATCATTAGAGGTGAAAAGGTTGCCGTTACTTGTTGAGTTCACTGTAAGTACTAGTACACAACAGTGAAAAAATAATTATTTTAAATATTAAATTTTTGATCTGCGGTGGTTATGCTTACTATTGTTGCTATGGTGATATATTTCACGTGCTTATGGAACTCTTTTAGTGGACATTAATGGTACATCTTTTCCGTTTATGTTCATTAACCTTATATACAAATGTCATAAGTGTACAATTAATTATAACAGTAACAGCAAGGTTGTCCACAAACTTAATGATCACCCCTCGTACATTGATAATTATATTACTGTAAATATTCTTTTTTGTATATTCGGTATGTGTATCGTAATACACACACTGTTGTTTTTAAGTCTAGTTGATAATCGTACGAGATTGATCTTGGAATGATTGATATGAAGCTTTGAACCCCTTCTGCTGTTTCACCATTCTGTGGTCTTATTGGACAATTCAGCGGATGAGAAATAATGGCTTAAACTTTTCTCATCGAAAAAGGATTATTAAATCCTGACCATTGTTTTATCTTTACTAACAATAGTTTTAATCCTCAGACCACTGACCTACACATCTATTAATTTTCACAGTCAATCCACGTCCTTATCGGTCACTCTTCTCTTATGAAAAGTTTACTTTATTTGTTATTTGCTATAATGCGGTCATATTCGTATCGCTACTCGGTCGTAAGTTTACTCAACGGTCGAAGGGCTGTCTCAGACAGTAAGTGTACATAGTTGAGCGTACAGCTAATGTTCATAAGGTGAATCTCCGGTCAAGGCTGTAGAAATGAATCGTTTTATCGATAAATATAGATAGAGTTTTATAGAGAATAATTCGCTCACGCGTTTATAGACCGGTTAATAAATTATTAACTTGATATGCATTTAATGTACGCTCAAACTATACGCTTGGATATCATAAAATATTATATATTTTGTATTGTTGTTTTAAAGTGTGTATATATAATTTTGCACGCTTTGTTGTTGTTGGTTTGCTTTCAGTTTGTAAACATGATTTGTATGTTTCGTTTTTCCCATGTATGTGAACATGATTTGTATGTACGTGTGTATATCGGACATGCTTTCAATCTATTGATATTGAAACATAGATATTCGACCATTCTCTATACTCTGAATGTGTTCGAATAGCGTTGTATTAAGTTGAAAAGTCGGGTCATCGAGAAATTGCGCCTACCAATGCATAGACCGATTTAATAATGAAATCTGTTTAGTGATATATTCATTTGAACATCTCACCGAACTTGTTACGGAGTCACCTAGGGACGAAACAGCCTGTCGTGAATAAAACACCTATAACATATTTAATGCTCGCGGCGTCGGGAAAGACGTTTTATGTTGAATCTCCCAATTTTCTGATGTGTGCTCAATGCTAAACAAAAATGTTAATATTACAAAAATTCTATTGCCCAATTGTCAACATTTTTTGATAGTTACCTAGGATACTATTATTTATTTTCGACAATTTCTTAAAAATAAGAGTTGTTTCCCTTGTCTAAAAATGAAAAAAAATCTTTAGATATTGCATGGTGACCTATAGTTTTTTTTATCAAATTATATTGATATCGTGAGATAATGATTTAAGGAGTTCGGATCATAATACCTTAATAAAACTTCCAGACTATTTTGGGTAGATATTAAGTAGAATATTCAGTGCAGATGTTTTATCTTTAGTTGAGAAGAGACTTGGACATATAATCTAATGTTTATGAACCTCGAGCACTGTGAACGTGATCCCTGGGCCTTTCAAGACATGGAAGGTGGAGGATCGATTTTAACTTACTTGTGCGATCGTGATCTTTCTCAATCATGACCTTTCTCAATCGTGACCTTTCTTAATCGTGACCTTTCTCAATCATGACCTTTCTCAATCGTGACCTTTCTTAATCGTGACCTTTCTCGATCATGACCTTTCTCAATCGTGACCTTTCTTAATCATGACCTTTCTCAATCATGACCTTTCTTAATCGTGACCTTTCTCGATCATGACCTTTCTCAATCGTGATCTTTCTCGATCGTGACCTTTCTCGATCATGACCTTTCTCAATCGTGATCTTTCTCGATCGTGACCTTTCTCAATCGTGACCTTTCTCAATCGTGATCTTTCTCGATCGTGACCTTTCTCAATCGTGACCTTTCTCGATCATGACCTTTCTCAATCGTTACCTTTCTTGATCATGACCTTTCTCAATTGTAACCTTTCTTGATCGTGACCTTTCTCGATCATGACCTTTCTCAATCGTGATCTTTCACTCTATGGTGGCATGCAATCGGAACGCCTCGGCGTTACGGAAATACCCGAGTATTTACGATTGGGTGGCGTGCTTTATTCTTAGGTGGCCATAAGACTGACTTGTAACAAAAAAGCAATTACAAAAGTTTCGTTGACGTTGTCCTTAATCGCTTTCAAAAAAATATCTCAGTCTATTTTAAGTTTCGTTTTCAACAATAACAAGTCTTTTTATTTGTTTAAGTTTTCCAATTTTATGGAAAGCAATAATACAATTTCTAAACACCTTAGGTTTATTAAATTCAGGTCGACCCTGACACTTGAGTACTTACACTTCTGAAAATCATCAGAATTAGGTTTGTGTGATGCATGTATTTGTCGTCTTTATTCCCTTACGTTTTGTAGCTCAAAGTGAGCTATTGTGTATGCGTGGTGTCCGTCGTGCGTGCGTGCGTGCGTGCGTCAACAGTTGCTTTAAACAACATCTCTTTCTTAAATAGTTGGTCAACTAAAGACGTGCTTGGACCAGGTCTCAACCTTTTTGTAAATTTTTCAAAACAATGAAAGCGCGACTAGCTGAGGTCATCGAGATACAAAGTATTATAAATATTAACATGTTATCAAATATATTATTATAATGAAACATGTCAAACATTGCTTTCTGTGCACAAATTGTTACGAACATTATTTAGAAGCCGATGCTGACTAACCTGGCCTCTCACCTACCCTCAGTGCTTTGATTCATGGTACTCTAGTATCCGTTGTTTTTTATGTTGGCTCGATTAGTGGTGTATTGATAATTACGAGTTAATTCAATGAGGTGAAAAGAGTTCAAAATGTCAACTGTTGTTCATTGCTCGCACTTAAACTACGCTAATTCATCAAATAAACTTATTAGTATTAAGTGGAAGTTTAACCTAGTGAATTGTGAATATTACGGAGCGTTTATGCCGAGATTATTTACTTTGTTCTAAGTTTTACCCAATACTTTCTGTCTAGTTATAAGTATGTCGTAAATCGATGAAAGCGAGGCAATGTCCGCCTGTGACCCTTCTCTATCATTCTATTGATTCAGAAAAGATCGCTATTTACTTGTCGTATTTATAAAACTGACCGTTTAATATAACCCCACATAACGCTGGTTCATGTTAAATAAGATGCACATGTTTAAAGATATATGCTGGTTAATCTCATATATGCTGTTCTTGTTTATATCTCTGTATGCTTCTTTGTGATAAAGTGCGACATTTTATTTCATGTTTCTCGGAATCAATCCTTAACATCATGGCTAATATATGAAAGGTATTTACTTGTTTTAAATTGAAATCTGATGTATATGATTATGTTCTTAATTGTAACTGAAGTTTTTATCAATCAGTGGATTTTTTTAAAAAAATAGTACGATTGTTAGTTGACGGTTCCAAAGATTTTGTATAGTTTACGATCCGATTTGAATTCAGTCTTTGTTACTATGACTTTACATTGATAGAAATCATTTGGTTCTGTAAGGACACATCGCATTTTTTGGTTAAATTTGTGGTCAAAATTGAAATGAAATGACGACTGCTTAGGTAACTCGATATTTGGAAGTTGTGCATTCGTAATTGTGTTTTACCATGCATGTGCAATGTTGTTTTGTTTTCGTCCTTGACATTGTTTGTTTATGTCGATTGTTCTTATCTTTGGATTGATGTTTTGTCGATGTGTTTTACTGCAAACGCTCTCGTTGATGATCATGTGTGTTTCGTTGAAAATTAAAAAAAAGTTCGACAGTTGTTTTCGATAATGACAAGTAAATAAGAACATGGTTTGGTATTTGTCAGCTTTTGTGGGAAGCCTACGTTAGGAATATGATCATCAGACCCTCACATCTACCTTAACCGGAAACTAATTTAACATTACGTGACGAAGATGTCCAGCTAGATAACGGAAAGTCAGCGGTTCTACCCTGGCGTACACCAGTGGCGTTCCTCCACCGTTAAACTCGAAATGTCGCCAAACGACAATGACGTTTGCAATCGTATCTACTCGGGCATTCCCGTAACTGAGAAGACCGCCTCGTACATAAAAGTAGGGTTACAAGATTTTGTTAAGCTGTTCCGGTAGCTATTTTTCAAACACTAGGTATTCCCAAAATGGAAAGTAGCCCGCGAACAACGAAAACAAAATGGCGGCCTGCCTATTATGTCCGAGGCACTTTCTTTAGACAAACGCCGAAGAGATCCGATTGTGACGTTTGGTGCAACGTTCAACGACAGAGAGAATAAGACGTGAACTATTTTGTACATGTATTTAGTTTTCTTTATGTCTATTTTCAGGAAATTTCATTCTTTCTTGATAAAGACTACTCGACGGATTCAACCAAACCTCTTCCCACGAACTATCCGCTAAACTAGAACTACAATTCATTAGCCATTCAACAGATTCCTAGCAAGCCGTTATATCATCTTATCACCGGTGGTAAGAATTTTTAAAGTACATCTCCCTTTTTGTTGTTAAATTGTGTTTCTATTATCATTTAATGAATTATACAGTCTTAACTTGGATTAATGGCCACGTGGAAAATAATGTTCAGATGTGGACAACGGCTGCTATTCAAGCATGGATTTAGATTGTAAAATATTGAATAATGATATAGATATGTTTTATGGTATTTAAATTTTGTTATTTCGTCTCTTTTCATCCATTTAAAATCATTTGTATACAGTACACCCTCTCCAGAGCGGCCCTCTGTAGAGCAACAGCCTCTCTATAACAACACCTTCAAAATTTCCCTAAGCTGATACATAATATAAATTTATTCTCCTCTGAGCAACGGTCAATGTTTGCAGCTCACACAGGGTGTGTACTTCCGTCAACAACATGTTCAGAAATTATCATCCCTGTATGTTAGGTAATCGGTTCTATGGTTGGTCGGTTACTGCCCTGAGTTGTCTGCATGAATCATTGTCACATTTCCAAGAAAAAAAAGGCTCGGATATTGGAAAACAAGTCAGCCGCTTGAAAACAGCTAAAAAATCTAATTTCTGTCTAAAAGTACAAGGCTGTTTGCCTACCTCTATGGTGCACTCAGAAACATTAGTGTTGAAATGAAATACGTCTATTATCGCATTTAGCAAAACATGAAGCAGTGTTTCTGAAGTTGACAATCCTTGAACATCCTAGATTTTCGCGGTTTTGTCTTACTGTATGGAATACTCCACCCTGGGCAATAAGCACATCGCTTATCCCGAATTCCTTTAATCTCTGGCATATAACGTCCCAAAAATACGACCAAGGTCATTAGGCGTCTATTCCAGCTGATGGATGAATATGTTAAGATGTTGTGTAGAACTACTGGTCGTCCGTAAGCTTGCTTAACGGGAAACTTGATCGCGGATAGGATTCTTACTAGCAACGGTGAGGGGCTAGTGAGGACTATTACCAGTCGACCATGGCGGATCCTAAACGTTAGATTAAAACAAGGCGTATGGGGCAGTGGAGTTTAGTGCTAACCTCCAAGTTCTGAAAGGGGGTCATCCGAAGCTGTGGGTTTTGAACGTTTGAAAGTAGAATGTATACAAAATATTTATCTTGAATTACTACGTAAATAGAAATGAATGTGGACACGCCCTTGTTGTGTCAGAGCTAATGTTTCCACTGGTCCCCAAAATCTATAGCATTTTAGGGTAGTATCGTTGTTCCTAAGGATAATTTAATAGCATGTTTTTTCTACAGACCCGCATTTTGTTTACTGTTCAATGCGCTCCAACGATCGTCGCATTATTTTCTAATTGTTTTCTTTTTATTGTTATTTCACCCTCCAGTCTCGGGAACTTGAACAGTTTCTTGCTTCCTCTGAGAGCAATTTTAAACGCCCAAAAACGCTCATTTGCTTATCAAGGTTGCTCCCTCTGGAATGAAATGCCACAGCATATAAGAGAAGTTAAGAACCTCCCTCAGTTTAAGTCCACCGTCAAAGCCCATCTGCTTGCTAGTGTTTGAAGTTGTTTTTTATACACATTTTAAATATCAATAATTCTTAGATAATGATGTAAATTCTGTGATAGTAATTTTATTCTGTGATAATAATTATCTCTAAGATAAATTTGTATTTTTGTTGTTGTTTTCTTGGTTATTTACATTAATTTTATAAAGGACCACAATGGAAATAAGGATTTACTTCCTTTTTGTGTTATCCTTGTATTTTAACGTTTTTGACATGATTTCAATTTTTTACTGAAATTATTTACCTTTAATAATTTTACAGTCTCAATTTGTATATTCAGTAATATTTTTTGTTTGTTTGAACACTGTAACTTTATATGCCCATTTTGTGTAATATATTTCCTATGCACCATGTTTTAAAAATAGTTAAAATATGAATAATAATAAATAAATAAACCTCTACCAAGTTTGTTCAAATTATGACCCTGGGGTAAAGATTGGCTCCGTCCAGGTGTTTTCTTGGTTGTACATTATTGGCTTATATAGGGAAATTAAAAAAAATCTTCTTGTCAGAAACGACAGTGTCTAGAGCTTAGATATTTTGGTGTGTAGCACTTGTCTAGTGGATTTTATATTGGCTTATATAGGAACATTTAAAAAGAATATTTTTGTCAGAAAGTACTGTCTAGTAATCGATCCCTTCTTTTTTTCAGGCATTCCAGTTCACCATTCATTGTCCGACTTTAGGAAGATATGTCAAGTGACCGTCTACCACCACTTGTGTCACCTTCGTCACCAGAGAGACCTCTTGATTTAACTGTGAAACGATCAGATATGGAATCCAGCGGAGACAATAACACTTACAATCCAGCTTATCAATACTCACAAAGTATGTCCACGGTGTATCCACCCACGTCTACAGATTATATACAACCACACAGAGAACAGTGCGGTTATTATGACCCTGACCAATCGTACCAATGTGTTTACAACTCAGATACTTCGTCGACATCATCAGCCAATTTGTTTCAGCCTCCAACTGAAAATATTCCCTCGCAGACGGCATTCTATACCTCACCGCCGAATCAAGATTATAACCAGATGCCATATGACAGAGATCCAAACTCTAGTTGCGTTTTACCAAAGAAGAGGAAAAATCTTTGGCGTCCATATGACAGCCGAGCGGCTGCAGGTAATGCAGTTCCTTCGCAGCTGGAAAAAGAAGGAGACAGCTGCTCCGATTCTGGATCAAGCTCTTCGGACCAGGAATTTAAAACTCCAGCCACGCCAATGGATCCAATGAAAAAACGGAAGCGTAATATGTTGCGATACGCTGAAGAGCAATTTGACAATTCCAAAGAAAACATCATGTGTGTTGGACAATCGAGTTGTTCATCTAGTCAAAGCACTGTGGTTCAACCGCCAACAGTTTACAATAGCACGGCTATGTCATCACAAACAAGTTCCATTAGTACGTATATATCACAAGGACCTTCTGAGGAAACTGAATCACGTGATAGCTTAATCTCTGATTTTAAAAAGCGTGATGTCTTCGGGTGGTCGCTAAAACTTCAAAAACCACCCGAAGATGTTACTAACCGTGTTAATTTAAACACTGAGTCGAATAATGTATGTAAAGACGGTGATAAAACTTATATAGAACTCCAAACGGTGAAGAAAAATTCTCCAGAAAAGTCATCTGACTCTAAAATACCCTCCTCATCCACTGTGTCGAAGGTTGTCTCAACCTCGCCCAGCAATGCCAAGAAAAGTATGAAGAACAATAATTCACCAAATAAAAACTCTAAACAAGACGTTCAGGTGGAGAATGAGAACAATTCACGAGCCGGTCGTGTGTTCATTCAAAGACGGGATAATGTGGTTGAAAGTGTAGATGAAACTCAGAATGTTCCAGAGAAAAAGAACACAAAGAAAACAATTTGTCTCATTGATTTAATCGAAGAAATTGAAGCTGATGCTTTGAAACGTGAAGCATTAGAGGAAGAGACTAAACAAAAAAATAAAAGTGTGGTAAAGCTACTTGAGCAGTGCAATTTCGTCAAGTTACAAGCCCTTGATTATCTAATGGCTAATGTTCTAATCCAGGATAATGGACCTTCTTTCAAAAATAAGAATGAGACTGTACAGAAAATGTTGAAAGGCGACAAAATTGGCAGTGTTAATATGTTGGATGTCGTTGAACTACAAGTTGAGATTGGGCTCAATTGACTGATCAGGAGGACGTAACTGATCAAGTCCAATTGAAAACAGCTTTGTGTCGATTTCATGTTTGTTGATTGTGTTAAAAAGATTAATCGATCTGATCCAGTGTTCTATTAACTAAGTCTGGAGTGCTGCATGTAAGCAGGTCAGATGTTTAGAATATGATTCCTTTATATTGATTTCTTACAGCATTATAGATATGATCGCTGTCAAGATCTTGTTTAAGATGAGGTGGTACGGCATAAGTTGTATATGTACATTAATATTCTCCTCTTTGTCAATGTTTTACAAGTATGTGACGTCACCTCTAATAGGCATTACTTCATCGGCCTGTGTTGACATTTTTCCATCAACTCTTCTCTCGTCTCCTAAAGACTGCTACTTATTTATTCTCTTCCCAAATCTCCTAGCTCTTTCTATAAAATGTTTCAGTTACCTCATCCGTTGATATAGAGGTGACAGTCTCTCTCAAGACACATGTGACCGTTGCCTGTGCTTCACCTCGTGAATGTCCATAATCTGTGCATTATGTATGTTGACGGTTTAAGCAAAGATAATGTTTGTACATACTCTTATATATTACTACTATTTGTTGATCATACAGTAAAAGTCTCTTTCCACCATCCGTCTATTACTTTCATGCCTTCAAGCTATTTAAATAAGTAAATGTTGTGTTATTCGGTTAAAAACGAATTAAATACCTTTGTATGTATGCATAATGTAGCGTTGAATGGCAACATAACGCACGAGGTTTTACAGTTATAATTGTTTTCAATATTATTTTAATTTTTACGCTAATTGCTTTGATATATGTATGTATAATAAAGATGTTAATGTCATGTTTAACACTGCATTGTCTGGGATGCTATTAAGATGTTTTCATCTGTTGTCTATGTATTTATTTTATTAAATTGTTAAGAATTTTATCGATAGTATGATGGTAACAACACTGAAGTTAATTGATCAAGCGTGCTTTATGTAAAATATATACTATGTTCCATAGACGTTTTACAGAACTCAATACATGTATACTTACATTGTAACTGTAGATGCAGCCAAACCTGTGAACTAAGGTCATCCTTGGGACAGACAAAATGTAGCTAATATTGACGGGTGACCTTTATTCGGAGTTTGTTGTAAGTAGTCAAATACGGTTTTAAAAGATTGCCCTTTATTCTCAGGGTGGCCTTTATTCGTAGGTGGCTGTAAACACAGGTTGGACTGTTTTTGCTTGTCACTATCAAGGAGCGCTGTCTCCTCTGGGCTGATAATTGTTTAGAATTATGTACCTTCAACACATGTTTGTTCATATAGTAAATATTCAGAGTATTTATTATACAGATGGTTATTTTGTAGACAAGTGATGTATTAGCACTCGGTGATTTTAATGAATTTCTTGTACGGGTGATAAGTAGATTAGATATTGTGTATATCTTATATGAAAGTTTTACATTGGGTGTCATAACATTATTGAATGTGAGCGATTCATTGGTATTAACTCAACATCTTGCAATTACTTGAAAGGTTAGGTGGCAGGAGCGAATGGGGAAATATTTGATGGAATTTTGTATCCCAAACATGAGGTTCGGATTAAATGGTATAGGACAGATAAAAGTGTGTTAATACTAAGGAATGTCGGGTGTTTCCTCATTTTTTAAACAAGATACAATACAAGTATGCATCTAAGTGATTGTATAAAAATTGCAATAGTTGTTATGTTTGAAATGTTTATCATTGTGTATGTAGTTAGTTGTATTGATTTATGTTTAATATATTATTATTATCATGTTATTAAATTGTGATTTGAAAATAATCATTCTACTCCTGCAGTGATGAGGAATATTCTTTATTATGAAATAATACATAACGCATGCTGCTGGGTTTAGGTTAAATCATTGTGTATTGGTTTTTAATACACTATGCTCAAGCAAAACTTAAGTCAAGTACTTTATATTATTGCAACAAAATTTAAAATGTGTTTGTAAAATGTTTACTCTCTTACAAAAGTTTAAGACTTTATAACATAAAATTCGGTTCTTTTTGTAAAAAAATGAAATCCACAATTCTCAAGTTTGGAAGTCATACTAGCTAAATATTCATGTCACGTGATAATCAGTCGACCAATCATAAACGTGTACATAGTATACCGGTGTGGACTCTGGTCTTTCATTTGCGCCATATAAACATAACCGTATGAAAAAAACCTGAAGGTTTAGACGATACAAGGAAATTCATACAACTTTCATTTCAGTAAGTTTGTTTGTGTAGACGTTTGTAAAATACGGACAAAACGATGTTGTCAACGAATCACATATTTTAGAATGAAGTAGATTTGTCATAGGACAATAGGAACTTATTTGTGGTATAAATATTGTTATTTAGTACGAACTAAACTGTGGACGATTTGACGAGAATTGTTTATAGATATTTTCCAGTCCACCCTAAAGTTATTTTAAAGTATCTTTATCTGGTGCCTGACTATTTTAGTAAGTGCAAATTACGTCCATTAACAGATACAACGTGGGGTATGATATTTTGTGTGATTGTAAAACATGCGCTGAATTTAACTGGTATAAAGGTTTAGCGCGCAGGATTTGTAACCCGGCGATCCGGGTTTGGTTCCCGGTCGCGACAGGTCATATCCTTCCATGAAAATTTGACAACAAAGTCGATTTTCTTCCATATGTGGAAAGTTGTCGTTTCCTAGTGGTAGGGTAAGTTAGTTCTGGTTAGAATATAGTCCAGGAAAACTGGTATAGTGAATTAACCGCCGAATACAAACCCAGATAAATGTATAAATAAAAAAAGCATCTGTGCGTTTTAACATCAATATGGCGTTAATTAGACACGTATTGGTGGACTAATGTCTTGACTTAACGAAACAGAACAGAAAAAGCTACTTTATAGGTAACTATCTTGGAATATATATAATATTGACCGGGGAAACGGTAGCTTTATCGATCAGTATATATGTATAAACTTGTGTATGATTATGGATAAATGATACGTATGTGTGTATGTTTTAAATGCTTCGTTTGTGATTGATTTTTGTCATCTTGCTGAACAGGCGTTCCATTGTTGCACACGGGAGTTTTTTACTCTGTCTGTCTTATCATTGCTCGATCTATGCTCAGTTTTCACAGTACGGAATCATTTAAATGATATAACTAGAAAAAAATGGTAGAAATGAAATTTGGTTTGTTTATTGCCGCTGACCAACTGTGACATTGTAACGTTTTTGTTCGGTTCGTTTTAATTTTTTTCTCATCCAACGTTTTATCTAGTCAGTCACCAACGTCATTTTATAACAATCATACTTTCACTTTGTTTCTGGTAATACTTCTCTTTCTTGTGAAAACAAAAAATCGAATCATTTTGAATTGTGCAGATAACAGTGCTTATGGTTGGTAAATTTCGGCATTTTGAGTAAAGATATGAAAAACGGTCACGGAAAGACGTGACGTTTGTATTTATTTTATCCCAAACTTTTGATAGGTTTATATTTTTTTCTGAATCCTGATACAAGTGTCTAGGTTTAGAATTCACGAAGAATTTAAGACGTAATTTGTGTCACAGAGGTACACAGACGTTCAACCAATCATCACGAAGCGAAACTTCAATTTCTATGAATGAAGGAAATTTAAGGAAGGCAATCGCGTGTTAAAATCGCGTGTCTAGCGAGTAAGAAGACATTTAGTATTTTCTTATAATTGCTTGGTTGGCTAAATTAGTTTTTTTTCAAAATATGCCAATATGTTCTACCGTAATGGGAACGGAAGGTATGAACTTTATATACAAAAAAAAACAATTAACGATAGTCTGTTTTATCCAGGCAATTGTGTTCATGAAAAGTCAGACAAATATAAGCGTCTGGATGATATATATACCATCTATTTCAAATGCCGTCCGAACACTTAGGTTTGTCTTGGTTTAGATAATTTCGAGCGTCTGTGTGATACAGGCCCTTTGAAGTATGCGGTCTTACATTTCTTTTATTTCTTCACCCTCTCTTATTAAATGAACTATTCTTTCAGTGCCATATTCCTAATTTATATGTCGCGAACATTTCAGATTATATGTTGATATGATATCTATGATCTCTGTTGTTTAGTGTGTAAATGAAGACGGCCGTTTATGATATTGGTTGTTTGAATAATAGTTTACCTTAGTGTTGGATTTAGTCTTAAAATAATGTTATAACAATTAGATTGTTTGTGTGAATGTATAATTGTTGTTTATTAATTGCATTTAAAGCTATAATTAGTTATTTATTTTTTGCAGAATTAATATATTTTTGTAATTATTTTCCGTTTTGATTATGTTCTGTGCTAACTTAAATAAATTGAGAAATAAAGCATGTTTAAAGGTACTCAACTCCAAATTCAGATCTTAAACAAAACGGATTAAAAATCAGTTTCAAATGGTTAATCTATATGTAGTTGTCTGAATTACGTGTAATATGTTTCTACCGCATTTTGACACGACATGACTACATGTCTCTTCATATCCAAGAAATAAGCAACTGCATTGTTTTGTTTTTTGGTTTAAATAAGATATAAATCAAAGTACTGAAAGTACTCATTGTAACTGATCTTACATAGACTTGCACTGCAACATGGAATGGGAACTAGTTTAATAACTGCATGGCGGATGTGGATAAACGTAGTAGCATAAAAATTCATGCCCGCCGAGCGAGTGACGTCACCAGAAAGCTGAAGTAACGTTCAGTTTCTAAAAATCTTTCACCGGTTTCTAGATTTTTAAATAAGATTATTAAATCGAAGTTGCGTTCCTTTAATAACGAGTGATCTTGTATACAATAATGTTAAATTTACTTTATTAAAATATTTTATGTTGTAGATAAACATGGACTTTCTTAATTGATTCATCGTTGATTGGATGTTTTTTATTATTTATTATTAACTGAATAAGTGACATTATGAATGAATGTTTTAAATCAGTCATATTATTTGTGTTTATTCCATTTTATAAATGATTATATATAGTTGTTCTTGTTGTTTTTATAAATGTATTTTCATTATGTTGCTTTTGGTGGCACACCTTGATTCATCTTCTTTAGAATATGTCCTGTTTGTGTTAATTCGCTTAAATATTCGATTTGCGACCATTTCACTTCACCTCAGCATAAAGTGTATTAACTATCAATATGAATTTGTAAATCTAACACAGAACGTTTATATTTTATATCAAACTTGTAATTACTTTGAATGTTAACGTAGCTCGGAGTTTGACGGTCAAAATGAGTACATATTTTTCAAATGGAGCAATTCTTATTTCATAATGAACTGCAAATACTCGTATTTAATCTCATTTATTGTGTCAACATTATAGGCATTGTATGTATTTCAATCTTTGTGTAACACGAATATTTTCACTTGTATACATTAACATGATTTGTATGCGGTCTTGTCGTGTGGTCACCAGAGTTTGTCTCAGATATCTGATAAAAACTGATGTTGTCTTAACAATGATTTAGAAATAATGTGTCAGTATCGTTTTAAGTATGTGTAAAATGACGAAATTCTATGTTTGAATAAAGTCTAGATAAGAAAACTTTATGTTGTTGTCGTTTGCCACGGTGTGACGTTTATGCATGAAACCACACCAATACTTAAAAATGATTTTTACGCCCCTTTTCAACAGTCAGTCATATTATGTGGACTGTTCACCTAACCATCGTTCCTGAGAAGAACCAATACTAGACTCCCATCCTCCGTAAGCAACTGCATCAATAAATCTACTGTGATTTTAACCAGCCCGATTAGCTCAGTCGGTAGAGCATTTGACTTGCAAATAGACCGTCGCGTGTTCCAGCCTCATATCGGATACATTGTTTTCCTCCTCCTACTACACTACATGTGCAATGATCTTCCTCATTGCTTATACATGTCATGATGAACCAGAATCCAATGTATACATTGTCTACGATATCCCCCACACACACTCACATCCACCCCCCCCCCCCCCCCACACACACACACGCCCCACACAAACCCACACACACACCCCACACACAGGTGTGTATCATTATCTTTCCGAGGTTTTCCAATATAAAATGTACCTCACTTTGTATGCCATTTACATAGAAATCTTACCTCGGTTAGTACATCAGGTCCCCTAAAACCCAATTTTTAGGGGGGAATTGACTGACAATTACTTATAGACAACTATTTGAGATCTAACCCTAAAACCTTGTAAATGGTACCCTTAAAATTGTCACATAACTTCACGACCGAAAATCTACCTCATCAAGATAGCAATACAAGCCCGCCCCCCACATACACACACATGCACGTGTTGTAACATCATCCCATCTTTAAGTTCCATCGTTCAATATACTAGTACATAACTCATCTGACGAATAATGTACTCTTTGGTATAAGAAGGGAAACAACTGTTAGTGAATGTAAGTACTAAGTACCGGTAAGATTTACCTCCCTTCTATAATGTTGATACGTGTGATTTTACTGATCGACAACACGTGTATTTAATCTATTGTTAAGGTAATTCGAAGTTGCTACAAAATGGCCGTATGACATTTTAGCAATGCAACCTAAAGAAGTGGCATTGTAAATTAATTACTGAAAGTACATAACTGAAATAAGTTTTTATCAATAGCTAATGATTCAATGTACATTTTTGCACCAGTATAATAATATTTGATGACTAACAAGTATCTATAATTCTCACCTGAACATATGCTAATTCCATTTGCCAAAATAAAGTATCATAATATCACAATTAATTTAAACTATAATGTCCAACAATAACTTCAATATGTCATTGAGGGTTTCCATATTTTAAAATTTCACTTTTAGATGTTCTTCCATGTTTATTTTCAATTCTAAACACAGTCCTCAATATTCACATTTTACAAAAATCCTCCACACACGTGTTTACACTATGTACTACACAGTAGCCTAAACAGACATGGAAGAAAATTCACTGTGTGAAAGTTGAGGACTGTGTTAAGAATTGAAAATAAACATGGAAAAACATTTAAAAATGAAATTTTAAAATATGGAAACCCTCAATGACATATTGAAGTTATTGTTGGACATTGTAGTTTAAATTAATTTTGATATTATAATAAATTATTTAGGCAAATGGAATTAGCATAAGTTCAGGTGAGAATTACAGATACTTGTTATAAGTCATCAAATATTATTTTACTGGTGCAAAAATGTACATTGAATCATTAGCTATTGATAAAAACTCATTTCAGTTATGTACTTTCAGTAATTATTGAACAACGCCACTTTTTAGGATGCATAGCAAAAATGTCAGTTGGCTATTTTTTCACAAATTTGTGCTGTGACGATTCACCTTAAGATAAAAACATCCAAGACACTGGACAGGAACAGGAGTTGGGCTGTATACAATCTTTGATTCCACCATTATTCTAACATGCATTCATTTATGTTTGATAATTATGAATTCATATACACATGTATGATCATTATGTTATTATTCTTTCTGTGTGTTGACTATCTATCTAAAATAATGCTTTAGCAAGTTCTGTCGATCATCTTATTCTTCTGTGTACTCTGATTTCAGTAAAATTGACATGCGTGAAAAGTGGACACTGTCGATTTCAGAGAAGCCCGTTTTCTCCGTGCAAAACATGAGTGTAAATAACCATGAGGCATCATGTACGGCGTGGTTTTGTGTACTAGTAATGTTTGAACGCAACTGGGAAGATACGAGGTAAGGACATAAAGGATTTTTGTGAAGATTAGGACGCTGCGTAAGAGTTCTTTTTTTATGCACGTGGAGTGGTGTTCCTGTATTTTATAACAGAACACAGCGTGTTAATGGAATGATGGACCAGAGCTGTTGTTGGACACAAAAAATGTCAAAATAGCCGCCTGACATATTGCTATGTATCTTAAAAATGGCATTGTTCAATAATTACTGAAAATACATAACTGAAATGAGTTTTTATCAATTGCTTATGATTAAATGTACATTTCTGTATCAGTAAAATATTGTTTGATGATTGTACATTTTCATCCATGTTTGTTTAGGCATTGTACATTGTATGGAGGATTGTTTTACAATATTGAATCATAAGCTATGAGGAATGGCGGTTTGAAACCTGCTTAGTCTAAACCAGACAGTTAAATGCATTTTCTGATTGGATTCAACGACTTAAGGATGCGGACAGGTGCACGGAGCTTACCTAAGGAATTTGAATAGTCAGTCACGAGTTCACAAGGTTAGTGTAGTTTTTACAGTTCACAATCATTGTTCCTAGAACCTAGCTACATTTAATAATAAGACTACAAAAGTATTTCCCAAAATGATAAAAGTCGAAACAAGATTTGTATCTCACCATTATCATAAATTCATAAAAAAGTGAAAAAAATGTCATGCTTGATGCAAACTCCTAAATGATAGCGAGGTAACTTATCATCTCACTATATATATATGTATGATAATGAAGAAATTGAAATTGTTAAGTCTTTTTCATATCTTGGCATCGTTTTTACACCAGGAGGATCTTTTCATGAAGCACAAATTACTTTGTCAGGACAATCTAGAAAGGCTATTTTTAAAATTAATAAGTATTTATTTAAATTTTCAGAACTAGGTGTAAAACATAGACTAGAATTGTTTGATAAATTAGTTTTACCTATTTTAAATTATGGCTCTGAAGTTTGGGGCTTTAATGTTGCAAAACAAATTGAACGAGTACATTTGAAATTCTGTAAAACATTATTAAATGTCAAACAAGTAACCCAAAATGATTTTGTTTATGGAGAACTCGGACGTACAACATTGGCTACTGATAGATTTTTAAAAATTATAAAGTACTGGTTTAAAATTCTTGAGTCGAAAGATAATAAATATATCAAAATAATTTATAATATACTAACAACGGATTTGGAATTGCGTCCGAATATTAAAAACTGGGTTAGTCTGTTGCGTGATTTATTATGCTCTTTAGGTTTTTATGAAGTCTGGTTATTTCAAGGTGTAGGTCAAAAACAAACGTTCTTTACTATTGTTAAGCAAAGATTAAGGGACACTTTTATTCAAAACTGGAGGATGAGATTAAATGAATCATCAAGGGCAATTTTTTATAGGGAAATATGCGGGAATTTTGAATACAAACAATATTTAAATATCATTACAGTTAAAAAATTTAGAGAAGCCTTTTCAAAACTCAGATTAAGTTCACATTATTTAGCTATAGAAACTGGTAGATGGAACAAACCTAGAAGCATACCTTTTGATGATAGAAAATGTAATTTTTGTGTGAAATTAGAAGACGAGTTTCATTTCATTATAGAATGTCCATTATACAAAAATCTTAGAAAACAATATATAAGCATCTATTTTTGGGAAAGACCATGTATGTTTAAATTTATAGAACTGATTACAAGTAAAAATGAAAATGCAATTAAAAGATTGGGAATATATGTTCAAAAAGCATTTTTATGTAAAAAACAAATGATACAAATTTAATTATTCAACGATTTATTTCAATATAACTTCTTTCTATGTATAATATGTAATTATCATTATTTATTTTTGATTTGATATCTATTATCATACGATAATGTATACATCTTCTCCCTGAAGTGTATTTATAGATTTGTTTTGTTTTATGCATGTATATTATACTTTCATGTATGTTATCAATGTATTTGTTTGTAAATATGTTGTCCTCATGGGCCAGTTGGCCTAATGGATCTGAAATAAAGTATCTATCTATCTATCTATCTATCTATCTATCTATAAATTATCAGTGTGTCTCGTTCTGAATCTTAACACACTATATTTTTGTATGGTATGTCGAGCGCTCAAAATAGATACCATCAAATGATATCGAAACATGTTTTCGCACACTTTAATCGCTAATAAAGACTTTCACCCTTAGCCTTATACCAGAGACGTTTTGTGTGTTATATGTCTCTACATATACATATACATTCTGTCAAACTAGTGAACCTAGGTCACCCTTGGAAAAGACATAATGTGGTCTTTATTGACAGATTGCCTTTATTCGGAGGATATTTTGTTCTAAATAATCTTCAACGGCCTTTTAAAGAAGGGCATTTATTCAGTGTGGCTTTAATTCGGAGGTGGTCGGCTGGTAGCTAGCACAGGTTTTACTGCAGAGTGATTTTGTTATGGAATTGGCAATGATAATAATAATGGCAACACCAACCTTACAAGTTGTCGTATCTTGCTGTACAAACTATTTTGATCTGTTATTTTCTGGATATGTGTTGGACGTAATACATGAACAAATTATGAAAGTGGTATACATGCGTGTTTAAAGACATTATGGCAATATGTGAGTATTATTAGACATTTAATTGCGATTTAAGAGGCTAACGGTGACGAACATCGTACTTCGGATTAAATTAAGGTGAATCATCAAATCACAAATTTGTGAAAAAATAGCCAACGGACATTTTTGCTATGCATCCTAAAACGTGGCGTTGTTCAATAATTACTGAAAGTACATAACTGAAATGAGTTTTTATCAATAGCTAATGATTCAATGTACATTTCTACACCAGTAAAATAATATTTGATGATTAACAAGTATCTGTAATTCTCACCTGAACTTACGCAAATTCCAGTCGCCAAAATAATTTATCATAATATCAAAATTAATTTAAACTACAATGTCCAACAATAACTTCAATATGTCATTGAGGGTTTCCATATTTTAAATTTTCATTATTAAATGTTTTTCCATGTTTATTTTCAATTCTAACACAGTCCTCAACTTTCACACAGTGATTTTTCTTCCATGTCTGTTTAGGCTACTGTGTAGTACATAGTGTAAACACGTGTGTGGAGGATTTTTGTAAAATGTGAAAGTTGAGGACTGTGTTTAGAATTGAAAATAAACATGGAAGAACATTTAAAAGTGAAAAATTGAAATATGGAAACCCTCAATGACATATTGAAGTTATTGTTAGACATTGTAGTTTAAATTAATTTTGATATTATGATACATTATTTTGGCAAATGGAATTATCATAAGTTCAGGTGAGAATTATAGATACTTGTTAATCATCAAATATTATTTTACTGGTGTAGAAATGTACATTGAATCATTATCTATTGATAAAAACTCATTTTAGTTATGTACTTTCAGTAATTATTGAACAACGCCACTTTTTAGGACGCATAGCAAAAATGTCGGTTGGCTATTTTTTCACAAATTTGTGATTTGATGATTCACCTTAAAGGGGTCGTCTCACATTTATAATGAAAATGAAATACATACACACGACTCGGCAAATATTTAATACACGTGGTATGTACGTAAACTTTCTGAATGCTCGTGGGGGTATTATGTATCTCAGCAGATGGAATAATTCTTAGTTTGAAAAGAAATCTTAGTTTTGAAAATTAACTCTTGTCAGGGGTGTTTCCACGCAATTCCCATACGTTATAACTTACGCCTGCCTTTTGATTGGCGATTAGTTTACCTTTTATACAATTTCTCAATTTTACGGATACGGTTTTTTTTTGGTACTTTTTCAGCCACAGATGACACAACTATACAAATAGTTCCATTATAAACAGTGTCGCTGATATATCAATTAAACATCTGTTATGAAATTGATCATAGGCGGTATTGTTAACAGTCAAATTAATATGTTTGACATTATGTAAGTTGATGAAGTATTGAGTAATTCGGTAAAGTCCAGCATCAGGAGTATCAACAAGAACAACTATAACAACATGTTAGAGGTAGACGAATTACAAGAAGCATATTGGTTTATGTTTCTTGTATGAAGTTGCTTTTTCATAAAGGATATTGACTGTATATTTTATTCAATCCTCCATTAAGGAGAGTATAACATATTTATATGATATGAGTAATACACATTATAATGAAAATCATGAGTATTTGACAAATGAATACATTCATGGATATAGTTCACAAGCACATGGTTATATCATACCCTACATCAATCAAATAGAATATACCCTAAATGTTAGCGAATTCACAATAAATCTGAGCACTATCAAACAACCACATTGAACTTTAAATAGCCACGCAACAACTTATCTAGGCAATGACTTCATGATTTACTTACCTGTCAACTATCAATAGATTCAGTCATCACCATTAGCCAATCAAATGGTCAGGATTAGCCAAACTAGTAATAGACACTATACTATATACTCGTAAATAGCTATAGTAAATCATCAAATATTATTTTACTGGTGCAGAAATGTACATTTAATCATTAGCTATTGATAAATACTTATTTCAGTTACGTACTTTCAGTAATTATTGAACAATGCCACTTCTTTAGGATGCATAGCTTAAACGTCAGAGGGCCATTTTGTCACAATTTCGAATTACCTTATGATATTATATCTATGACTAAATAGAAGTCGTCAGGTCCTGGAGTTAAATTATTGTTGAGAGATTCAATAAAACACCCAAAAGCACTCCATTAAGTCAGTTCTATTCATAACATCTACTGTTGTATTGTATTTTAAAGTAGATACATCCAACATCAAAGTAATATTATATATTATTATACGCCTGATTTCGAATGAACGCTCTAATATTATGCAGATCACATGTGCTTGACACATTAATATTCGTAAACATTTGCCTATAATTTTCTTGGGGTGTACTTGGACATCATTCATTGATAAATAGTGCTTCACTTGTGACGGACTGAATACAAAGGTAAATCTTATAGATTTAAATTTGGTACAGATAAATTGTACATGTGTTTTTTCGCGTTATAAATGTTCTTTTATTCAATAATTGAAAGTTTCGTCCATTAAAAGAGATGAAGGGGTTGTTCAGGTGGCACAATGGTTGAGACGCTTTAAAAACGATTAAGATGAAAAAGTAATTGATATGATGGTGTCATTTTATGGACGCCCGCCCGGTTAGCTCAGTGGTTAGGGTGTTTGTCTACTGATCGAGAGCTGGTGAGTTCGAACCCCGGGCGAAGCTAACAATGTCCGTGCAAATTGAATTGAAGATATTACATCCTATGCTAAATTGTCCTCCATCTCTGAATTATGTGGGGTCGCTTGGCAGTAGCTTGCGGATAGAATAGGGTTAGTACTGGTTGTAAGACCTGTATGAAGTCCAGGAAAGCTGGTTAGGATAACTGCCCGCCACGATATGACTGAAATAATGTTGAAAATGGCGAAACCCGATTAAACAAAACATTTTGTGGAAAGTAGTTCGGCTGCGTAATAATTTGATTTTAGACCCCAAGCACTATTTTGCTGACGTATCAGCTTAATTCTATATAAATGTTGCATCCAGTCTTGTAATAATAAAAGCTCTGAAGGTTCTGCTGTTGTTCGGAACTACAAAGCCGTCAAAAGTTAAATTTCTTTGTAGGGTGAGTTTTTGAATCCGAACGGTAGTTCGCACATTAATTTTGATGCAGACTTAAGTACTACTAACGCTTTTCTACACCCTCTATGTAGTTGTTAAAGTCGTTCCCGTTCCATGTGCTTTCAGTACTTTGATTTATGATTCCAATCTGATCACCAAAGGTAGTTAAGCAATTGGCATAATATTATATAGTCTACATTACCCGCCTACATGAAGACATGCTCGAAGAAAAAGTTACACGTTAGCAAGCGTTAAAATAATCGATTTTACTATTTCCCGATGAACCACTTTTTTAAATATCTGGTTGATATTAATAGTTGATAGGTAAGTAAATCATGCAGGCATTGCTCTGTGATTTTGACCCAGATATGTTGTTGTATGACATGATATATGAAATGGTATTTGAAGTTCAATGTGGTTGTATCATAGCAGATTATGATGCATTTGTTAACATTTAGGATTTATTCTAGTTGATTGATGTAGGGTATGATATTACCATGTGCCATATACATGAATTTATTCATTTGTCAAATACTCATGATGAATTATTAAACTCAATAGTTTTACAGTTTTACAAAGTAATTATTCAAAATGAACATAATCCTGCAATATATCCAACTTGTATCATAACTGCAATCGGTAGAGTTATACAACAAGTGGTACTATTTTTCAACTCGAATGTACGGATAAGAGGCGTCACGTTTTTGTCAATACAAAACTGGGTGTATAACTATAGAAGCACACGCTTCGCTTTTGCTTCTAAAAAATTTAAACGCTTTTAACGGAAACTACATTAAAGTACATTAGCAGTCGGCTGCTCTTTAAACCATAACATGTTTATTCATGTTGTACAATAGATACATTTTTTCGCTGAGGCTACAGTCATATTTGCATATTTTAAAAAGAATTTACAATTATTAAACAAATTGCATTTTGCATATTGTGACAAATGGGAATATCTCATGATTAACAAAAATTAAACTGTCAATATAGTTCTCAAGAAAGGTATTAGAGTTGAAAATGTTGATTTATTTTATGGTGGTATTTAACTTCAAATAGTCAAAACAGGCGTTACACTATCAATAAACAGTAGTTTTTTATCAAGCGCAAAAAAAACACTTTTTAACTTAGACAAGAGGACCAGCATGACCCTATAATCACTCACCAAAAAAACAAGATTATTTGCAAATTCAATTGACCCCGGAGACAGAGTCAATTTTGACCCAAGGGGTAGAATCAATTAAGACCCAGTGTCATGAAACGAACATCATTTTGTTTTGAAACATGCCAAATAATTATGTCAAAATATTTAGAACTTCTAAATTCAAACAGCAATAATACTATAAGAAACCTTGGAATATTTGTTGAAAAAGCCTTCACACTAAGAAATGCAATTATGTAAACTATTTTTATTTTGTTAATATTATTTCATCACTCTGTACAGTTGATTCCATGAGAAACCACTCGTTACTAGTGTCATAATGTAAAAGGTTGTATGTAACATACATAATTATTCTTATATATAATAAATCTAGTTTTGGACCTTCTCCGAGAGTAATCCTTGTGGACCGTTTAGCCTTTTGAAAATGAATGTTTCTCTCTCTTAATTTGAGTAAACTTGGTTAAGGTTCACTAGACAATTTACACTCCCGTTACCTAAGCGGAAACACTGTAGTTTCTGACAAAAAGATTTTCTCTTTTTTCTTATATAAGCCTATGTAATACAGAACAGAACAGATACTTTATTACGTGACTTGAACCAAGGCTCATCATCATTTACATAATATAAATATATACATAATTTACATGCGACATGGGAGTAAACATAAATAAGTTAGAAACAAAACAGAGGATTAGGGAAACTAAATATACAAATTATCATTTATATATGAGCAAAATATGCAGACGTAATACATAATCAACACATCAAAGAGAAGTTAACTAGTCATGTATGAAGATCTTAACAACAGGGCTTCTTTAACATATTCCGCTAAGTTAAATAAAATATTCTTATTATCAAAGTTTAAAAGTTCAAAAAATCTGTACATGGAAGGTCTAACATTGAAATATCTCTTAATGTATTTTTACGTAATGATAAATATTTTGGACAAATGCAAATAAAATGAAACTCATCCTCTCGATAAAAAATACAAATTCTTCTTTCACGAGCTATGACATTATGTGAAGTTCGTCCTGTTTGTATCATTAAAGGATGCACAGATAGTCTTAATCTACAAAATAAAATCTAAGGTCTTTCGGAAGAAAATCAAGAGGTTTTAAATGCTTATTATTACTTAAAACTGAGCTTCTATCAATATTAGTAGCCCATTCTTGTTTATAGCAATCTAGTTTTCGATTTTTTTTTAAAATAAAAGGGAACTGTCTAGTATCCACAGAAAAATTTAGATCCAAGACATACGAAAATCCATAGTTATCTATATACAAGTTATCTCCAGGACGGAGCCAATTTTGACCGGTGGCAACAATTGGAACAAATTTTGTAGATGTTCACTAAATATAATGCTGTAAACCTGTAATGTGTTTTACTTACAATCTGGTATCCATTCTATATGTTCAACTGACATTGGAAACTCATTTCATCTGTATATACTATTCTGAGTGAAATTAAATAAACTTGAACCAAATATCTAAGCTCAGAGCACTTTATTATCTTAATTCACTTTTTGGTGTTCTCTCTATGAAAGTTTCTGAAAAGAATAAATTGTTTGGTGCTATGATTATGCCAATATTAAGTTATAGATGTGAATCATAGTGTTTTCATTAGCACCAGACATGGAAAAACTCCATACATTATTTTATAAATAATTGCTTTGCGTTCATAATAAAACTTCAAGTGCCGTCATGTATGGCGAATTTGGGCGCTATCCACTTCTTGTTAAGAGAAAAAGTAAAATTGTAAAGTACTAGGAGTCCCTAACTCATTAATGTTCAAGTTATCGAACCTAAAATATCATGAAGTCGAATTAGTACATTCTTGGTCATTATTGAATATCTTGTTTTTCCGCTTTTATGTGATAGTGTAAAAATAAGCATGTCTCAAATTAGTAGTTTAATTGGAGAATTATTGACAATTACATTAGATGTTGTTTTTCAGGATTGGAAATTCATAGAAGTTTTAAAACACGTTTTGAATTTGAAAATTATACATAGCTTTGGTCAAACACTACGTCATTGCGAATCTGTCGCTTCAAAGGTGAGAGGCTTGCCGAACCAAACTTGATGCAGGTTATTACCGATATTCCTTACTACGGCGGTAAACAAGATCGGAAATACTTCCGCGATATAATCAAGACCGACAAATAGTTCTATGATTTTATGAACATATACATCACTATTCGTCGGCTTTCATAAATTAAAACCAGCTGTGATATATGAGTTCGTGTTTTGTTTATGTTTAAGGAAGAATGGTTATTATCCTTCTGTTGTTTAAAAACAAAAAAATAGAATAACTACGCACCGACCAACGCGATCAACGGGTGACCTGATCTAAAAATCAAATTTCCGAAAATCAACGCAATGTTTCATATAAAGTTTCGTTCAATGACGAATTTGAGCAGTAATACAAAATTGATTAAACCTGCATCTTTTATTTCGTACGTCAGTAAATCGAGACAATCTTTCTTACGTCAAGCAAGATCATTATTTTTCTTTCCTTAAATTGAAATCATATGTTTGATACGAGCCTCTATTTTTTTCTTTACTTAATGACTATTTTTACAGTACACTTAAATAGTTAGGCTCATTCTGCTCACTTAATATATAATATAACCTCAACAACAGTTAGTGTATATGATAAGTAATGCTTTTTATATCTCGTGTATTATCAAGTACTAGTATATTAGCTCGTACATGCTTTTCATTGTACTTAGCACACATATTTCCAATATATAGGAATATAGTCGAAGGGGCTTTGACGATGATACGTTTGCATTGCAGTTCATCGTCAAAGCCATTTGTTCTTTAAAAGCTAACAGGTAAACGACTCAATCTGAGTCGCGTTCGTTTTCCTATTTAACGCACAAATTTCCGTAAAACTAGTGTACAATTCGATGAAATATAGTATAATCTATCAATATGACCAAAAATATACCTTCAACAGACGAAAGTTATCAAACATTTTGCCGATGTTTCATACTACCCATAATTTCAAAATTTTCCTCGTAAATGCTTTGGATTAAGTCCGTAGCATTCCGGAAAGCATGTTAATTGATCTGATTCAATAGACGCATGAACAAGCGTCATAAGCTGTTGACTTTGTAAGAGGACTATTCCATAACTAAAATGGTCAACAAGACGAAATAAAAAAGACCAATTTAGTTATGGGACCCAGAACTAATAGGAATATTGCAATCATGTACCGCTTATGTAGATAATTTAATTTATTTGGCGATAAACTGCTAAGTTAAAACTTAAAAGCCAGTGAAATATTTTACTTGACTTTGAAATACGGTTTACTATCGGATGGAGGAAAACAGAACAGCTTATCATTTTTTATTATAAAATTGAATAATTTATAGGTTATTTGTTGCGTGTTTATACATGCATGACGATAGGTTGTGTCAGATGAATGTTGATATTAATGCTTATGGTTTATTAAAAAAAAGATTTGTTAACTTCTAATGATTACAATCTATTTGTTATTTAATTGTCTAATAAACAAGACGTGAATTGATTTTCTTGGCACAGCTGGCGACTTTTCCATATTTTATTGTTAATTGTTAATTCATCAGAGTAAAATGTTCATGGATTATAGGCATGTATACAGTATGGACTTACACCATTCCCAACAAAGTCAGTACGAGGAATCAAATGAATTTCATACAAGTAAACGTCCTGACGTCAAGACTCCCGAAGTTGTTGATCAAGATGAGAAACTGTTTGAGACGCAGGACGACATGGAGGCGGCAACAGCTGACACGGAAAAGTTCAAGTTTACGTCAACATTTAGTACTTACATGACGTTGCTTGGATTTTCCATTGGAATGTCTGATTTTTGGAGATTTCCTTTTCTAGCCTACAGAAATGGCGGAGGTAATATTCAATTTAGCCCCTGGAGTTAAATTCTCTATGTTAAAACAAGTCTTCCTCGCAGTCACCGTCCATTATAATAATCAGGGTACGACCAGATGGATAAAATTTATAAGCCGCCCATGTGTTATCGTGAAATAATATGTGTGAAGTTGGCATAGCAATCGACAATCGACATTCAATGTCTAGCTAGACAATCGACATTCATCTCGACATACGAAGTTAGGACTGTATGACAAACTCAGTGATGCAAATTTCGAATGCCTACTCCCGGCTAGACAATCGACATTCATCTCGACATTCGAAAAACAGACTGTATCGCTGTCATAGTTATGTAAATTTCGGATGTCTACCTAGACAATCGACATTCATCTCGACTTTCGTAAAACAGACTGTATCGCTGTCATAGTTATGTAAATTTCAAATGTCTAGCTAAACAATCGACATTCATCTCGACATTCGTAAAACAGACTGTATCGCTATCCTAGTAATGCAAAATTCGAATGTCTACCTAGACAATCGACATTCATCTCGACATTAGAAAAACAGACAGTATCGCCATATTAGTTATGTAAATTTCGAATGTCTAGCTAGACAATCGACATTCATCTCGACATTAGAAAAACAGACAGTATCGCCATATTAGTTATGTAAATTTCGAATGTCTACCTAGACAATCGACATTCATCTCGACATTCGTAAAACAGACTGTATCGCTATCATAGTTATCCAAATTTCGAATGTCTACCTAGACAATCGACATTCATCTCGACATTCGTAAAACAGACTGTATCGCTATCATAGTTAGGCAAGTTTCGCATGTCTACCTAGACAATCGACATTCATCTCGACATTCGTAAATCGCACTGTATGGCCATCATAGTAATGAACATTTTGAATGTCTAGCTAGATAATCGCCATTCATCTCGACATTCGAAGATAGGACTGTACATATCGCCGTCATAGTAATGAAAATTTGAATGTCTAGCTAGATAATCGACATTCAACTCGATATTCGAAGTTAAGACGGTATGGCAAACTCGATTGTCTAGCTAGACATTCGAAATTTTCATTACTATAATGGCCATACAACTAAGTTTGTCATACAGTCCTAACTTCGAATGTCGAGATGAATGTCGATTGACTAGCTATACATTCGAAATTTACATTATTATGATGGTCATACAGTCTGATTTTCGTATAACGAGACGAATGTCGATTGTCTAGCTAGACATTCGAAATCTTCAATTTTATGATGGCCATAAATTTAGTTTTTCGGATGTCGAGATGAATGTCGATTGTCTAGCTAGACATTCGAAATTTTCATTACTAAGTTTGTCATACATTCCTAACTTCGAATGTCGAGATGAATGTCAATTGTCTAGCTAGACATTGACTGTCGATTGCTTTGCCAACTTCACAATTCATTCTGTGTTTGTAATGACAAGATAGCAGATCGCGATAAAAAGATGGCATTGGCTGACTTGTTAGTATTGTGAATAAAACTGAAGTTTTTACATACAAAGGTTGTAATCATTTGAGTCTGTATGCATACATATAAATAGATATATGTGCTACAAATCAGTTTTGTCAGAAGACTGGTGCTCTTGATGTATGGTGAACGATTTTCATCTTTTTTTTCAGGCGCATTCCTTATACCGTTCGTAATCATGGTACTTGTGTGCGGATTTCCTTTATACTTCCTCGAGTATTCTATCTCCAAGTTTTCAGGCAGAGGACCATACAAAATCTGGGATATCAGTCCAGTTTTCAGAGGTAAACGAAGAACACGGTCTATTCTACACCAAATGAAATTTTTATGCTATCACATTGACGAAATTAGCATAATTTTACTACATTAAATATACAATGTAGTTAATTAATGTATCCTCATGTAGCCATGAGGTAATTCCGGTTAATTAAAGAACTGTACTAATTGTACATTTATATGTGCAGAAATAACCATTAAATTGGCTTAATTGATGTATGGACATAAATTATCATCCATGTATGGTCTTTGCATTGTTGCATTTTCGCCACGAAAAAGCAAAGATACGACAGATGTAAGGCGAAAACACGACACATCTTTGGTGTCGTATTGTCGCCCTTCATCTGTCGTATTTTCGCTTTGTCGCCATGACAATTCGAGAATACGAAAACACGAAGATACGACAAAGTCAACTTTGTAATATTTTCGCTTTTTCGCATTTTCGCTTTTTTGTGGCGAAAAAGCGAAAATACGGCATGGCATAAATCAGCCACCATATCCATGCGTATTTTCCTCGGTTTAATCTTTTCAGCCTGTTTTGCGTCTTTTCCCCGTTTTAATGTCTCTTCAGTCACTTTTGCTCAGCAACAAATTTCACATTTAGTTCCCAGATGTTTTGTTTGCATTTTTAATCGAACCAAATGTACTTTATACCCCACCATTCGAAATGGCGGAAGGGCATACAATGTTACCCTGTCCGTCCGTCCTTCCGTCCGTCCGTTCGAATTTTGGTTACCGAGCAATAACTCAAGAAATGTTTCATGGATTGGTTTCATATTTTACATGATGGTGTATAATAATAAATTCAGGTCAAGTTCGATTTCCATTAAGATCCAAACATTTTCACAGGAGTTATGGCCCCTTTTTCACTATATTTGCTTTCATCGGGGATATACGTGTCCCTAGTGTTTTAAAATTTAGTGTATCTTGTTCTTTATATTTATAGGTATTGGTGTTACTATTGTCACAGCCTATTGTCTCTGGATGATTGGTACCACAGTGTTAAGATGCTGGATCGTTGATTTTCTCATAAATTCTTTCACGAATCCTTTACCCTGGACATTATGTACAAATGAATGGAACACTCCAAACTGCATCTACAAACTGTACAACTCGCCGGAACAGGCTATAAATACTACATTAAATAATACGTCATCATATTTCATCAACAACAGTGTAGTTTTTAATAATGAATCAACGTTAGCGTCCACAACAGCGTCCATCATGAGTCTTTATTCTACAAATACCACGAATGGAGGCGTGGCACTCGGCGTCTCGGTGCCAATGACGTCTGAAGAGGAATTTTGGCAGTAAGGACTAGCTATCAACTTTAACAAATACACTAAGGGTCATATACATAGAGGATCTTGAATGAGTGTTCATGTTGTATTGAATTTATTAAACGAGTCCTCTGAAAACGATAAAAACGAGGCTCTGCCGAGTTTTTATCGTTTTTAGATGACGAGTTTAATAAATTCAAACAGCATGAACACGAATTCAAGATCCTATTTATAACATGACCTGCAAATTGCATAATTACAAAGTAAGAAAACGAATGACAGTACCTATTTTCTATATAAGGAGAATATTGAGTCGAAGTCGTTATACGGCTTCTGAAACACATGAGCTCCTATACATGGTGGAACATTATCGACTAGCCTGACAACATAATATGTTGCAAACCCGCGGAATACAACTTCACTGACAATTCCAAGGCCGTGGCCGTCGATTCGCACATTATCTTTAATGGAAATATCATTGGATATCATGTTTGTTTATTTTTTTTATGACAGCGCGTAGTGATACAGTGATTCGGCTCATTAGCATAGTTATTACACTAGTGTATTACTGACCCATTTAATACGCAAAATAATCAATGGGTTTACAAAATCCTGCACCGTTGGTCATGTTATAAATATCACAATTATATTTCCAATTCCCGATTAGAAACGAATCAAATCAATTTAATCAATGAATGTAATAAAACAACATTCCAATTGCGTGCAATATTGTATGAAATATTTTAACTCTAAGCTGTAACTGGAAAAACATGATTTGTAACTGTGAATCTAAGGAGGAGCTTTGATAATTTGTTATTGGACAGACAATAAGCTGAACCATTGTGTTCAACCTCCTGTGAACACTCACTACTCTTAAATACTCATTTATTTGATCAGATAAACCATGTACTAGTAACTGGTCTGAATAAGTAAAAACTAGGTATAAATGTCATGTTTCGTTCTTACCTCTAATGTCCTCTCCATGACTACATGTCCATGTCATAACAACATACATATTCATTTTACTGGTATAAAAGATCCTGTTCCATATGAATAATGTTATGTTTGGTATACGTACTTACATTGACTCTTGCCATGTGTTTACTGGTCATGCAGAACAGAAATAAGAAACACCTAGTCTAAAAAAAGATAGAGAAAATGTTACTGGACAAACTACTCAATGCATATAACATTCTTTTCGTCTTATATCAGGTATCACGTACTAGAGTTATCATCTGGAATGTCAGACTTGGCACCCATGCAATGGAGACATGTTATCACTTTATTCGTCTTCCGTGTGATTATATTTTTTGGTCTCATCAAAAGTATCAAGTCTATCGAGAAGGTAAGTTCAAAACATAACTCGTTGAGAATTTGGCATCCAGTTTTTAACTGCTTTAGTTTAGATGGTGTGTAGGAATACAGTACCCCCCCCCCCCCCCTTCTCTCTCTCTCTCTCTCTCTCTCTCTCTCTCTCTCTCTCAAACATAGTAAAGCCATTCCTCAAGGAACATAATTATTATGTTCCTTTGTCTTTTTGTTCTTGTGCCGTCACAACTACAGTGCTATAATTTCTTTATTGTATTTGTATCGTGTTGGCTCCAGATTATACACGTAACAACTTCTGTACCATTATCTCTTTATTGTATTTGTATCGTGTTGGCTCCAGATTATACACGTAACAACTTCTGTACCATTATCTCTTTATTGTATTTGTATCGTGTTGGCTCCAGATTATACACGTAACAACTTCTGTACCATTATCTCTTTATTGTATTTGTGTCGTGTTGGCTCCAGATTATACACGTAACAACTTCTGTACCATTATCTCTTTATTGTATTTGTATCGTGTTGGCTCCAGATTATACACGTAACAACTTCTGTACCATTATCTCTTTATTGTATTTGTGTCGTGTTGGCTCCAGATTATACACGTAACAACTTCTGTACCATTATCTCTTTATTGTATTTGTGTCGTGTTGGCTCCAGATTATACACGTAACAACTTCTGTACCATTATCTCTTTATTGTATTTGTGTCGTGTTGGCTCCAGATTATACACGTAACAACTCCTGTACAATTATCTCTTTATTGTATGTGTTGTTTTCAGATTATATACGTCACAACTACTGTTCCATTTTTTCTGACGGTTGCTATATTCATTCGGTCCCTGATGCAGCCAGGGTCACAACTTGGACTCTTCCACTTTATAAATCCAGATTTTACAAAGATAACAGAACCGAGGGTAAGCCACTTTTTGTTTCATGTAAAAATACTCATGTAGACTACTGATGAAGTATCATATATATTCATTATTGTTGAAAAACGAAATTCAAATCGTTTTCCTGAACAAATACGAACAGCTCACAATAGAGACTATGTGTCCTGTTTCTAGTTTCAGGAATGCAATGTATAAGACACTTTATATCTACGTATTCTTTATCAAGCAATATTCTTGAATTTGTCTTTTTTTAGAGCTGGATATATTAGAACAATATATATCTCGAGGAATAGTTTCATTGTAATAAAACATTGGCACATACGACAACTCTCTCCTGTATGCATATTTAAACCTTTTGTTTACAGGTTTGGACTGAAGCAACTCTCATGGCATTTTACACATTGGGATTTGGATGGGGTGCTAATCTATTGCTCGGCTCGCATGCCCACTTCAAGGAAAACTGTTTGAGGTAATGAGGTCATTGTTTCTAATCATTTAAACATCATACATTTCAAATAGATTCTTTAGCTGTTTTCTGAAATAAGTATTTATCAGAGATAATGAAGGAAACAATTTATATTTACGACATTGGTGGATTTAATACCGTTTTTCAATGTTACGTGTTTCAGCTGTATAGCTAACCAGTTTGACTGGCGACATCTCAGCATACAGAGTAAAATCGATATTTTTATACATTTTCATAGATGGGTATGACCTGTAGCGACCGAGATTCGAACCCGGACTGTCGGTTCGTAAGTCCAGTGCGCTGACCACTGGACCGAGGCGCTGGCCCAGAAAGGAGACTAGGAAGTTCGGTTGTTGTTTGTACGGTAATCACACGAGATGTTGTTTTACTTATTTTCAGAACAGCAATATTTCTTCCATTAGCTAATATGTTCATGGCAACATTCAGTGGCATGGTGTGCTTTTCTGTGCTTGGAAATATGGCGTACGCTTACAATGTGGACATCACGGAAGTAATCAATGCAGGTAGTCTATTAATACTTGTCTTCTATTTATCGTTCGAGTTAATTTAAGTTTGTATTGGAAACTCACTGCTAAAGTTTTAGTTAATTTAGAAAAGAATATACAACATTTCAAGCTGTCCCTATTGATAAAATACTTTCTTACAAATATTACAGACATAAATATTTTCACGATTCTATGTCACAGGTTTGTCTAAACATCAATGTGCAGTGTTCTAAATATTTTTTTAAAATGATTATTGTGTTATTGTGAACTAACTTTGACACTACAGTGCAGCCTCTCCAAAGGAATACCCTTTGGGAGGAACAACATTATGTTGTTGTTGAGAGGTTGTTGCTCTAGAGAGATCAAATTGATCATTAAAGCGTCCAGTGGGGAAAAGCATGTTGTTGTTGTAGGAAGGTTGTTGCTCAAGAGAGGGTCGCTATGGAGAGGTTGTACTGTATTTGTTATCTGTATGTTTCTAATATAATCATATTTGGTACAAGTAGTGTTCAAACATTTTTTTGTGTAGGCATGTCGGTTGGTATTGTTGCTTATATCACAGCGTTGTCATCACTACCATTTCCACAAGTATGGACCGTCTGTTTTCTGGCATCCATCATTCTAACGGGCATTGATGGTCAGGTGAGGGAATATTGTATAAAATGATCTTAGTATAAAATGGTTTCAGTATAAATGGTTTTAATATATAATGCTCTCAGTATAAAATGGTTCTGTATACAATGCTCTCAGTATAAAATGGTTTTAGTATAAAATGTTCTCAGTATAAAATGGTTTCAGTATGCAATGGATTCAGTATAAAATGGTTTCGAGAAATGATATGAAACTTTTCAATCCGACCTTTGCCAGTACAAAAGGGAATAGTGATATTTGAATTAGAAAGTTTTATTTTTAAGCGAAAATAAGCAAAGTGTTTTAGGAAAGATAGTACCGACAATGAAGTCGATTTCTAGATTAGAGATGTTGGTATAAAGAAGTTAACCAAGTATGTTTATCTTCCTAAGTACGGTAAAATGACATTTTCACGCGAGTTTTTTTTATAGTTCCACTTCTGTGAATGTTTGGTTTTCGTTAAATACATGTAGTCTGTTGTTGGGTCATTATGTAAATCAAATTGAAAGTTTCAAGTTTGGTACGTCGAGAATTAGACTACATTACGTACATACGTGCTCTATCATGACATGATAGATGTGTATGAAAATAAAAATGAATCTTTCATGAATCACAAATGACGTATGGCTTGATAATTCAAGGTCATCTTAGCGGATAAATAAATGGTTTTGAACTTGTTAATCAGTCTAAAACATGAATAATTGATACAGTGAGGTTGTTTTCATTGTAAAGTAGTTGCTATAAATGTGATTTTATTAGCTCGGCTGTTTTCGAAGAAAATGTTGAGCTATTGTGATCACTGCGTCGTCGTCTGCGTCTGTCCAAAAACTCTAATGTAGCTCATAAGAGGTAAAAGCATGATACTTCATATGTGGATATATCTCACTGAGGCGGTGAACAGACGAGTATTGGCACCGCCTTCAGCACTGTTGTTGTATTTTAAGAACCTAGCGGATGTTCCTTGAATGGCGACTATGTTACAATGGATGAACTAGTTATAACAATGTTGCCTCCTTATTTTGTCTTGCAGTTAGTACCTATGGACATGCTGATGCAACTAATTGGTGATCTGTTTCCAAAGGTCAAGTCAGGTTTTCGTATACAAGCCTTAGGTGGGGTGGGGATTGTATTCTTCTTGTGTTCCTTACCCACGTGCACTGGGGTACGTA
This sequence comes from Lutraria lutraria, assembly GCA_964023205.1. Lineage (NCBI taxonomy): Eukaryota > Metazoa > Mollusca > Bivalvia > Venerida > Mactridae > Lutraria > Lutraria lutraria. The sequence continues at coordinate 28,944,504 of OZ026837.1, read as the reverse complement.
CTGCAGCTGTATATATGTTTAATTACATATAATTACATTGTACAATGTATTGTTTTTATTCCGGTTTACACCTGTTTTTTAAAGAGTTATGTATGAACATGTATTTGTATTTGAAATTTGCACACCTTGTTTGTCACGTGTTGTTTGCATATATGTTTGTATATATATCTACATGTATATTTGTCGATGTACTGGGTAGGCCTATAAGACGAAATAATTGTTCTGCCGTCTATTAAATGTTGTTGACAAACACTATTGATCCGAAGATAAATTGTAACAGAGGACTAAAATGCAAATTACAACCGATTACAGTCACAACTCTTTATCGTTTCATTTTTTGTATACTAACCAGGCAGGTGCTTACATATTTCTATGGATGGATTGGTACAATGGTGCCTGGGTGGGACCCATTATAGCTTTTATTCAGCTTGTTGTGGTAGCATGGGCATATGGTAAGCATTCGAATTTTTCTGTATTATTTGTTTAATTTTAGGTCCTCAATATAGATTGATACAGTAGTAGAAATATACTTAAGGACAAAAATCTTGTACGGTTGGGGATGCGTGATTATTTCAAATCCAGTAAAGCTACGTTTCTGTGTACTAGTATTTCGAGGGCTCAGCGCAACACTGTCGTAACTTGTTCTTATCTCAATATGAGTTACGACACTGTTGCGTTGAACCCTCGATTTAGCTGTTGTTTAACAGTCCATTGGACAGCTATGGTCATTTCAGAGCCACCCCAGAGAGATAGGAGAGAGTTTAGCCTTTTTTATATTGTCTTTCAATCAGTAAACCTGACCGGAGAGTCAAACTTGTGTTTGAAGCAACCCCCGAGCAAAGGCCTTCATGTGAGTAAAGGTCATTCTATTTATAACAAGCTTTGATTATTAAGAACAAAATGTCCTCCGAATAAAGGCCACATGTCAAAAATGGCCAGTCTGTCTTTGTTCACAGATTTGACTGAATATGACTTTTTATTATGAAATCAAAGCACTGGGAGTACTATCAGAAGCAAAAGTTAAAATGTAATTCATAATATCTGGTAGATCTGCCTTAGATAATACCAAAAAGCTAAACCAAATCTAGGCACCATTTTTCAAACTCAAATGTATGTATTGTTTGGACTGATAATTTCCTCAAAATAGTCAGTTTTGGCTCAGTGAAATGAAGGCGTTTTGGTAGAGGCTCACTTGTCATGTTCCCATTTCTGTTAAAGTTGATAGTAAACTCATACCTTCACTTCCTGTTCACTGTAAAACACGCCTGGCTCTTAAAACTTTGTAATTATATGTAATAATAGAGTTAGTTTTTCCTTCATTAGGGTTAACTCTTTAGCGATGTGGTTGAGTGTTAATTTATTTTAAGTTTTATGTTGAAGATGTTTTTAATAAAGATGTATTATACAAACCCATCTCGCAAATAAGAAATTCATTCCGCATGATCGAGTGCATTCTGTACTTTATATCTATCCGGTAGGCGGAGTTACGGTTAACTGGTGTCCTCGCCCTGCTAGTGTCTTTTAGTGATTCTAATGTATATAGTAGCGAAGCGTACTATGAATGAAACTTTTGTGTGGATGAATACTGAATTATTAAACTCAATAGTTTTACAGTTGGAAATGCCATTACAAAGTAATTATTCAAAATGAACCTAATCCTGCAATATATCCAACTTGTATCATAACTGCAATCGGTAGAGTTATACAACCGATGGTACTATTTTTCGACGCGAATGTATGGCGTCACGTTTTTGTCAAAACAAAACTGGGTATATAACTATAGAAGCACTCGCTTCGCTTTTGCTTCTAAAAATGAAAATACATAGTACTTCATACAGAAATATATATACATGTACATTTATGTATATAGGTTAATTTAATGGAAAAACATGTATAAGCATGAACTCATTAGACAGTTGAACTCTTTAGCTGGCTAAGTGATATTGGATGACATGTACATGGTATGTTAAATCTGAAATATTTGCCATATTGACCTACCTACCATACCGCTTTCACCTCAAGGAACATGAGTTCATTGTACTGAATTAATTTATTCCATAATTGATATTCTGATCAGTCAAATATCAGATAACAATAATCTGATGAAGGCAATGTGACTTGGATGGACCTAATGCTATAATGGCGTAATAATGTTTGTTTCTGGTTACCCAAATTGCTCCAAATTTTCACGGAGACCCTAGACTTTTTTATTACTAGTATGTCCGAGAAACGGAACATCCACTGCCTTACTTTTTGACTTTCTGCACGCCTTCAAGAATATAGAGTTTTCTCTAATAAGAAAGCCTACCAATATTTTCTATTTCTAATGAGCTTGTTACCAGAAACAAACATTCTTTACACTTTGGTTACATCATTTGAAATACTTTAAGCATGCGATGGGTTCGGTTGCTAAGACTGACATCGCTTATTGGTCAAATGTTAAGATCAATATTTAAGATATAACTTGTTTGCAAGCACATGTACGAGTACATGTTTGTAAAGGGCAACATTATGTATCTGCAGTACAACCCCTCCAAAGCGGCCCATCTCTTGAATAACAACCTCCCTTCAACAACAGCATGACTTTTTCCCCACTGTACCAATTTACCATTCCAGAGTAACAACCTCTCAACAACAGCATGACTTTTCCCCACTGTACCAATTTACCATTCCAGAGTAACAACCTCTCAACAACAACATGACTTTTCCCCACTGTACCAATTTACCATTCCAGAGTAACAACCTCCCTTCAACAACAGCATGACTTTTCCCCACTGTACCAATTTACCATTCCAGAGTAACAACCTCTCAACAACAACATGACTTTTCCCCACTGTACCAATTTACCATTCCAGAGTAACAACCTCCCTTCAACAACAGCATGACTTTTCCCCACTGTACCAATTTACCATTCCAGAGTAACAACCTCCCTTCAACAACAGCATGACTTTTCCCCACTGTACCAATTTACTATTCCAGAGTAACAACCTCCCTTCAACAACAGCATGACTTTTTCCCCACTGTACCAATTTACTATTCCAGAGTAACAACCTCCCTTCAACAACAGCATGACTTTTTCCCCACTGTACCAATTTACCATTCCAGAGTAACAACCTCCCTTCAACAACAGCATGACTTTTCCCCACTGTACCAATTTACCATTCCAGAGTAACAACCTCTCAACAACAACATGACTTTTCCCCACTGTACCAATTTACCATTCCAGAGTAACAACCTCCCTTCAACAACAGCATGACTTTTCCCCACTGTACCAATTTACCATTCCAGAGTAACAACCTCCCTTCAACAACAGCATGACTTTTCCCCACTGTACCAATTTACCATTCCAGAGTAACAACCTCCCTTCAACAACAGCATGACTTTTTCCCCACTGTACCAATTTACCATTCCAGAGTAACAACCTCCCTTCAACAACAGCATGACTTTTTCCCCACTGTACCAATTTACCATTCCAGAGTAACAACCTCCCTTCAACAACAGCATGACTTTTCCCCACTGTACCAATTTACCATTCCAGAGTAACAACCTCCCTTCAACAACAGCATGACTTTTCCCCACTGTACCAATTTACCATTCCAGAGTAACAACCTCCCTTCAACAACAGCATGACTTTTTCCCCACTGTACCAATTTACCATTCCAGAGTAACAACCTCCCTTCAACAACAGCATGACTTTTTCCCCACTGTACCAATTTACTATTCCAGAGTAACAACCTCCCTTCAACAACAGCATGACTTTTTCCCCACTGTACCAATTTACCATTCCAGAGTAACAACCTCCCTTCAACAACAGCATGACTTTTCCCCACTGTACCAATTTACCATTCCAGAGTAACAACCTCCCTTCAACAACAGCATGACTTTTTCCCCACTGTACCAATTTACCATTCCAGAGTAACAACCTCCCTTCAACAACAGCATGACTTTTTCCCCACTGTACCAATTTACCATTCCAGAGTAACAACCTCCCTTCAACAACAGCATGACTTTTCCCCACTGTACCAATTTACCATTCCAGAGTAACAACCTCCCTTCAACAACAGCATGACTTTTTCCCCACTGTACCAATTTACCATTCCAGAGTAACAACCTCCCTTCAACAACAGCATGACTTTTCCCCACTGTACCAATTTACCATTCCAGAGTAACAACCTCCCTTCAACAACAGCATGACTTTTCCCCACTGTACCAATTTACCATTCCAGAGTAACAACCTCTCAACAACAACATACTTGTGCTACTCCCTAAGGATGTTGCTCTGGAAAGGTTGTATACAGGTTAACATAGAGATTGTCAATACAGCTAAGTTTACAATACAATACTGTATAATACAATCAGTTACATCTGATATAACATATAACTATATATACATGCACATAACGTATTTATGATAAACAAACGAGCTGACGTATTAAGAAAATTCATCCTTCTTTCGTAAATGATAAATATACTTCCATTGCATTTCAGTGCCAGTTAAATACAAACTGTGTAATTACACTCGTGGAGGATTATGTGTTTGTTTAGTGTTGTTTTATGGCGCACCGACAACATATGGTCATATAGCGCGCGATAAAAATTAAAAAGATAAGTCATGTAATAAAATAATGTATTCATGAGAATAAGGGGTGACTGGCTAATCGCGGAGGAATATTGAACTTTATATTTTTCTTTTTATTACGCTAAGTATGTAGACAACAACTTCATACTATTTTTGTAAAAAAACTTGATATCATAATACAATCACCTTGTACAGATTAGTGGTGTTAATATTGAGAAGGTACCCGTACTAAGTTGAAATAAATACGGGTGAAGTGTTTTAAATTCTAGCCGAAAAAAATGTTCATTGCAGTGAGGTCGTCTTGGTACTGAAGTAGCGGCTTAAAGAATGTTTGCTATAAAAATCACCAAACCACTAAAGATAGAGTTATCGTAAACTACAGAAATTTAAATGTTTGTTGTAAAAGAAACCTTCTACACACAACTTGTCTTTATTTGTCTTGATTTTATACGTGTGTTATTCTAATATACATGTATATGCAGTTATGACTGTTCTCGGCGTAAAACCAGTTGATTGTATACTCAGTAAAGCCAAACCTGTGTTAGCGGCCACCTTCGAATAGAGGCCTCTCTGTGGATAACGGCCATAGTTTAAAAACCGTCATTTATCGAATAAAGGTCACCTGGCAATAAAGGGCACATTATGTCTTTCTTAAGGATGGCCTCTGTTCACAGGTTTGAAAATATTTTATCAAAAAGAATGGTTGACTGTTTTCAGGTATGGACCGATTTAATGACGATGTTTATATGATGATTGGACGACCTATACCTGGCCTTCTACGAATTATGACGGCTTTTGTTACACCCCTTATTGTTTTGGTAAGTATTGTGAAATCACTCTAAACATGTTCCTCCTTTAACCCGCTTCTCTACTCATAACGCACTCTAATCCGGACTACCATCGTGTACGTTAATCCCCTCACTGCAGACAATGTCGGTGTCGATTTTTATTCAATATTACGTGTAACGTTGTATTTTTTCAAAAAAAATGAAATTTTCATATCCGGTAACCTCTCAAATTCTGAAATTGCTCGTGATCCGGAAATCCTGGCCGTGTGCCCGTTAATTGTCAAGAATTCTACAATGTAGAACAGGATTTACTTTGTATAACACAAGACCTGTGTTCATTGTTAAAATGTCAATGTCTTCAAGTACATGTACATGTATTACTGATGCTTCTTTGATATAAAACATATGATGTTTCAATCTATTACAGATAATATTTGTAACAAGTTGTAGAGAGTATGTCCCGCCAATGTATGGAACTTACGAATACCCTGAGACCGCAAAGATATTTGGCTGGGTGAGCGTTGCCTTGGTGATGTCCCCAATAGTTATACAAGGGCTTGCTACCATGAGTAAAGAAAAAGGCCCGATGTGGAAGGTATGATAGAATTGTCGCTTTAAGAATGAGATTGATTTCTTGGGACAGTAAATTTGGGGCGTCGTTTATCGAGTGGTTGGTGTCTCTGACATGTAATCAGTAGTCCCTCATTGCAGTGAATCTCACCAGAGACAATATGTCACGTGTGAGCATGCTGTCCGAACGACCATTAATGTTTGTGCGATATTGACACCAGTAATTTTGAAAAAATGGGAATGTTGCTTTAAGGGATAAGTATCATTACTACATGCTATCTTTTTACATCTAATGAATGTCGAACTGTCTGATCACTAATTTCATGTCATGTTTTACTGCTTGCTGAAGCAAAATACAAATCTGATGATTTGGCATGTTTTGTTGTCCCTAAACGAAACAATGATGTTTAAGATACATTGTAATACTTATTCAAGAACATGTAGCAGTACTGTATATAGAACTTGTAATGTATTTATAAACCGGCTGTATTATCAACAGCCTGATTAACTCGGTAGGTAGAGCATCTGACTTGCAAGCAGGAGGACACGGGTTTGAGCCTCGCATTGGGTACATTATTTTCATCATCCTATTACAACAGCATTTTTTCATAGTATTCTTATATAATGGTACATGTACTTCCAATACCTTGGTCTGCGTACTTTTATTTGAATGTTCTTCGTGTTCAATATGCACATGTATGACACATTTCAGAGAATCAAACAACTTCTTCAACCAATCGATAGCTATGGGCCTTGTGAGAAAGGATTCGCCGAAGAATATCATAGCATGAAATCTAAATATAGTAACCGATCTATGACAGACTTACTGTACTATAATGTCTTTGGTAAAAATAGACGTCACATGAGTACGAAAGAGGCGGAAGCTGAGCGACTACAGAAATTATGATACAATACTGAATTCAGTAAGAACGATCATACCAGCGTTAACTGAATTGTTTGACCATTTTATCAAGATACGCAGTTTTATATTTTATTTGAAGTTTTGTTAGCAGAATTCACAGAAGTAAATTCAACGACCATGGCGATCCTTTAAAAAGTGTCCATTTGCAGTTACGTAATCGACCCCTTCAAAAAATCCTGTGAAGAATAAGTGTTCTGTTCGAAAGCATATCCATGTATAATGTAAACAAAAGAATACCTACCTCCCAACCCTCTGCTAAAATTTTGAATCGCAAACCTAGTTTTTTTAGGATAGCCTGGTCTAGAATTTATTGAATAATATAAAGGGGTTCACAGAAAATGTTGTTTTCACTCAATTCGACTTTCCATAGAAAATTTTATAAAATTATTATCTACCTTTGAATACTAGCTGCCTCACACATTATCACGAATTTTATGGGCCCGGTGCACTCCTGGTGTTAGTAAAAATTCAAAAAATAAAATCGACAAATCATGTCCAACTTTTGCGGACATGGCCTTATCGTGTATCTGATCAATTTTCAAGGGAAACAACTACAATTCAGGGGTTTACATACAGTCTACCTATTGTTACCCTCATTGCTTGCGTTATTCTAGTTTTATTAGGGGTCATAAAGAAATAACGTCAGTCACGCGTAACAGATAAAATCTGTTATCTCAATTGATCCAAAAATCGATATTTCGATCACTGTATTACTTTTCGATCTCTGATAAGATTTGAGCATGTCCCAACTATTATGTACGTTTTACTTGATTAAAATGGACAGAAACGTATAATATGGACATTAATTTGTTTCATCAGTAAAATTAATTTTGCAAATACGAATATCATGAAAAGACAAAATTCAAGAATCCAAGTAATAATTTTGTTATTGTATACTCAGTCAAATAGCAATTTGATTCTATTCTTCATATAATCACATTAGCTTACAATACATTTATTTGCACTACTTAAATCAACATTAAACTATCATGATTGCAATTAGGCGTGAAAAAATGTTGTTATTTTCTTATTAAAAGTGGGGTAGGTAGGTATATGGACTTTATGACAGAACAATCAACAAGTACGTGTTATTTGACTATTTGCGCATATTGTACGATTTTCGGATAGACATTGGTTCAAGTTAATTGTCATACAAGGGCAGAGCGATGTGAACTAAAATATCCTTAAACCATATATCATTTAATATATTTAAACATTGCTTTGCATGAACACTTTGAGTGCAAACATATTCAGCAACTGTTTTGCTGTATTAATGTTTGATGTGAACATGAAATCAAAGGACAACTGTATAATCTTAAATCTTTATTACCTTGTTTACATCTTGTTGTCACATGCATGCAAGTACTTCCATGTGACTTTAGTATATCATTAATTGTAATTTATTTATTATTTTGTGCAGTGTGTTGAATAGAGTATAATACAGGTATAAGTTATTTTAAAACTACCAGTAAACATGTACATGTAATTGTATCCTTGACAATATGAATTCAGTGAGGTAAATGATATCAATAAACTTTATAAAATGCATTTGTATGAATTTGAAATAAATGCTGCGTAACTGAAATATGTTTTTGTTATTAACCATTAATGTTCAGTTATGGATGAAATATTCTACAGCTATACTGAGCCTCTGTTGTTATAAAATCTCCTAACTGTTAGTAATGATATGACAAGCAGAAATATATCAGACAGTAAACAAAATACATATTTCTTAGTAAGAATTAATTAAAAACATGAGTGATCAATGATACTTGAGTTCTGACGCCCTAATGTTACGTATTTTTGATACTCCTGTTGCTGGAACTTTACCGAATTACTGCATACTTCATAAAATAATAAAAATTACATAATATCAAACATATTAATTTGAATTGATATATCAGTGACACTGTTTGTAAGGAACCTGTTTGTATTCTGCAAACATGACCAACAATTATATTTGTGTCACCTGTGGCTGAAAAAAATGCCAAACGTATCCGTAAAATTGAGAAAGTGTATAACAGGTTAAACTAATCGCCAGTTGTAAGTTATGACCTATGGGAATTCCATGGAAACCCCCTGACAACGGTTAATTTTAAAAACTTAAGATTTCTTTTCAAACTAAGAATAATTCCGTCCGAGTTTACGCTTAGAATAAATCTAAGATGAAGACTAAGAAATTTCTTATGTCTTAGTAAAAAATTTAAGATAAAGAAAATTCTCAACTCGGAAAACTTAGAACGTTTGTGAATACGGTCCCAGGGTGTACAACAGTACATTCAATTTCTGCAATTTTTATGGCAATTTCCATCCGTCTTAATTATATGAAAATAAAATGATATCTATAACTCGGTGCCCAATTGTTTATGAGTCAATGTGAGATGCATGCGTATAAAAAATAAAATGAACAGGTAAAGTTAGCTACCATATAAAAGGATCTCAAAAATATGATTTCATTATCCACCCTTTGTATACACATCATTGAAAAAATAAATATACAAAGTAGGTAATCTATATTATTTCATGACATGTTTTATAAGTGACATGTGGACGTATGCCAAAATGATATATTTAGATTATAAAAAATGAATTAATAAAAAAGTTCATTTAATGAAATATCATCGTCTATTTAAAGGCCCATTAGAACAATAGATGAAATAATAATAAAATATAAGAAATACATATTACTTGCTTTAAAACAATATATACATAATCCCTTTCTTTAGCCACATCTCATAAAATAGATGTCAGATGCTTTTTCTTATTCTTTTGCAACATGATTAAAAAACACTGTGCCGTATTTCTATATGTACTTTGTGATTAAAAAAGAAAAAAATCCGAATGTTTATATTGCAAGTAAAAGTCAGTTTCATATCAATGTAGGTAAAATAAGACCTACTTCAATTTTAACATCCAAAAAGCTAATGGGGCTTTAACAATAGTGAAATTCATTCTTTTAATTTTGTTATTTTTTTTATAATATCAACAAATTGGATTTTAAATATCGATTTTGCTTTTTATACGGAAGTAAAGTAAAATATTTCACAGATTCTTATATTTTCATCCATGTTGTAATATGTTTTAGTCTTCTACCTCAATCATCCTAAAATTTGATTCAACGCGTTCAATTTTATTACCCTGTATAATACATCGTGCTGTGACTGTATATACATGGATACCTAATCAGCAGATATGATCATCGCCAAATGCACGTTGTTTCCGTAAACGTACGTACAAATCCGAGATTTGCCGAACGATTGACGAATAGAACTTAAAAAATCTAAGGGGTAGCTTTAAAAATCATCAAAAGGGTCGAAGAAGATATTATTTTATTGTTTTAATATTTTACATGGTGAAAGAAATTAAATTTTCAAAACGAATGCAACGAGTACAAATTTGATCACATTTCCCCCAAAAAAGTTATGATGTTGAAAACATCAAATTTTCATTGAAAAATCTACCAGTTTCACGCTTTTACATTGAATATAGAAGGAATCGATAGGTGTCTTTTTCAAACGCAAAAGGGTCGAAGAAAGCATTAATTTAAAATAATAGAAAATACATCATTAGAAAGATAAAATATTAATTAAACTTTTGTGATGAGTACAAATTTCGTAATTTAAGTAGAACAAAAGTTATGACGATTATAGTGAAAATCCCCTTCTTCGTTTAATGTAAAATTATTATCGATTTTCCAAATCAGCATGTCCGCGAAAGTTGGGTATGAAAACACGATAAAATCAACACACCTCTTAATTATATTCGTTACTTCATTCGTAGCCTGGAAGTTTCAAACTTTGTCTTGATATGCAAGCTGAGACTTAAATTCTTAGTTGATCTCTGTATATATATATATACGTCGTGCGCGTACATTGTCTGTGCCTTCTAGATACAAAACAACCACATCGAATGACAAGAATCTACTAGAGCATGATAAGAGTGTGATAAATGACACGAGCACCCCGTGCAATAGTGGTGGTTCCAGTTAGAATTCGCAGGAGAAGGTGAAAATCAAATGTGCTTTGTTGAACATCCAATGTCTAGTTTCTCAAAGTTGTAATAAGTTAGTATGTCCCGATATTTTAGACATTTTCCATACCAATGATATAATATTGTTTACTGAGACTTGGTCAAACGATCTCCAAGAATTGAGTGTAGAAAATTTTCATCACTTTGCTTTACATAGAACTAAAACGAGTAAATCTAAACGAGATTCCGGTGGAATAATAATTTATGTACGTAACAATATTATTGATGAAAACTGTTTATTTTTCCAAAGTGAAGACGATATTTTGTGGCTCAAACTTAATGGTAAAAAATTGTCTCTTGAAAACGATTTATACATAGGACTTTGTTATGTAATGCCCGAAGGTAGTAGTAGATTCAATGTTATAGACAATAGTTGTTTTGATAGGCTACTGGACTCTATAGCACATATCCATAATAGTACTAATGGTAAATGTAGTATTTTATTATCCGGTGACTTTAATAGTCGTACCTCGGATAACGCAGATTATATCATGCATGATTCAAATGACAGTTATCTTTTATTACCAGATGATTATACAACTGATATTATTTCAAAAAGATTCTCTCAAGACAAAGGTCATTTAAATCAAAACGGTACTTCTATGCTCGATTTCTGTAAGCAGACAGGTTTACGCATTGTTAATGGTCGTTGTTGTGAAGATGCTGGCTTTGGTAAATACACGTTTGTAGGACATAGGGGGCGCAGTGTCGTAGATTATGTACTAGCCTCGACTGATCTATTCGAATGTTTTACATCTTTTGTTGTACACGATCCTAACCCATTGTCTGATCATTGCTTAATTAAATTTACACTTGAAAAATGTATTAACCTCTTAAATGACCCAACATATAATTGTACTGTACGTAAAGATAATACAGAAAATTTGCAAATTAAACACAAATATGTATGGTGTAATGATAAAAGAGATAAATATATTAAATCTATTAGCGATACCAGTTTTAAAAGTAATGTAAATGTCTTAACACATGAAGTTGAGCAATGTTCTAATGGGGAAGAAATAGAAGCTAATCTAAAATCTTTCTCTTCATTGATGGGTAGTGTAACAGATAGTCTTTTTAAGCGCTCAGTAGTACCTAATACAAATACAGAAATAAGACCGAACCAAAATAAATCTTGGTTTAACGACGATTGTGAAGTAAAAAGGAATAATTTTATGATTACATTGAATCATTTCAGAAAGAACGCGTCGGATGAAAATCGAGTTTTATTGGTAAATGCACGTACAGCGTATAAAAAAGCATTGAGACACAGTCGTAAAACATACTTTAATGAAAAAACTAATACTTTAGAAACATATAGATATAAAAACGCTAAGCTATATTGGAAACTTTTAAGGGAGTCATCACTCATCAAAAACCCTGACATACCGCTATCCAGTTTCGAACAGTACTTTAAATCAGTAAATAATCCGAATGATCATTTTTTTAACCCCGATGAGGATGTCATTTATTTCAATGAACGCTTTTTAAATGGTGAATTTCGATGCATGTTCAATGAATTAGACTCCGTTATTACTGAACGCGAAATAACCCGTGCAATAAAAGAACTTAAATCAGGCAAATGTGTTGGACCAGACAATTTTTTAAACGAGTATTTTAAACATGGAACAACACAGTTAATGCCCTATTAGAGATTTGCGAATTAAGACGGTGACGGTGACGGACATCGGAGTTGGATTAAAGTAGGGGGTTGTCTCAAAAGAAGATACACGACACATTTTGTGTAGGAGAGTAACTTTAATTCTGTTACAATTTATAACCATGCATAGTCATACAATTAAAATTACAAATATCCTTCTTTCAACATACAAGTCCACTAGGCTTAATTACCACAAGTAACATCTGACAACTTTGCATTAGTATGTGAAATTAGTCCATTGTGGTGTCGCCGCATTTTTCTGACCAACCGAAATCGGGTCAAATTCTAGCGTTTCTTGTTCGATTTCTCGTGAATGGATTGGTGTTGATATTATTTTGTGCAAAAAATATAACTGAAACCGCTGCAAACTTTGATTTATTATGATTTGATTATTCCGTATTACTTTGAGTTTTGTGGAGGTGATGCGCATTCACCGAGACGAAAAGTTATACACCTTCTTATAGTATATATACCAGTTGAATGGGGTCGAATTTTGAGACCGTGATTTTTTTCATTTAAGGTAATTATGTGTTAAGTTATGGTGTTTAGGCTTGTGCAAAGTTTATTACAATTTTACTATCACAGGTCCGTTACTTCTATCTGTGATAGTTATTACACGTGGTTAAACCTCCTAACGATGCCTATCAAATACTCAAAGTTTTTCAAAACATACGCTACTGTAATAAAAAAAAAACGCCATAATTCTTGCCTCTAAAACTCGAGAATCACGTCCAATTTTGAAGCATAAATTCTTAAAAAATCACTGATATCGATGAAAAACATGGATATAAGGAGATATGGTAAGCATATCGTCGTAGCTGTAATATTTATAAAATTCGTATGTGATATCACTATGACTGTTCACAAAAGTGATAGATATAAGGCCAAGGTAAAAAAAACAATGCCTATCCTATGTTATTTTCTGAGTATTGTAAATTAATTTTACATCAACTTTCGGGTACATTGATACGAAGGCTACACCTTTGTTACAACTTCCCAATCGACCGAGGAACTCTGTAGCATACGCTATAACTAAAACTGGTTTATATGGATTGTCACTAAAACTGTGACGAAATCATATCAAGCTGTAAAGTTCGTTTTCAGGACTACAGTAGAAGGTAGTAAACGACAGGAAAGACATTTAATACATACTACCCCATGCAACAGGTTCGAGGCCATTTTTGGGCCAGCACCTCGACCAGTTCCAGGACCAGCGCTGACGTCACTTCCTATGATAGTCGGTAGAGAAAAAGGCCACTGTATGATATGATACGGAATCAAAGTACTGAAAGTACTATCGGACTTGATTTTTACCATACGAGACAAAAGAGAGAAATGTGTACCCACATCGTTCGAGCCCATACAAATATTTTAACATTTAAAATTACGGACCGATTTTTCATTCATATTGTAATGCAGGTCATATGCATATAGGTAAATGACATAAGCTAGGGCTTTACTATAGTCCCTTTGCTAAAATTTTAAAATGAAAAAACCCTGATATTGTAAAGTTTAATGATTAGCACATTAATTGAGGACAATTTAATTGCATTAAAAACTCTTTATTGTACAAAACTAGTAAAAAACACTTCAGTAACAGTAAATATAAACATTGATTCTTCTGGTTTTAACACAACAGAACATCGTCGCATTGAACACATTCAGGGTCACTCAAATCAAAAAGGTCCTGACACAGTAGAGTAAGACCTATATGACCTATAGTTAACCCGATGTTGCATGAAATTCAGACGTGATTATGAAATTCTAAATAATCTGGCCTAAAAGAAACTCTTAAACAGTAAATTTTAAAAGCACGTATCCAGTAATTTACGTTCGTATTTAGCGACTCGAATTATTAGTCTTAAGCCGCAGTTTTAACATTCAACCTTCGATAAATCAAACTCCCCACATCGGTTACGCTTTGCTACTAGCCACTGCGGGGAGTGAGTCTATAAATAGCGATTCCGTCATCAAAATAACACTAGTTGGTGTGAATATCACGGAATACGATTAAATGAGAATTCGCTTTGTAATATTAAGAAATGTTAGAAAGGCACAAAACACACACATCGATGGTAGATTGTTGCAAATGCATGAATACGTCCGTGACTATCGAACGAAAACCGAAAGTAGAACTACTTTTACGGCAAGATATTTTATTGGACAGTGAATACGCGGTTTTAATTCTACGCATTTGAAAATCTCATGTATCTACCGACAATCACTTATTTAGATACATGACTCTTTCCATGTAGTTACAATAGAATGATTTGAAATGTATTTAGATCTGACACACTTAATTGGGGAAAGATTCCAGATACTTCTATACAAACATACCATTTAGTTGCGTACTATTTCTTTTATGTGGCATTCTTTTAACCAAGCTGTTATGGAGTCCAGCGACAAATATAAGTCAACGATTACAAAGGACTTGATTTTGATAAAAATCAAGTCCAAAAATCAGATGATGTATAACAAATGTATGAGTAAAAGATGACAAAAACGATGAAAATGTTAGGAGTCAGCTCTAGTTTTGATGAAAAGTAAACTGAATTTTTAAAAATTCAATAATGTAGTTATCATGAACAAATAGTTAAATGTTGTTGTCCTATTGGAAGGATTGTTTTGAGATGAACCCTCATGAAGTCCGAGCTCCGATGTCTGACACCGTCACCGTCTTAATCCGTAAATCTCTATTTATTCAATCTTTTTAATACTGTTTTTACAAGTGGTTATTTTCCTGAGTCATGGTCAGAGGGTTTTATTATACCGTTGCATAAAAAGGGAGCATTGAATGATCCAGAAAATTATAGGGGTATTACTTTATTAAGTGTTTTGGGTAAACTTTTTACACGTATTTTAAACAACAGATTAAATTCCTGGGCTGAAAATTATAATGTGTATGTTGAAGCACAAGCCGGTTTCAGAAGTAATATGGGAACAACGGACAACATTTTTGTATTGCATGGCTTAATATCACACATGATTAACAATGGAAAGAAATTGTTCTGCGGATTTATTGATTTTAGTAAAGCGTTTGACTACGTTGAAAGAAATTCTCTCTGGTATAAGTTAATCAAACTTGGTATACGAGGTAAAATGTTTACGGTCGTTAAAAATATTTATGCTAATATAAAGTCTAGGGTACGTTTTAATAATATGTTAAGTGAAGAATTTTCTTGTATGTTAGGTGTACGCCAAGGTGAAAGTTTATCTCCATTTCTATTTTGCATGTTTTTAAATGATCTAGAAGAGTTCTTGTGTACAAACAAGTTTGAAGGTATAAATGTTTTAATGAAAATTATTCATACTACTATATGCCGACGACATTGTAATTTTCTCTGAGTCTGCTAGTGGACTACAAAAAGGTTTTGATTTATTATTAGACTATTGTGAGAGATGGAAGCTGAAAATCAATGTTCAAAAAAGTAAAGTAGTTGTTTTTAGAAAGGCTGGACCGCTGCCGCGCGATATTAAATTCTATTTTAACGGGGAGATAATCGAAATTGTTAACTCCTTCACTTACTTGGGCATAGTTTTCACCCAAGGTGGGTCTTTTAATGTAACTCAATCAACACTGGCAGGTAAAGCTATGAAAGCAGTGTTTAAATTGAACAGTTATCTCATTAACTTCCCATATGTTTCTATAAGTCACAGACTAGATCTTTTTGATAAACTGATTTTACCGGTTTTAAACTATTCTTGTGAAGTATGGGGATTTCATAAAGGAAACAATATAGAACGAGTTTATACTCAGTATTGTAAAACTATTCTAGGTGTAAAAAGGTGTACTCAGAATGACTTTGTTCTAGGGATACTGGGTAGACAAAATTTAAATAGTTATAGATACGTAAGGATAATAAAATACTGGATTAAGATAACATCATGTACTGAAAATAAATATTGTAAAATGATATATAATCTTTTATTTGCTGACACTGTTACACTACCCAACAAAGTCTCATGGGCAACATTAGTCAGAAATTTACTTTCTAATTTAGGTTTCTATGACGTCTGGTTATCGCAGACAGTTGGTAATAAAGATCTATTTTTACATATATTTAAACAAAGATTAAATGATACACACATTCAGAACTGGCATGAACGTTTACAAAATTCTAACAGGGCTTTCTTTTTCCGCTCAATCATTAATACCTTAAATGTGTTGATAGTATCAAATTTAGGACGGCCATGACACGACTAATCACTTCATCTCACAAATTAAAAATTGAATCGGGCCGATGGCACAAGCCAAGAAAAGTTCCATTAGAACATAGAATTTGCGTTAATTGTAATAAGATCGAAGACGAGTATCATTTCATTCTTGAATGCACACACTATGCTGAGATAAGGAACATCTATATAAAAAAGTATTTCTGGTTTAGACCGAGTATGTTTAAGCTTACCCAACTTTTTGAGAGCAAAAATAAAATCATAATACGTAATTTAAGTATTTACATTTTTAAAGCATTTCAAATACACGATTCTTTATTATAACTCTCACCAACAAATTTGTTAAATCGTAGTTTTATCCTTCACATAGATTCATCTATATATATAATTATAAAGTAGAAATGTAAAATTGGTATTTTGTACAGTATTGTCTATTACTGCATGTATTGCTAATTATGCACAAATATCGGTTGTCTACCTCATTGCTTAAATTGCATGTATGTCAAATTCCATGTCAAGGTATGTGCATATATACACTGAGAAACTGGTTATGAATTATCTATGCGTTACAAGTTGTGTATATATAATGTTATTAATAATAATCATTAACCACGGTTCTGCAACATATTCATATGCTACGAAAGTTGTAAATTTATGTAATAGTACGCATTTACGAAATATTTGTACAGTTTTAATCCGTCAAATTATACAATTGTTCACCATTAAGTTTGCCTTGTATTTCGTTTCGACAAGGTAAACTGTATAATGGAAATATTTTTCTTTATGTAAGTAGTTTAAATCTACATTGATGCAAATACTTGTGCATATTTCGTTCGTTTATTGTTTATTTTTTGTATTGATACGAAAATGTTTATGTTTGCTTTTGTGATGTAGATGTATGTTGACACACCAAATGAACTCAGGCTATCTCATATTATACACCTTCTCCGCCTGATTCTGTCCTGTCCTCCTTTTCCCTGTTGTCTCTTCTGATTTCTTCTCACATTATTATTATTATTATTGTACTGTTCATACACGAATCATTATCTAAACTGTCTTGCCAATCTACCTTTCTTATAACAATGTATTATTAAAGCCTATTTTGCCACTTGTCACTGTCATATGAAAATTGTATAATTTGTATATATATGTTCACATGGGCCTATGGCTTACTGAATTTTGAAATAAACTATATCTATATCTATATCTATATATACTGCTGTTTGTCTTTTGTTGTTGTTGTTGTTGTTTTTTGGGGGGGGCTTAAAACAAATATCTTTCTCAACGCAGTACAGTTTGTACATTATTTGATTTCCTGGTTAGAGCGACGAGGTTTATACAATAGATCAAACAAAACACAATCGGAATATGCATACATGTACTTTAATTTATTTACAAAAATCTGATTATACATGTATATCTTTGAACTAATTTAATGACAAAATCGATATTAATATTTTGTATTTGTGATATCGCCAGTCCTATATCATTGCTAAATATGTGAAATTCCATATTAGAATTGATGATAACACTTATTTGAATAATTGATATTTTCACTTGAGTGATATCACATATTCGATTGGATGGCTTCATTCTATTCAGATTTGTATATATCACAACGTGGCATTACATGATACTAAAAGGTGCCCCGCAATTCGTAACAGTACGAAAACAAATGTTGAAATGTATTCTTTGGGTAAAATATAACTATGAGAGTGATTGTTCCTTTTTGCCCCAGGTGATGTTTCATTTTGCCCCTTCTACGGGGCAAAATGAAACATTTTACTACAACTAACTTGTCCCTTAATATGGGTCCAATAAAAGAAATATGCATACTTAACAAATATATATATGACGTACGATAAGTGTACGTTATACACATGCAAAATGTTTCCCGAACAGATAACGCACGAATGAGAACTACTGAGTTTTGTAAAAAATGTTTCATTTTGCCCCTACTTCAGGGATTCTGTATATTACAGTCCATGGGAAACTTAAAATTACGATGAATGATTCGTGTTGATGTTATCATTGATGTAGTTTGAAAATGTTAATCTATCATGTTAATTTTTCAGAAGAAATTAGAATTTTAAAAAAAATAACCGTTACGCGCACTTTGTATCTAAGAGCGACAAGTATAACTGATAACATGGACTTCTTATATCGGCGTTATAATCATATTCATTTCGACCATGATAATACAAATCTATGATTATATTTAGAAAATTTATAAAACTGATCGATCAATTAACCTTCTTGACATGTACAGGAACACTATATTTATATAATTTTATAGTATTCATGACACATAGTATACATTTTGTAAATACATTCATACACGACCGCGACAATATAATATTATACAGTAATAATATTTTATGATAATAAAAAAATAATATTTCAAAGTAAATGATAAAGACTTATATGTCATAATGTTAAATTCTATCCAAATACAGCAAGGGAAATTACCAATAAACTCTCTTGACGCTCCGTTGAAAAATGGAGATATGAGAGCGACACGAAATACGCTCGAATGCGTATGTCAGAAGTATGAATATTGTAAATTGATATGGATAAATATAAGTCTTTACTTATACCTTATAATATACCAACAAAACTTATAATCTCAAACATCTATGACTTATTTAAAGACATTGAACCCGGAATACAAGGCATGTGCTTTATGGACCAGCAGTCCTCTGTATTCCACAGAAGGGGGTAATAAAACCGAAAGGCTCATTGCTAGACATGCTTTTGTGTACATAATCAGTTACTACATGCTTATAAAAACAACAGGAAGTTATTCATAAACTAATTATCTCTATTAATCAATAAAAGTGTGTGACCCTAGTTTTTCACTGGGTGTCAAGTATATACATACACCATATTTTATAAGCTGATCGTGATCAGAGGGGATTAATTAGACCGATATAAGGGGCAATAAAACAATTAAGAATTTAGACCTCATGTGGACTTTGGGGGTCACTTGTATATATATGAGCCGTTCAATTCTTGTGCCAAATCATTGTGTTTAAATTAACACGACTTCGTGTCGATCAAAATTTTCATGTAGAGAGACGGTGCGACAGCGCTATTGAAATAAATTTTTAAGCGTCCTTTATCAGTGAATAATAAAAATTATTGTTGCCCTAACTTGGTGCAATCAAGCATATGGTAATTCCCGTTAATTTTGTTGACATTAGGGATGAACGTACGTTTAGATCCAACTCTTACATTGTTCAAGATTCCTTAATTTTCAGTAAAGGGAAGAGAAATAAACTGTATAATATCTCCTTCCAGTCGATCTTCTTCGCGATCGTCTGAGTTGCATGGTTCCAACTGACATATTCTAACCATTTAAAATGTTTATTCAATCTGTTTTAGTAAAAAAATCGTTGTCTTTGAGCTTCTACACAGCGTATCAGATAACCATCGACACGACAGCTTGTCGAAGGAAAATGGCGGCGATAAGTGTTGCTAGGGGGTGTGAGAAAAAGCCGATATCTGATTGGATAATCGATTGGCTTGATTGACAGGTGGCGACTGGTCAATTGTTGACGCTGGCACAGAAGAACGTTCTCTTAACATTTTTATCCCCACAAGTTGTTTTTGCACCCCACAATGCCAAGTAATACTCACAATTCCACTTTGTACGTAATAGCACCTCACAATGTCAAAGTGTACTAACCCAAATCCTATCCCCCAGCACTACCCTCTCATCTAGGCGGACGCATGGACGGACGACAGACAACACGCGATCACAATACTTCATCTTGAGCTAAAACGACATTGACTGCGTTGTGTTCATAGAGATATGTGTACATCTAAATTAACAAGAAATGTGTCACAGACACGAGTGCTCCGAAAAAAAGCAATTGTTACTGTCCAGTTAGCGAATAAGTTTGATGGAAATCGGTTTTGCCCAGAGAAGCATTACAATATAACATTAAACAAAGGGCAATAACTCTGCCAATAATAATCGAAACATGAGGGCCGTGATGGCTCATCTGAGCATTGTAACACTAAGGGATAACTTGATTAAGGAAAGGTTATTTGACATGGTAAAAAATCATCTACCGAAAGTAGGTGTTGAAATCAACTGACCCCCGGGGCTGGGTCAATATTGACCACGGGCCATGATTTGAACAAACTTGGGGCATAAACATTGTTTTATAAGATTGGCGAATTTTGGCGGGCAGGCACCCTGAATTTCTCTCTGCGCGACTTCTACTTTTCTCAAGGGATTTCGACCAAACTTGTCACCAAGTACCCCAGCACGTATATTGTCAGGGTTTTGTGGTTCAATTATTTTTGGCTTCAGTCACATAATTATGAGCTATTAAATTAAACATATGCATGTCAAAAGCAAAATGTTTCCACCCTATGGCTGAAGGTAGGACCAAACTGTCACAGCATATATATTTCGATCTGATTATTTTTGGCAGATTTATGGCCCCTTGTTTATTTTGCTCATGTGTAATATATAGAGTAATGCTTTTGTTTGTGCAACTTCTCCTACATTTCGCAAGGGATTTTTTTCTAACTTTATCATCAAGTTGCTCAGCGCATATTGGCCGGGTTTTGTGATTCCATTATTTCTGGCAGATTTATGACCCTTTGTTTACTTAGCGCATATGCAATATATAAAGAAATACTCCGTGTTAGGATTTGTGATTTGATCATTTTTCGCTTCAGTAACATATGAACTTTAAAAATCGAAGTACAAAAATGTGTGTCATAGGCAAAATGTTTCCACCCTATGGCTGAAAGAAGGAATGGGGTAAGCATCTTAAGAAAGTCAATGAAAACCTGGTTTTGTTGCAATGCCTGTCACTTATTGAAAGAAAAAATACAATATTGTTGATGTTGAGTTAGATGTGCTAACATGGAGTTTCCCTACAATAAACCTCTCCAAATTCAGCAGAGCTTATTTGTTTTGATGATACTATAAGTTGAAACAGTCTGAACTGATACATGGCTGAACACATCACTTCTCCCCAAGTTCACTTACATTCCCTATGTAACAAACTATCTTACTGTCTTAATACTAGAAGTTGAAGGTTCTGTCCAGCTAAGACATAAGCCATTCACATAAAAAAAATTAATTTAATACAATGTACATATTTTTGAATAAAGTTTCAAAAACATCTCTTAGAGAAACATGAGTGCCAGGTAACAAAATATGCCCGCCAAGGGGCATAACTCAGAGGTGCCTGGCCCGATTTGGCTGGTTATCGAGCTTGACTGTGATCACAATGCCCTAAACATTTCCGTCAATTTTGGTGAGGATCTGAATAGAACTGTTTGAATTAGAGAACATTTTACAAAAGGAAAACAAACTGTTCAAGTGGATACCAAAATCAAAGTAAATAAATTATATGTGAAATAAACTGGCTTTCATTGGCTGAAACCTTTGGTGTATCTAAGTATCTGGTTCCCTCTTTGGATTATAATAATAAACTAAACAGAAAGTTGTAATGACTTGCAGTAAGATGGAAATATGAGTTCAGGTAGAAGCCCTGGAAAAAATCTTTTGTTTAATTATTCACACAAATAAATACTTCCAGCTTTTCCAGACAAAAGTTTGTTTAGATTATGAAAAACAAATTATACCACTTAATGTATAATACACATTAATTTATTGAAATTTCTTGACAAATTTACAATAGTAATAAATAGAACATGTAGGAAAGTCAACAAAGTACAAGTACTATGTTCAATAGTTTATGTATCCCCACAGCTTTATTACACTTCATGTGTGGACCGTGGCTGTGATACAGTGGTTTAGTGGCTGGACTTGCAACCCAATGATCTAAGTTCGAATCTTAGTTACAGAAGGTCGATTTTCCTAGTGCAAAGTTACTTGTCATCTGTCTAATATCATCAAGCCCTAAATTAAAGTATTTTCCACAATGTATGATTGCACATATATTCAGTTTGAAGTCTCTCTAACAAGGAAGTAAAGGTCAGCAAAGAACACAATGGTGGCTAACGTAAGACCTGCCATAAGTTGCTGAAAATAAATAAGAAAAAGAATATAAAAAGATGAGACAAAAAGCATATGTCGGTTTGTAGACATCATCCCTAGCTACCATATTATACTCATAGAATTTATACAATTTAATAACTAGAACTATCACTAAAGGTGATGAATACCCCCAGATGTGGCTTTGACACAGTTATTATTACATTTAACAGAGGGAAATATAATGCATTTTCATTTTTTTAATACCTGCAAATTGTTGCTTAGAAATATCATGACCAGTTTCTAAATATTCATTATATAAAAAAAACAAAGGGCCATAACTCATTAAAATTTACTTGGACAAAACCTATTGTGGACATGCACAACTTGGCAAACTACTTATCACTTCTAAGTAGTTTCACTGAATTCCTGCATGTAGTTGCTGAGAAATGGTACGGACAAAATTTACTTATTGTATAAAACAAATGCCATAACTCAGTGAAAACAAAACCTGGTGATTGCATGCACAACTTTTTATAACTTCTGTGAAGTTTCATTGAATTCCTATGAGTAGTTACTGAGATATTGTATATACACTGTATAAAAAACAACAAAGGGCCATAACTCAGTGAAAATTTAACCAACCAAGACAAGCTTAATGCATGTACAACTAGGCTAACTACTTATCACTTCTGTGAAGTTTTATTGAATTCCTGTCAGTAGTCAATGAGAAATAGTCAGGACAAAATTTGCCTATTGTATATACTGTAGAAAAAATACAGTGAAAATCAATCCAAACGAAAAATGCTTTAAGCATGCACAACTAGGCTCACTACTGATCACTTCTGTGAAGTTTCATTGAAATCCTGTAAGTAGTTGCTGAGAAATTCTCCGGACAAATTGTGTCTACAGATGCACGGACCGACCGTCAAGTGTGAATCCAATATAGCCCCATATATTTCATATCTGGGGGTATAATTAGGTCAAGCTTTCAATACATACATTGTAAGTATGCTTCATAAATAAAAACCTTTCAGTATGAATATTGTTGGCTTCATATACAAAGTATCATCAAAATCAGAAAGTAAGTAAAAGTGTTGTTAACAATAAATCAGAAAAGACCATGTTGACAGATCATGAGAGCAGAGTAATGTATTTTCTATTGAAGCAGAATTGTAAATATTTAACACTGACATCATAAACTAAACAAAGTACTTGTTGATCCATCATGAATAAATATTGTAATTGATTAAGATATTTGTAAACTAATAAACAACTTTGGTCTTGCAACTATAAGAATATTCTGATCAATAATAAAATACTTCGAGTCGAGAATTTTATCCTACTTCTAATTATTTCAGTCAAAGGCAACATTTGGAAAATAAAAACGAGGCCTTTATTGACAGGTTGCCCTAATGTGGAGGTTTCTTATAAATGTTTTTGAAATAATTGCTTTTATTCAAAGGGTGGCCTTTATTCGGAGGTGGTTGCTAAAACAGGTTTGACTGAATATGAATTATGATAAGCATAGAACATGCTTCATTTATAACTTGATATGTTCAACAATAAATATCCATAATGTTCAAGATTTCCTTAATCTGATACCATCAGTTTAATTGTATGATATAAATCAACACAGTGAGAATGGTAACAGTGATACTTACATAAGCAAAAACATTTGGAAAACCAGCAAATGAATATTCTGTAGCTTTATATCCAAATGCAAACGCCCCACCCACAGTAATAATAAAGTTGAACACAGACACTAACTGACGATCCATCTCTTTTACTGCAACACACAAAACATAGCAGGAAGAATTAACATGTTGCTCAAATTCACTAATATCATAATTTCTATACACGTTATGTCATAATACAGATACACATAATGGAATAGTTTGATCTGAATGATATTGAGATCATGTGGCATATAAAATGAATACTTAATAGCTACATATTTTATTCTAATGTCTATTATGTAGGTCTGAAATCTTTCTAATATTTGCTGTATTGTTTGAAAAAGATTTCAATACGCTATAGTCTAAAATATAGTGTAAACGGCACATACAATTTTTAATCCTAATAGCAATAATTATGTAATCTTACACCAAATACATCATAACAAGGGACTAGTGAATAACAATTATACATACAATTACTTTATCATTAGCGAATACAGTTAAAAAAAAAGTGTTAAAAAATTTTGAATGTATTTTTATTGTTTTGGCATTATACCTTCTTCAGAATAAATTAACCTTTTTTATTTATTTTCTATTAGCCACACAGACTGCTATTTCACTTACCATCTTTTCCTATTCCTCCAGAATAGAAATCCTTTTGCTGAAAAAATGAAAAACATTTTACTAACAAAAGAAAATAAAACACAAAGTATTATCTTTAAAAAAACATGCTATACTGAATATATGACAAAAACAATTTCTTCAAATTTCAGAAACAAGCTTTCAGTCAGTATTGCATGCAATGCATGTCAACTGCCAGCACCCATCATTGGAATGTTAGCTGATGTTTATATAGCAGCATCTGAAGTCAGCTGAAATTATCATCTGGAAACTAAATTTCTATTTTTTGTAACAGTGACCTAGATATTTGACCTTTTGACCCCAGATGCAATTCCACACTAGGTTATCCCCTATAAAGCTACCAATGTACCAACTTTCATTGAAATCCATCACTCCTAACTGAAGTTATCCGGAAACCACTTCGGACAGACAGATGGATGGACAGACATCAACAAACACTATAGTCCCCTCCAGTATGGCATGGGACTATTAATTATGTTCATTCCAAAAAAAAAACATTTGCATACCTAAATGTGAAGTGGCCTATAATAATAACTTGTGTCAGTATGTTGACTTAATCAGAAAATCAGTTAATAGACTGATTAATAAAATGTTTACTTACAGATCTATCAACATTTTTCACCATTGCTTTATATTGTTTGTTTTCAAACTGTGCTTGTAGTTTCTTGCATCTCGCTTCTAATTCAGGATTCTAAAAGTAGAAAAGCAGATGCATATTAAAGATAAATAACACATTTTAGTTCTTGAAAATCCTTGAATACATTAATAGATTTTAATGATAGCTTCCTAAAGTGGTAATACGGGAGTATTAACTATTATGCAGACAGTGGACCCTTATTTGTTTGCTCCCCTGAAATTTTACTTTCGACAGAAAAGCCAACTAGAGTTGTCACAGAGGTGACTAATACCCCCGCCGCCGCTTTGACACTAATAATGCAATAGTACACTATACAGCTAAGTTCAAGGGGACATAACTCTGTAATGAGTGAATCGCTGGGCATGAAAATTGTGTCTTGCACATCTACACTTGATGGTGATAACATATTTCAAGTTTCATTGCAATTGCTTAAAAATGTGGAAGTAGTTTGCTCCACAAACTTTTATCTTTTACCGACAGAGTGACTCCAATATACCCCCTCTCAAACTTCGTTTGCGGGGGTATAATAACAATCACAAAGATAAGAGAGTGGGCAGCATGAAAGTCAGAAAAAAATGTGTTTGGATGATAAAAAATTCAGAAGAAAAATTAAGATAATGAGTAATTTGTACAACAACAGCAGCAAAATACTGAACACAAATAAACAACACTAACCCTAGGTTCTTCTTTGAATTCTGGTAAAACCAAGTTACTACCATCCAACATTTCATGTAAATAGATCTTTTTCTCCCCTGAAAAATAAATATTTTATAAATTCAATTTCATGTAAGCAATGTGCCCAACTAATACTAGTATAAAAATTATATTCTTTGACAAATGAAGGGGTAACAAGAAAAACTATAACAAAACGTTATAGGTAGACGAATTACAAGAAGCATTGGTTTATGTTTTTTGTATGAAGTTGCTTTTTTCATAAAGGATATTGACTGTACATGTATATTTTATTCAATCCTCCATTATGGAAGTACATGTATAACATATTTACATGTTATGAATAATACACATACAATGTATATTGACAATCATGAGTGATTGAGTATTTGACAAATGAATAAATTCATGTATATAGTTCACAAGCACTTGGTAATATGATATCCTACATCAATCAAATAGAATATACCCTAAATACTACTAAATTCACCATAATCTGCTATGCCACACAACAACTTATCTAGGTCAACATCACAGAGCAATGCCCGCATGATTTACTTACCTATCAACTATCAACAAAAGAGCAGACAAACAGATTCAGTCAAAAGGCAAAAATTTTGATAGTTGAAGGTCTTTTACATTTTATTGTCAAAGTTCTTTAAAAGCTAACAGGTAAACAACTCAAACTGTCTGAGTACAGGGCTTTTTCTCGGTATTTTGGGAATATGACCCATACCCTTGGGATTGGGAATTTTCGCGGTGTTTTAATCAAAATTGGGGAAAAAATGCATAACTACAATTTTTGCAATGTTCAAATTATTCTTCTTATCCTCCCATAAACAGTAGCAGTATAAGGTATTTACTACCAATGGCTCTTTCCCATAACTAGGTAGTCTCCCTTGGAAGATTGTCATTCTTGACGGCAGTGCGCATGCGCTAAAAATATTATCTACTTCCGAGGACTATATCTTAATTCGCCAAGCAGAACACATATAGGAAAAGTCAATACTGGTGCGTCAACCTGATAGTATTGAGTCAATAATTAAGTTTTTTTCACACATTATGTTATAAACCACTAATTAATGTTTTGCCTGCACGTGATTTGATTCACAAAACCAGACGAAAATTATTATTTATTTAAAACGAATTGAACTGAACATTGATCCATACACAGACAATTAGTGATATCTTGGCAAATAAAACATAATGTGACAGATTATATGTAGACTTTCAAAATGCAGTAATTAAATGAATGTTTTTAAAATCGTAACATTCAACATAATTATCCTTGTGTCTCTCGGAAGTGTAAAAAGTAGCAAGTTAATCATTGACGTACATATACCCCGACATTAGATTATGTCATAATAATTTAAGTTGACTGCAGATCTACACGAATATTTATAAGCAAACACAAATAATACAATGAGGGCATGATTAATTTTAACAATTAAATTATATATTAATACCTATATATATGTACGAGTTACTTAAAGATAAAGAAGCTGCACATGTACATATCTTATACCAAATGTGTTGAACAATTAGTTAGACAAACCAGACACGTATAATGTATTATACGTCTCTGGACAAACCATCTTTCAACTATAAATTTATTTTTAAACACTTTAAAATAACTATTGCTCAATATTTTCTTTGTTCAGTAAACTAATATTCAATGATGTCTAGACTTTAGGATCTTTAGGATAGTTTTGTATATGTCCAAGTATGTTGAAATTTATATTTTATTGTATCATGATTTTACTAATTTGGGTTTCTGTAAATACCAAACACATGACAGTCAGTACACATCCAAATTCTAAATAAATATGAAAATTTCTACTAATTGTTTAAATTCATAATTTAAGTATTCCGCATAGTTTCATACTTAATATTTCTTCAGTAATGAACAATTAAATAAATCAGTTTTTGTCACAATTCTTAATAACGAATACAAGCTTGGTTAGATTCGATTTATGACATATTGCGTGATATAAAAGATATTGTATATCAATTTTATCGATAAATAATATGGGTCAGTATATACATTGTCATACCACAGTAACATCAACTAATCTTATCGCAGACGATCTTTATGGTATTTTGCCATGTGTAGCGCTAATTCATGCACCCCGGTGAGAAGTCAAAGTTAATCATTAACAATCAGTGTTTCAGTTGATACTTTTATTGTTAATTGGTTTATGGGACCATAAAACAACAAGATATTACGTTGTTTTTTCTGCAGAAATAGGCCATATTACATAGTAGGGGGCATGTACATGTAGTAATTTCGAAAGGTAAATATTTGATTCTATGAAAGTGCGGTTCGATTCGGTAGCATTATCGGACAGCAGAATTAACTTAACTGTAAATGAATAAATATTTTGAATTAAGACATAGTCGTTTTGGAACCATAAATAATGTTTACATAATAAGGGTAGCCAGGCTGTTGTAATAAATAATTATATGTGTGTGTATATATAATGATGCCAGGTATAACGGTCCTAGATTTAATACAAGTAGTTTCACAATATTATACGAAGGTGGATTTATTGATAGCTATGAAATTGATAGATATCAAGGACTTATATACATATATGTATGTATATAAGTCCTTGTAGATATATATTCTAAAAGATGAAGATGATAACAATGTTACAGCTTTTATATATTTTGGCTTATAAGGCTTTTTTATTCTATTTTTTTATGAATGATGAGTCTAAACGAGATGCCAAAAATAAGTATTCTTTTAAGTCTTTTAACACAGTGGCAAATTGGATAATCAACACATTCCTCATTAACATGTCAATGATATTCAATAAGTAAGGGCCCGTTCCTTCACAATGAATTTCTTTTTTTTCACACCTTCATATATTTCAAATAATGAAACAACAAAAATAGCTGTACATGATCAGAGTTTCATGTTGTCGTTCTCTCGCACAGTCGAGTGAAAACAGTAGCCTATTGATAGCTTCAAAAACACATCACAGACGGTTTTTATTTTATTTATTTATTTCTTGTAATTTAAGCGATGAACCGGAAAATAATATAATTATTGGTGTATATGTACTGGATATAACTGACAGACGTTTCAACATCTCTCCAACAACAGTTCATAAACGTTAACAGTTCCAACTCTCGCCACTAACATACTTGGATATTTTGAGTTTTCATTATCATAATATCGAGCTTAATTGACCCTTCCACGAAACTAATTAATTAACATGCTGGCCAACGACCCGTATAGAACTTTTTAGCTTATCAGTTTTGTAAGTAAGTAAAACGTATTTCTTTAACGCACTGAGAATTTCTCAGTTGTCCGCCATTATCATCGATATTAGCGTAGTCCCCAGAAGTACAATTATTCCTTATTAGGGGACATCACTGTCGATTTACTAATGGAAGTAACCTAGTTATGGGAAAGGGCCATAGTGATGTTAATGAACTTATAAAATTTGACTATGATATATATGTGTTAATGTCTTTTAAGCTTAAGTACAAAAAGACAGCGAAATACCCCTGTATAGAGGCTGTTGGACTAGGAGATTTAAAACTTTATAAAATCAGTATTACAAATACAGGGATTTTTCCCCAAATTTGCTTCTTTCGTGTGCTTTTCCCCCTTTTCACCAGCGTCTTCCCCCATTCCTAAAAAAAACCCTGTATGTTGATGTTGAAAGAGGACAATTCCACAACTAAAATGGTCAACATGACGAAATAAAAAGACCAATTCAATTATGGTACCCGGAACTACAATTTTGACAGTTTACGAGTGCAAGAAAAATAGCCGAAACGAAAAGGGTTATGAGGCAGTCCAAACTTGACATTTATCATGAAAATGATTGACAAGAATAAAGCTAATATAAACCAAGGACTTGTTTGTTGTATGAACGGAAGTTAAATCTTTTAGTCACCTGACTCTGAGATGACATCATGTACACACTTCACGAGACGGAATGGAATCTTATCCTCAGTTTCATACAACTTCAATTCTTTTTTAAAAGTATCATCAACCTTGTGTTTTGATAAAACAATCTCAATTTGTCGAGAAATTACTTCGGTTTTACAAATCACTGGTTCTGCCATGTTTATTTATTTTCAAAACGGTGTTGCGTTTAAATTACACGATTATCAGAATTGAACGCGGTCAATAATTAGGATACAGTAGGCTATACAATCATTCTGTTCACACACTTTTCTTGTGTCGTGTCCGTTTTTGAACTCGGATCACATTTGTAAATACAGCGTTTGCTGAAGTTTTCCAATCCATCTAGTAAATGTTCTAAGGAGGTAAGTCTTTCCAGGTAGTTGTATAGACAACTACATGGTCTTTCACTGTTATTCTTCGATATGTCTTTGACTCTTATAAAATAGTTTTTAGTGTGGAGTCCCTATAGCTGTATACAATGTTATTAGAAACATATGTAATATACTTTGAAGGAAAACAATTCTACTGTTTTTGGTTGTCATTTGAAATTACGAAATATGACACCCGTTTTAAAATAGAATATACTAAGAGAGGCAACGCGTACTAGTAGAACTTAGTAGTCTGAACGGGTTGCCTCCCTTTGATCTATTCCTTTATAATTTTCGACTGTATGTTAAAATAGTATGCTGTAATTATCTTAACTTACAAGTTGCCTTATTCACTTTCTCTTTTGTTGATATCGATGTTCATTATTGTACAATCAGTGAGCTGCATTGATTGTTGGTGATAAGTTAACATTAATGTGAGATTTGATGCTAATATCCTTATGTTCAATAATTTTTCCTTTTATACGTTTATTCTTCTAATGATTTAAGACCATCAGCATATACATTTACTTCTGTATTAAAGTCCCCAATATATTCATAATATCATCAAACTTTATTTTAAAGGAAACAATGTGTCTTCTTTTTGTATACATTAACAACAATCCTGATGAAGATGGTTACAGACTGATATTAGCCAGTAATCGTGATGAGTTTTGGCAGCGTCCTACAGATCTGGTAAATTTCAGGGACAACAATAAATGGGTTGGAGGTAATGTATCGTGCTGGTTCATCATCATCATCATCTCAAGTAATTGCATTCCTCCATAAGAAGTATACTCGCAATATGGTTTCTTGCATATTTAATCTAATTATATCGTTTCAACCAAAATCCATGTACATGTATACATGTCATATTCTTACTAATCTTAGATCTTAAATTACTGTGTAAGTGAAAATTTAAATAAAATCAGAGATGTATAATATTGTATTATATACATCTCTGATAAATTAAAATGAATAATTTCTTCACTTTTAACTCTCCAAAATTCATATATACAAAAAATTAAACCACTATTGAATAATTCAAAGCCAGAGGGACTTTACTGAAAAAAACAAGACATATTCACAATATAGAACTTAATTAAAGAGAGGTGATATATTTGTAAAAGCCAAATTTGATTTCAACATTTCAGGTGCTGACCTTGAACCTGGTCGAGAGGGTGGGTCCTGGCTTGGTATATCAACCAATGGAAAAGTGGCAGTTCTTCTAAATATATTAAGTCCACAAAAGCCAGAAGCTAAAGGGAGAGGTGATATCATTGTTTTGTATGATTCTTTCTTCATATCAAGTATTTATTATCATTATTTCTGTCATAACTTTTTTCTATTTGTGGAGTTTTACTGAATTATCTCCTTTTATGAACTTAGGAAATGCCTGGCAAAAGTTTTACATGCAACATCAATCTTCAAAACTACTGAATGTATACATTTTAAAACTTAATTTTTAATATATTTTAATATTTATTAAGTCTTTGGGATCATCATTTTAATTGAAACAATTCTTTTGCATTCTGAAAATGAAGCCCTAGCTTATTCCCATATGTATTCTTGGAAGTTTTCCACAATCAAAATTGTAGGTGTTCCCATTTTAGAACTTAAAAGGTTTCATTAACCATTTTCTTCTTCCACTATCAAGCACTGAGAATAGTCAAGTGTGCTGTCCTACTGACAACTCTTGTTATTTTGTATTTTTCAATGATTTGATTTCTTATTCCACATGTTCAGTAAAACTGAATATATATTTCAGGTTCCTTGGTTCGGGATTATCTCACTCAGGATAAAACATCAGAAGATTACATGCAAGAAGTATCAGAATCTGCCTCACTTTATAATCCCTTTCATTTAATTACATTTGATCTCAGGTTAGAATTAAAGCTATTTCTCATTCTGAGCCCGCCTGCTTAGCTTAGTGGTTACAGTGTTGGTCTAGTGATCAAGAGGTTGTGAGTTTGAACCCCGAGGGAAGTGACAAATTTGACTGAAGATAATATATTCTGTGTTGAATTGTCCTCCACCTATGAATTATGTGGGGTAGTTTCATGAAGTTATCTTAGCTAAAATAGCATGTCTAATTTAAAATATCGTACCAGTCCATTTTGTGATGGAAATATGTTAGCTTTTTACTTTTAAACTACATGTACTTGTTATATATTGCATAAAGACAAAATCACTAGTGTATAGGTTGCACCTGTAAATAAGATGTAGGTAAAAAAATCAGCAGAAATCCAGGGGAAAATACATTCATGATATTCATGTGTAAAATACAAATAATCTTTAGCCAAGAGAAATTAAAAGAATGATGAGAAATTGGAAAAAACATGAATTATTACTAACATCTTAAAAATATATCTGTTTATATCAGTTGAATTGATCCAAACTTAGATGATGATTCCGTTACTCCTGTGTTAGTCTATTACATGGCTATTTTACATTCATTAGTCCCCTGCCGTACCAAAATGATGTGATACTGCCCAATGGAAGTAAACATTTATATAACTAAGTATGTTTTTCTGGCAGGAATGACCGTGATGTGAATTGTGTAACATTTTGTGGTGAAATGCAGACGAAAAACTTTCCTAAGGGTGAAAAGCTTTTAAAAAATATCTTAACACTTTGCCATATTTTTAGCTCACCAGAGTACAAAGTACTCATGGTGAGCTATTGTGATCGCATGATGTCCGTCATCCGTATGTGTGTGTGTGTGTGCGTGCATGCGTGAACAATTGCTTTAAACAACATCTCATTCTTAACCAGTTGGCCAATTTCAACGAAACTTAACATGGATGTTCCTTGCATAAAGCTCTACCAAAGTTGTGAAAAAATCATTGAAAACTCTGGTTGCCATGGCAACCAATAGGAAAAAACTTTTAAAATCTTCTTGTCCAAAACCACAAGGCCTAGAGCTTAGATATTTGGGCAGTAGCATTATCTAGTGGACCTCTAACAAGTTTGTTCAAATTATTGCCCTGGGTTCAAAATTGGCCCTGCTCTGGGGTTTACTCTAATCTATTTAGGAAAATTGAAAAAATCTTCTTGTCCCAAACCACAAGACCTAGAGCTAAGATATTTGGTAAGTAGCTCCCCAGGGTGAAAATTAGCCCCGCCCGGGTGTTCACATGATTTATATAGGCTTACATAGGAAAACAAGAAAAAATCTTCTTGTCTAAAACCTCAAGGGTTAGAGCTTACATGTTTTGTATGTAGCATTGTCTGGTGGACATCTACCAAGTTTGTTTAAATTATTGCCATAGGGGCAAAATTGGCCCCGCCCCAGGGTCACTTGATTTTACAAAGGCTCATGATAATTTTCTCTAAGAGTCTTTTTATCTGGTGAGTGATATAGGGCTATCATGGCCCTCTTGTTCACTTTGTCTAACCGAACCAGAAATAAGATCCTTAATTATGCCTCACTTTAAAGAAGCAGGGTAGATTGCATTGCATATGTGAGTCTGTCTGTCTGTCTGTCTGTATCCAGCTAGTCTATGAAAGGTTTGTGGTTCTACCCAAGTATTTGCCTCGGGTCATCCTCCACCATTGGAAGTACATGTACTGGTATATTGCCAAATGGCACTGTCTGTTGATGCAATGTTATGCCTCAGTGGAAACAATAATATATGTATACATACATTGTATTGAGTACTACACATAAAACATGGCGTATAAATACAGGTAATTGTATAATGATAAATTTATATAGATTTACGGTACATTTTTCTTATTACTTTTATATGAAAGCTAATATATTGTGACAGTATTATGGAATTTTCACATACATGTAGGTATAATTGTAACTTCTTTACTCAGTTAAATTGTTACCCTTCATTTTAATTGTGATAATTTCAGTTTCCATGGAAACATTATGTAAGAAAATGTACATTTTGTACTTATGTAAATTTAGGTTACCATGGCGCTGATAATGGTAAAGATATACAGAAGCCCTGGCTGAAGAGAGAGGAGGGAGAAAAGATATTCTCCCGTCTGGTTGAAAGCTTCGGCACTGTAGATAAACAAGACCAACTTATTGATGGTATAAAAGATCTTCTAAATGATAAAACACAGTAAGTAGAAAATTCAAAGTGAAGCTGGTGTGGCTTAGTGGGTAGTTCATCGGACAGCTGATCTTAGTTCACAGGTGTATGCTCAGAATGAAACAATAATTTTATTGTTTAATCAGAACTATGCTTTAAGTCTCTTTCCTTTAAACCAGACTTCATGTTGAGTTTGTCAGTAACCATATACAGGGAGACAGCTGAAATGGTAACTAGTTTGCCACCCAGATGTTCTAGTCATCGTTGACGTTTAACTTTCACCACAGTCCTAAACAACATTTGTAGAATTAAACCTTCCATCATTAATGTTTTGTTTAGGTTACTGCATGTTTATTGTTTAAGAAATGCTATACCAAAATTAATATTTAAAGATTAATAAATGCAGACAGTAAATTTTCAAACAAATGCACTTTTCCCAGCAGTAAGGTTGATTTCACAAAATACATAGTTTGCCTATATTCTCTCTGTGTCTTTTGCTCTTTGTGTGAAATATAAGAAAAATGTTGTATGCATACACTTAACTCAGATAAATCGTATGAATACTATTTGATGTCAGCAGTATTGTTTTATACATCATACAAAGAGTTCTGCACGTGAAGCGTGACATTACAGTATATTACTGAAACACTTTTATGAACAATATTATATTACAAACTGACCATTGCTTTCATTTTTCAGGCATTTTCCTGATGAAAGATTGATGGGACAGTTCAGAGAAGTAAGTCGTCTTGATCATGGTCCATTGATATTATCAAGAAGTTCAATGTTTGTATTTTCACCAGAATGGAGTTACGGGACAAGGTAAAGGGGTCATTATCATAATTGTTCAAGTGAGCAATGTTTTAGTTCCATTTGATTTATGTTATGGGATATCACATGGCAGTCTGTTGAAATGCCTAATGTATTCATTAACAGGAACTTTTAAGATAGCATTTAAACATGAATTTAGTGTAAACACTGTCACAACACTTATTTGTGTTCAGTCATTTGTGATTTTTAATATTTTCAGAACCAACACTGTGATACTTGTTGACAAGGGAGGTAACTGTGATTTTGTTGAAAGAACTCTTCAAACTCCTGTGGATACAAATAATCTTCAATGGGAGACCAAAAAACTCCAATTTAAATTAACACTGCAGCAAAGCTGTTTATGATATCATTATGCAGTCTAAGCCCACGAAAATATCTCTTAATATACATAGCTGTCCGAATTACCTAATGTGTACTGAAAATGTTTAGCTGGTATAAAGAATCGCAAAAAATAATTATTGTGGTGATTTTTTAATGAGCCATCTCATTTACAAACTATTGATTTTCCTTCTTTATTATTTTTTTTAGGACTTTATTTTACTTTCAAGGCATCAAATCAGATCATTATTATCAGGAACATTTAGTAATATTATAGTGTCCCTATGTTTATCTAGATTGCCTTCAAGTAATCAGAATGGACTGTTACTATGTATAGTTTATATTAAGCTTCTATTCAGATCCACGATGTTGTAACTTAATTCCATGGATTGATATGATATACTGCTCAATGTCCTTTTTTAAATTCGTAAGCCAGAATTTATTGAGCATAAGTTATATTTAGAGAGTGGATTCTTGATTGTTAAAATTACAAAAGTTTTTTTGTTGCTTTTTATCTTATTTTTTTAAAAATAATTGTTATTTCTAATATTTGGTGTTAACATTATTTTTTTTTATCACATGTTCATTAAAATAGGGTTTGTTGGTCGGCACATTTTTTTCATTTCCTATAAGATATGGAAAGGTAAAAAAATGTGAAAGCGGATGTACTGAACATTCCTTGAACCTCTGGTAGATTGGGTAACAAGAAACATACAATTTTTCATTTAGGTACCATATAAATATTTCTTAGTTCAAGATATGTTAATTTTATGCAAGTTGACAATTTAGATGAATAAAAATCACTGTTTTGTGTATATAAAAATGTTGTCATTTATTTACTTTAAAAGATATATAATAGTTGCATCACAAGATTCCATGTGAAGGATGTCCTGTATACCTCCTAGTACAGACATTGATAAGAAAGTCTCTACTCCTTGTAAACAGGTTGGTAAGAATGTTTACCTCCTGGTACAGAGGTTGGTAAGAATGTGAACCTCCTAGTACAGTAGTTGGTAAGAATGTTTACCTACTAAGACAGAGGGTTGGTAAGATGTTTACCTCATAGTACAGAGGTTGGTAAGAATGTTTGCCACTTAATATAGAGGTTGGTAAGAATGTTTATATCCCAATACAGATGTTGGTAAGAATGTTTAACACCTAATACAGAGGTTGGTAAGAATGTTTATCTCCTAATACAGAGGTTGGTAAGAATGTTTACCTGCTATTGCAGATGTTGGTAACAATGTTTATCTCCTAGTACAGAGGTTGATAAGAATGGTTACCATCTAATACAGAGGTTGGTAAGAATGTTTAACACCTAATACAGATGTTGGTAAGAATGTTTAACACCTAATACATAAGTTGGTAAGAATGATTACCTGCTATTGCAGATGTTGGTAACAATGTTTATCTCCTAATACAGAGGTTGGTAAGAATGTTTGCCTGCTAATACAGAGGTTGGTAAGAATGTTTAACACCTAATACAGATGTTGGTAAGAATGTTTAACACCTAATACAGAGGTTGATAAGAATGTTAATCTCCTAATACAGAGGTTGGTAACAATGTTTATCTCCTAATACATATGTTGGTAACAATGTTTATCTCCTAATACAGAGGTTGGTAACAATGTTTATCTCCTAATACAGAGGTTGGTAACAATGTTTATCTCCTAATACAGAGGTTGGTAACAATGTTTGCCTGCTAATACAGAGGTTGGTAACAATGTTTAACACCTAATACAGAAGTTGGTAAGAATGTTTACCTGCTATTGCAGATGTTGGTAACAATGTTTATCTCCTAGTACAGAGGTTGGTAAGAATGTTTGCCTGCTAATACAGAGGTTGGAAAGAATCTCCTAATACAGAGGTTGGTAAGAATGTTTGCCTGCTAATACAGAGGTTGGTAAGAATCTCCTAATACAGAGGTTGGTAAGAATGTTTACCTGC
Organism: Lutraria lutraria; assembly: GCA_964023205.1. NCBI lineage: Eukaryota > Metazoa > Mollusca > Bivalvia > Venerida > Mactridae > Lutraria > Lutraria lutraria. Next base: position 28,906,753 of record OZ026837.1, on the reverse strand, counting down.
TAATACAAAGGTTGGTAAGAATCTCCTAATACAGAGGTTGGTAAGAATGTTTACCTGCTAATACAGAGGTTGGTAAGAATCTCCTCATACAGAGGTTGGTAAGAATGTTTGCCTGCTAATACAGAGGTTGGTAAGAATCTCCTAATACAGAGGTTGGTAAGAATCTCCTAATACAAAGGTTGGTAAGAATCTCCTAATGCAGAGGTTGGTAAGAATGTTTGCCTGCTAATACAGAGGTTGGTAAGAATCTCCTAATACAGTGGTTGGTAAGAATCTCCTAATACAAAGGTTGGTAAGAATCTCCTAATGCAGAGGTTGGTAAGAATCTCCTAATACAAAGGTTGGTAAGAATCTCCTAATACAGAAGTTGGTAAGAATGTTTACCTGCTATTGCAGAAGTTGGTAACAATGTTTATCTCCTAGTACAGAGGTTGGTACGAATGTTTGCCTGCTAATACAGAGGTTGGTAAGAATCTCCTAATACAGAGGTTGGTAAGAATGTTTGCCTGCTAATACAGTGGTTGGTAAGAATCTCCTAATACAGTGGTTGGTAAGAATCTCCTAGTACAGAGGTTGGTACGAATGTTTGCCTGCTAATACAGAGGTTGGTAAGAATCTCCTAATACAGTGGTTGGTAAGAATCTCCTAATACTGTGGTTGGTAAGAATCTCCTAATACAGTGGTTGGTAAGAATCTCCTAATACAGAGGTTGGTAAGAATGTTTGCCTGCTAATACAGTGGTTGGTAAGAATCTCCTAATGCAGAGGTTGGTAAGAATGTTTGCCTGCTAATACAGAGGTTGGTAAGAATCTCCTTATACTAATATAATAGTTGCATCACAAGATTCCATGTGAAGGATGTCCTGTATACCTCCTAGTACAGACATTGATAAGAAAGTCTCTACTCCTTGTAAACAGGTTCGTAAGAATGTTTACCTCCTGGTACAGAGGTTGGTAAGAATGTGAACCTCCTAGTACAGTAGTTGGTAAGATGTTTACCTCATAGTACAGAGGTTGGTAAGAATGTTTGCCACTTAATATAGAGGTTGGTAACAATGTTTGCCTGCTAATACAGAGGTTGGTAACAATGTTTAACACCTAATACAGAAGTTGGTAAGAATGTTTACCTGCTATTGCAGATGTTGGTAACAATGTTTATCTCCTAGTACAGAGGTTGGTAAGAATGTTTGCCTGCTAATACAGAGGTTGGAAAGAATCTCCTAATACAGAGGTTGGTAAGAATGTTTACCTGCTAATACAAAGGTTGGTAAGAATCTCCTAATACAGAGGTTGGTAAGAATGTTTACCTGCTAATACAGAGGTTGGTAAGAATCTCCTCATACAGAGGTTGGTAAGAATGTTTGCCTGCTAATACAGAGGTTGGTAAGAATCTCCTAATACAGAGGTTGGTAAGAATCTCCTAATACAAAGGTTGGTAAGAATCTCCTAATGCAGAGGTTGATAAGAATGTTTGCCTGCTAATACAGAGGTTGGTAAGAATCTCCTAATACAAAGGTTGGTAAGAATCTCCTAATACAGAAGTTGGTAAGAATGTTTACCTGCTATTGCAGATGTTGGTAACAATGTTTATCTCCTAGTACAGAGGTTGGTAAGAATGTTTGCCTGCTAATACAGAGGTTGGTAAGAATCTCCTAATACAGTGGTTGGTAAGAATCTCCTAATACTGTGGTTGGTAAGAATCTCCTAATACAGTGGTTGGTAAGAATCTCCTAATACAGTGGTTGGTAAGAATCTCCTAGTACAGAGGTTGGTAAGAAAGTTTGCCTGCTAATACAGAGGTTGGTAAGAATCTCCTAATACAGTGGTTGGTAAGAATCTCCTAATACAATGGTTGGTAAGAATCTCCTAATACAGAGGTTGGTAAGAATCTCCTAATACAATGGTTGGTAAGAATCTCCTAATACAGAGGTTGGTAAGAATCTCCTAGTACAGAGGTTGGTAAGAATCTCCAAATACAGAGGTTGGTAAGAATCTCCTAATACAGAGGTTGGTAAGAATCTCCTAATACAGAGGTTGGTAAGAATCTCCTAATACAGTGGTTGGTAAGAATCTCCTAATACAATGGTTGGTAAGAATCTCCTAATACAGAGGTTGGTAAGAATCTCCTAATACAAAGGTTGGTAAGAATCTCCTAATACAGAGGTTGGTAAGAATCTCCTAATACAGTGGTTGGTAAGAATCTCCTAATACAGTGGTTGGTAAGAATCTCCTAATACAATGGTTGGTAAGAATCTCCTAATACAAAGGTTGGTAAGAATCTCCTAATACAGAGGTTGGTAAGAATCTCCTAATACAGTGGTTGGTAAGAATCTCCTAATACAGTGGTTGGTAAGAATCTCCTAATACAGAGGTTGGTAAGAATCTCCTAATACAGTGGTTGGTAAGAATCTCCTAATACAGTGGTTGGTAAGAATCTCCTAGTACAGAGGTTGGTAAGAAAGTTTGCCTGCTAATACAGAGGTTGGTAAGAATCTCCTAATACCCTAATACAGTGGTTGGTAAGAATCTCCTATTACAGTGGTTGGTAAGAATCTCCTAATACAGTGGTTGGTAAGAATCTCCTAATACAGTGGTTGGTAAGAATCTCCTAATACAGTGGTTTGTAAGAATCTCCTATTACAGTGGTTGGTAAGAATCTCCTATTACAGTGGTTGGTAAGAATCTCCTAATACAGTGGTTGGTAAGAATCTCCTAATACAGAGGTTGGTAAGAATCTCCTAATACAGAGGTTGGTAAGAATCTCCTAATACAGTGGTTGGTAAGAATCTCCTAATACTGTGGTTGGTAAGAATCTCCTAATTCAGAGGTTGGTAAGAATCTCCTAATACAGTGGTTGGTAAGAATCTCCTAATACAGTGGTTTGTAAGAATCTCCTATTACAGTGGTTGGTAAGAATCTCCTAATACAGTGGTTGGTAAGAATCTCCTAATACAGTGGTTGGTAAGAATCTCCTAATACAGTGGTTGGTAAGAATCTCCTAATACTGTGGTTGGTAAGAATCTCCTAATTCAGAGGTTGGTAAGAATCTCCTAATACAGTGGTTGGTAAGAATCTCCTAATACAGTGGTTGGTAAGAATCTCCTAGTACAGAGGTTGGTAAGAATGTTTGCCTGCTTATACAGAGGTTGGTAAGAATCTCCTAATACAGTGGTTGGTAAGAATCTTCTATTACAGTGGTTGGTAAGAAAGTTTACCTCCAAGTACAGAGGTTGGTAAGAAAGTTTACCTCCTAGTACAGAGGTTTGTAAGAATGTTTACCTCTTAAAATATTGTGCTGAAAAGAGGACGCTTTATATGCCGTTATATATATATATACTGTGTATACAAAGTACATTGATCTGAGATTTTACTAATGGATTTCAGACATATTGTGTTAGATCCCTTTTTACTTCTCTATTACCTGGTTTTAGCATATATAATCAATAAGATTATCGATCTATTGATTGCCAGGAGGTGTAAGTGTCCCCCATTTTTGGCTACAATATTACGTAATAAACAGCAGGGTTCAGAGTACAAAATTTCTTTAAAGTAAAGTGTTTAACGAACGGAGGACATTATAAAAAATCTGAGGCACGGTTCCCTTCATTATACATTTATAATCATTTTAAGGCTATTTAATTGTTGTAATTATATTCTAATATACAAAATAGTTATCGTTGTTCAAAATATTGTAAATTACGTGCGATATTGGTTTACAGAAAGCCAACCAAATGTAATATTTGTTCTAAAACACTTGCTATGGACTTTATACAGTGGGTTTATTTCAGTATGTAATTATGGTTTAGTTTTTAAATCTATAAATTGGTGAAACTTGACATCCATTCTAGATACCTTAGGCCATTTCCTCAAATATAACGCATCCACTTATTTCATTAACATTGGCAGATTTCATGCTTCACTGAAGTGTTTGTATACCATTACCGTTTGGAAAAGCTCGTCAACGAAAGATGGATTCTTTTCGTGTAATAAAGCATCTTTTCGATAGTTACCTTTCCGTTGTGGTAGTTTACTCACATATTGTTGGAGATGTAAGCGATTCATGTTAATATGTCGATCTATTGTAAAATGGATTTAATTACGAAATGACTGGTAAGTCATTACTGTGTGCATGTATCAAAATAAGTTTATGCCACGTGTAGTTGTAGATTTTTGGGACTTGCCAGAATTTTCCTTAAAAGATAAGAAATGCACTAATGGGTGTCAGTTGAGAGTCTGTTAGTGTATCGTGCCGTCTTATGATTTCGACGTTCTTATGTTTTCGACGGTTTTCATTTTCTCAAGATTGCGTCATTATCACGCTAGATTTATTTAAGCCCCGCCCCCTCTGAATGTAAACAAATGATGCTAGTTGTCACAAAAATATCAGGCGGTTAAAAAATGGAATTACGACTGGTAAACTAGCAATATCAAAGTCACTTACTGATATTTCATGGTGAATTGCTATTCCCAAAATTTGTGTCGACAAAATACCCAAGAAAAAACTTTTCACCCAATAATCTTCAAACAAACATGTGCACGTCTGCAGTAGACATAACCTTTTCCGGTAGTCACGTGGTCTGGACAAATTTTTGTACAGGGTAATCTCAAAAGTTTTTCTCCCACTAATACTTTCTTACGGTGTCAGACCACAAAATTGTGTTTCCTCACTACGCTAATTCTCTAAGAATCCAGTAATAATTCAGGCCAAGTCCCAGGTAAATAGTAAGGACAGGTCATATTTTGCTGATGATCTGAGTAAAGCATACTTGTAAAACAGTGATAAAGCAAGATTTATCAGTAGAAAGGGTGACAATGAACAGTAAACCAATGTTTAAGAATAGTTTGTTGAGTTTTTATGGAAAGAAATACCGAAAAGTTGCCGAAAGTGCATCATATTTGCTGTTAAAAGTTGACAGTCAGGTATTTTAGTGAAAACAGCGTTTTAATTTCCAATATTCGTTGAACTCACTGACTGAACTTCGCTTTTGAGAAAAAATGTGTTTATTGACTTTTTAACCACCCCGTATCGCTATTTTTATCGACCAATGAAAACCGTCGAAAACATGTAACGTCACTGAGTGGGAAAACAAAAATGGCTGCCTTCATGAAACGGCTCTAAAAAGGTCAATACTCTATTGTTTTGCTTAGAAATCGGTATTCTATGTAGAAATCTAAATGTTAGTAATTACTTCCATGTCAAATTGTGCATGCAATAAACGTCCGTTTATTTACCGGGCGAAATATACTTGCACCGTCGAAAACCTAAGAAGCCAGGATACGTATTAGCATTACTTCAGCTAGTATTTTTCTTTGAACCATTTTATTCCTGGCATTATCATAATTAGCAGAAACATTACGATTGGCATCTTTCCATTATTGATCATCATCATACTGACATTTTGTCATTCATGAAACTAGGATTAGAAATAGATAATTGGTGTTGAATTGGCAACTCCTGAATCGTAAAATGTGTGTATCCATTGATGCCCATTGATGCATGCTTGGGCATAGATACCAGCACCTTTTGGGGAAATTGTCAGTTCCTTTCATGTGGGGGGTCAGATAGTAATAAATAAAACATTTGGCATAAAAAATCATTTATTCATGATATAATCTAGTCGAAGGGGCTTTGACGATGATACGTTTGCATTGCAGTTCATCGTCAAAGCCACTTGTTCTTTAAAAGCTAACAGGTAAACGACTCAATCTGAGTCGTGTTCGTTTTCCTATTTAACGCACAAATTTCTGTAATACTTGTGTATAATTCGATGAAATATAGTAAAATCTATCAATACGACCAAAAATATACCTTCAACAGACGACAGTTATCAAATATTTTGCCGATGTTTCATACTACCCATAATTTCAAAATTTTCCTCGTAAATGCTTTGGATTAAGTCCGTAGCATTCCGGAAAGCATGTAAATTGATCTGATTCAATAGACGCATGAACAAGCGTCTCAAGCTGTTGACTTTGTAAGAGGACAATTCCATAACTAAAATGGTCAACAAGACGAAATAAAAAAAGACCAATTTAGTTATGGGACCCAGAACTAGATATAATCATATATTTATCATCATGCATTTAGTATGATTTGCATCATTGTTTAATGCTGCATGTGTAAACAGTATCATAATTCATATATAATAATGACTAATGTACAGGTCATATGAATGACCGAGAGTCTAACTCTTTACTAAGCTTAAAATTCATGACAGTATTAAATGATAAAACCATTTAAATCACATTAACAATTCTTCTTTGTGTCAAAAAAACATAAAATTACTAAAAAAACAATAAAAACATACGTCATCTGCTTGCATTCTTTGACACACTGACGGCCATATTGATTTTTACCTTGTATACAAATGACCGCGAATCAGCAAATCAAATGTGAGATACAAAATAATGTGGGAAAATCTTGCGACAGTACTAATTTCTAAACTATAACCAATGTCCGGACCATCTATCATTTGCAGAAATATAAAAACAGATAAAATGCGATACAATTATATAGCAGTAATAATTTGAATTGAATTCAAATGACTACATAAATGATAGATTGACTTGTCTGTAGGAATGACATAAATCATCGATGAAAATGTTTTAATGTCTTTGCATGCAATGTAAAAAATAGTCTGGTTCCCTGCCAACAAATGTCAGGCGGTACTTAATGGAAGTGGAGGCGACGCCCATGTGTCAGTTATTGTTATTATACAGGCATTCGCGGTGAAGAAGTATACAAGGCATATTAATTCATTAGTACAATTTTGTTGAAAATGTGTACAAAAAAAGTACATGCTATGAGTCATAGTATGACATAGTTAGTTTATTTATTTGTCATAATTGTGTTGGACACCTTGTGTCATAATATGTTACAAAAATCCCTCTTCATGTCCAGGGCTTGTTTTCCTTCTATAGCAGGGGCTGTTAACAGACGTCTTCCCCGTCTAAATATAGCAGCTACAATCGGTGACTATTTTTTTTAGATATTTATGTTATTTCAATTAGTTTAAGTTTGTTATCAATTGAGTTTGTAAGTTATGGTGCTAAGTGTAGTAAAAGTAAATTAGGGCTAAAAAAAAAAAAATTGCTTAAATGGTTGATATTAAGTTATTAACCTTAGATTAATTGTATATTAATGTATGTAATATATCTAAATACAGCTATTTTAAGATTAAAATGTTTATTGCAAGCTTATAAGGCAGTTGAAAAAATCCTCTGAAATTCCCCTTTTTCCTCAAAATGACGCGAAATTCCCCTACCTGAGGGCCCCGGGCCCCTTCCCCGGAAGTGCAGCTAGGGCCCTGAAAATAATGTAGTATTGGTGGCCTATATTCCTAAAATCACTACACAAAGGTCATATACCACCTCTACGTAACAGTCACATACCACCTCTACGTATCAGGCTCAGCCACATGTCACCTCTGCTGTCTGTATAATTGCATAATGTCTCACCTTCCTACAGTGGTCTTATTCACAGGACTCACTGTATAAATTTGTCATTGATTTTCATACATTGATTCCATTCTCTGACTATAATTGTAATGATTGTTACAATTGATAATACAAACAAGTACACTACTGAATCAATGTCACTAGTTAAACGTTGATTTTTGTATGTAAATCATTTAATTCCTAGATATATACATGTAGTGTCTTATGAACATTCAAATGGCATGAGCAGAATTGATGGAATCCTTTATGTTTACATTAAAAATATTGTATTTATCTTTCTTATTGATTCTGAAAACATAACTGCCCTCCTGTATAATTAACTATATTGGCTTAAATACTTGTGTTGGATTTCTGATCGGAGGCTGACCTGTGACTTTGTATAAATTGTTTGTAGCTAGGTCTTCCAATAAAATTATTGCATTTTGATGAGCCAACATATATTCAGAGTAAAGGGAAAATTTTCAAGAAAAAAGAATACACTTTTATGTTAACAGACAAGATTGCGAACCATGAATCTCAGTAATGACAATTATTCGTATATTTAATTTTTCAATTTCATTTGTGATTGATTACCCGAGTACTCGGATACTCGCAACAGCCCTACATTATATCTGGGACCCATTTTCCTGATTTTTTTTCTTTGCTTTGATATAATAATGTGTTTTAGTGTTTAATACAAAATTTAATGTGAGTTTCAGTGATTCAGATTGGCGTCGGCCATCGGCAATTTGCTGATAAAAACTGCTAATGGCCGATCATTTTTCGAGAAATATGACAAAATGGCCGACTAAAATATCATTTATGGGACGAAATGGCCGATCGTTTTTCAAGAAAATATGACACCCAGTCCAGTGCTCCAGATAAGACGCGTACACGTGTAAACACGCATATTTTTTATCAGAAAAAGCATTGCTAAAAAATCTCGGACATTAAACCATTTGCTTACGTATTTGGCTCTATTTATTAAGCGCTACGTTTTTCCCAGTCGTCGGGAATATGAATTGAGTAACAGTAATCTGTTTTAGTAAGTCCAATCAGCGACTGATTCTATAAATAGTGTAGATTAATCTACATACCATGATTTTCGGAGCAGAAATATGCGTATTTTACATAGAACCAGTCCATCATAATTTCGCAGGTTTGTCTGAAAAGCGGAAACAACTTGTTTCCGCGGAAACAACTTTTATCTACGGAAACAACTTTAATTTCAAACGTTTATGAAGATATTTCATAAAAATAAAAATCCTTATTATGAATGGTTTTATATACATAACTTAAAAAAGTTTTCAACAATATTTTAATTGACTCCACCTAAATTCTTCGTTTTTTAGCTAACATGTCACAAAGTGACAAAGTGAGCTATTAGGATCACTCTCCGTCCGGCGTCGTGCAGTGTACGTCATGCGTCGTCAAACTTTATGTTGTGACCACACTAGGGGCCACATTTTTAGCCCAATTTTAGCAAAACTGGGTCAGAACGTTAATATCAACAAAATCTCGGACGAGTTCGATATCGGGCCATTTGGGGTCAAAAATTAGGTCACCAGGGCCAAATAAGGGAAAACCTTGTGAACACTTTAGAAATCACTGTTTTGACTGCATCTTCATGAAACTTTGTCAGAGTGTTTATTTTAATAATATGTAGGTCAAGTTTGATAATGGGTCATTTCTGTAGCAGAATTATGTCACTAGGGCAAATTGCTGGAAAACCTTGTGAACACTCTATAAGTCACTGTTTTGATTGGATGATCATGAAACCTTGTCAGAATGTTCGTCTTCATAATATCTTGGACGAATTAGAACATGTGTCATCTTGGGTCAAAAACTAGGTCGCTAGGTCAAATCTTATGAAAAACCATGTTAACACTGTAGATTTCACAGTTATTATTGGATCTTCACCAAACTTTGTCAAATCGTTTGTTTTAATGATATAACGGTCAAGTATAAATATGGGTCATCTGGGGTCAATAACTAGGTCACCAGGTCAAATCTTAGGAAAACTTTGTTAACACTGTAGATGTGACAGTTTTAATTGGATCTTCACCAAACATTGTCAAAATGTTTGCCTCAATGATATGTGGGTGAAGGATGAACATGGGTCAGCCGGGTTCAAAAACTGGGTCACAAGGTCAAATCTTAGGTAAAAATCTTGTAAAAGCTCTTAATGCCATGGTTTTGATTGGATCTGGGCCAAACCTTGTCAGATTGTTTGTCTTAATGATATTAAGGACAAGTTCAAATATGGGTCACCTAGGGTCAAAAACCAGGTCACAAGGTCAAATCTTAGGAAAACCTTATTAACACTGTAGATGTCAAATTTTGATTGTATCTTCACCAAACCTAGTCAGACTGTTTGTCTTAATGATATGTAAGACAAATTCGAACATAGGTCGTCTGGGGTCAAAAACTAGGTCACCGGTTCAAAACAATGTTTTAATGAGTGAACAGTGATTGTCATGTGAGCGATATAGGGCCATCTTGGCCCTCTTGTTTATGCTATTTTTGGACTTCTTCTGAAATTAAACTTCATGTAATGTCCTTTAATTTAACAATGACTTCAAACAGATACTACACTACTAATCTTGGGGCATTTATCCAGGTGTGATAATCTTTTTTGTGCACGTGTAACTAATCCGTAGTTGATTAAATTATACCAATCAGAGATGTGAAAGTTTGGTTGGTTATCCATTATCTGCTGATCAATTAGCCGATCAATTAACTTGATGTGCTAAATACAATGTTCTATATAGAAACAAATTATATACCAATTATGTTTATGCCAAATAAACTTTGAAACTTGAATAAAGACACAAAAATGATAATTTAATAAAATATTATGAATTTTATGAACATGCATTTGAACAAATTTTCAAATTGTCAAATTTTGAAAGTTGTTTCCATATACCGGCTAAACACAAATGTCAGTCACTATACATTAAGTATTCGAAATCACATATTACAATTTATAACGATATGAATTCTTATGAGATATATATCTGAAATAAACCAACATTAACCATTTTTAGGAAAGAATAATAATCATAAACATGGTGCAATTTTTGGAGAAAAAAAACACAAGCTACATTGTAATACCAATTATCATATTTACATTCAATATAAATTGATAATATCAAAATCCTTTATTATAAGTTGTTTCCGTACATTAACTCGTTTCTATATATGTACTTCACACCATACAGCCATAAAACCACTATTTTGAAAATAAAGAACAAACTAAATTTACTGGAATAATGTATTTTTTTTATCATACATAACAAACCATAATAAAGATACATTGTAATAATTTTATTAAAATCACTATTTGGCTGTAGAAAAGAAAAAAAACTTTAATACGGAAACAATGCATTTTTGTCATACATACCAATTCGTATTAAACATATTAATTGTTATAAAAATATATGAAGTTTGTCTTATTAAAAATCTAAAATAAAAGTTGTTTCCATTGAAAAAAGTTGTTTCCGTATATCGTTATTACGAAATAAAACAGCCACACAATCACTATTACTCTATTAGGCTATATGAACATATTTTTGGCAATAAATGCATTTTTATCTTATATACAAATCTATAACAAACCATAATAAAGAGAATAATTTTTATTACACTTTATCTATGAACATTTGTCCATTTAAAAGTTGTTTCCATAGAAAATAGTTGTTTCCGAATATCGTTAAATCACAATGAAAACAGCCAAAAAGTTACTATTTTGCTATATAAATTAAATAAAACTTTCAGAAATAATGCATTTTATTATATATAACAATTTATTTTAAAGATATTATTTGTTTCGAAAATATATGACATATATATCTTCATAAACATCTAAAAGTTGTTTCCGTACAAAAAAAAGTTGTTTCCGTAGGTCGGTTGAACGCAATAAAAAAGCCTCAAAATCACTTTTTGGCTATATAAATGAACATATTCTTTTTGGAAATAACGTATCATTTTCATATATACCAATTCTATATAAAGATATTTATTGTTAAGAAAATATATGACATATATCTTTTTAAACATCGGATTTAAAAGTTGTTTCCGTACATAAAAGCTGTTTCCGTAGAAAATACAGGGTGTCCCAAAAGAAAGGTAACACTTTCATACATGTTTAATTTCCTTTTAAATTGCAGATGAATACATGATATTCATATAGATATGTCGATCAAAGATGTAAGTTTTAGAGAATCTTATGAATATATTCAGTATTTGCAATTTAATACAAATTTGAGAACAAAAGTGCATTTTTCATCATTGGCGTCATTTTAGTAATTTATGACGTTTTTGATGTGACGACTTTTCATCCTCTTCACTTATCATACATACACAATGAAATGTTCAATTACTTAAATACACATGTCTTTGTTGGACTTTCTTTACCTTGCATTTGATTTGTTTCAATCACTGAAAGACACCGTATTTTCAAAGATGAACGGTCCAATTATACCGTGGAACGACATTGCACAGCGCGAGTTTCTCTCCGCATAAGAATTAGGTCACTTTTGAAAAGCAAGTTTGTTAATGTGTTTAAAAAGAAGTCTCCTACCTTACAAAATACGTAATTTATACAGGATGGTGGTACGGTACATAGATACCAAGTATTGTACTTTATACACAATATGTTCGGCGATTGAGTAATATTCAGACGATATCCGGAGGTAAAATTTGCGGAATAGCTTGACCTGCGCATAGTCTTGACCTCAACCCATGCAACTTTTTTTTGGGGGGGGGTATTTTTTTACTCAAATTTCTATAGTCCTATGCCACCAACCAAAGAAATGCTGTTGAAGTGTTAAAGTGGCATAGATTTCATCGTGTGGGTATGGTAAGTAAAGAGGATGAGAGGTCGTCACATCAGAAACGTCATTAATCACTAAAACAACGTGAAGGGTGGGGTGAAAAATGCACTTTTGTTTTCAAATTTGTATTAAATTGCAAATTCTGAAGATATTTACAAGGTTTTCTGACACAAAAAGGCTTACATCTTTGATCTACATATCTATATAAATATTATGTATTCATCTGCAATTTAAAGGGACAATAAACATGCATGAAAGTGTTACCTTTCTTTTGGGACACCCTGTAGTTGTTTTCGTATGTCCGTTCAACGCTATAAAACAGCCACAAAATCACTATTTGGCTATATAAATGAACCAAATTTGCACAGAACTGGGTCAGAATATTAATTTCAACAGAATCTCGGACAAGTTCGATAATGGGTCATTTTGACTAAAAATGTGACCCTTTGTGTGTTCACAAGGTAAAAGTTGATGACGCATTATGCTGGATAAAGACATAATTTTATTTCATTTGGGGTAAAAAACTAGGTCACCAGGGCACGTTGCTGGAAAAACTTGTGAAGTCACTGTAACAACTGTTTTGATTGGATTTTCATGAAACCTTGTCAGAATGTTTTTCCTCATTATATGATATATCATGGCAAGTTACCGGTATATTATACCGTATATATAATAATGGGTCATCTGAGGTCTTTAATTAGGTCACCAGGTCAAATTTTAGGAAAACCTTGTTAACACTGTAAATGTCACAGTTTTGATTGGATCTTCACCAATCCGTATCAGAATGTTTGTCTTAATTTTTAGTCAAAATTTGTACAGAACTGGGTCAGAATATTAATTTCAACATAATCTCGGACAAGTTCGATAATGGGTCATTTGGGGTAAAAAACTAGGTCACCAGGGCACTTGCTGGAAAAACTTGTGAAGTCACTGTAACAACTGTTTTGATTGGATTTCATGAAACCTTGTCAGAATGTTTTTCCTCTTTATATGATATATCTTGGCAAGTTACTGGTATATTATACCGTATATATAATAATGGGTCATCTGGGGTCTTTAATTAGGTCACCAGGTCAAATTTTAGGAAAACCTTGTTAACACTGTAAATGTCACAGTTTTGATTGGATCTTCACCAATCCGTATCAGAATGTTTGTCTTAATGATATGTAGGACAAGATCGAATATGGGTCATCTGGTGTCAAAAACTAGGTCACCAGGTTATATCTTAGGAAAAATTATAACACTGCAGATTTTGATTTGATCTTCACCAAACCTTGTCGGAATGTGTGTCCTTATGACATGTAAAATAAATTTGAACATGGGTCATCTGGGCTAAAAAAACAGGTTACCAGGTCAAATCTTAGGAAAACTTTGTTAACAGTGTAGATGTCACAGTTTTAATTAAATTGGATCTTCACCAGACCTTGTAGCGCTATTGTCAGAATGTTTGTTGTTAAGGACATATCTGACAGTTTCCATAATTTTACACATAGGCATATAGGCAAAATAAAGACGTACAGAGATTTTTTTAAAACTTTGCATGATAATAGCATATGATAATAGAAACATTTTAAGATAAACAAAAATGAGGGTCGCGGTGCTCGTTTTTGAGTTATCTGCCCTTGAATGTGACATTTTGGCTCATTTTAGGTCATTTCAAGGGCAGATAATTCATAATGTAGGAAAACAAGGTCTTATTTCTTTTTCTTTTTAAGTAGCCGACTTCTTTTCATGCAATCGCCAAAAATTTCAAGAACTGCTTATGAGTGTTTTTGTATTTGTTTCTTCTTTACCGTAACCAATGCCAATTTTCCTAAAACTTGGTTTAATTTTTAAGAATTGTCAGTCTGTTAACTTCAACTGAAAAAAGCTAATAAAAATATTTAATGGAATTGCATGAAATTTTGTATTTTGACCAAGAATAAAATGAGTTCTAAACATAAACAAAAAGTAAAACTATGGTATTTAAGATTTATGTATGAGTGATCTGCCCTTGAAATGACATAAATTAAGCCAAAACGTCATAAACAAGGGCAGATAACTCAGAAACAAGCACCGCGACCCCCATTTTCTTTTCGATTAAAATGTTTCTGTTATCATATGCTATGATCATGCAAAGTTTTAAAAAAAATTTTAAAAAGGTTTTCATTTTGCCTATTTGTTTAATAGTAAAATTAACATCACGGATGCGCACTACGTTGCGCAATAGCAACTACCGGAAAAGTCCTTAATGTAATGATATGTAAGACATGTTCAAACATGGGTCATATGGGGTCAAAAATTAGGTCACCAGGTCAAATGTTAGATAAAAAACTTGTTAATGCTCTAGATGTCAGCGTTTTGATTGGATCTTCACCAAACCTTGTCATAATGTTTGTCTTAATATGTAGGGATGAATTCGAACATAGGTCATCTGTGGTCAGACACTAGGTTACCAGGTTAAATCACAGGAAAACTTTGATATCATTAATCAACAGACGTCATGACACAGGTTCGAAACAATGATTTTTTTAATCAGTAAACAATGAGTATCATGTGAGCGATATAGGGCCCTCTTGTTTAAATCATGTCTGAGAAAAAGAATCACTAATTTATCTTCAGTGAACACATGAAACTTGTAAGTTTAAAACTACTGAAAATAAGATCAGTATCTTTTGATATTTTCTGAAATTTCGAGACTTCTGTCAGTATAATCTTGATTGTATTTGCCAGTTAAACAAATGGTTGTATATAATTATATATAAGTTAAAACTGTATTTTATGTATAATTCTCTTTAAGTTTCTGGAGGGGGGGGGGGGATAAATAAGCAATTCATTGTTGTTTGTTTGTTTTATGTATAATTAATGTTCCATTTTTAACCCATTCATCTTGTTTGTGGTTTTCTCAACATTATAACTCTTGCATTAAATGACAACAGCTGTATAAACATCAAACTTGGATTTAAATCTGGAGCAAACAAGACAGCCTTCAACTTTTATTGAAACATTGTTTATCTCTACCAATCCATAACCTTTACTTTAGGCGTAGGTCAGAATATATAAGTCACTGAGTGAGCATTTTATTTCTCAGAAAATAAAACAGTTGTTAACTTCAGAAAATCAAAGCACTGAGAGTACTGTCAGAAACAAAAGTTAAAATGTTTTGATAATATTTGGTAGATACATGTATGCATCAAATAAGTAATGATACCAAGAAAAATCTTAACCAACTCTAGGCTACCATGTTACAAACCCAAATGTATATATTGTTTGGTCTAATATTTTCCTAATATTTTAGGTTGAGTTACAGTTGACTGGTGTGCTCTCGCTCTGCTATAGTGTCATTTAGCGTTTCCCAGGGGTATGGTAGCAATGCGCACTATTCATTGTCTATATGATTGAAACTTTAGTGCAGATGAATACTGAATTATTAAACTCAATAGTTTTACAGTTTGAAATGCCAAAACAATGAAATATTAAATTCAAAATTAAGGTGTATCATAACTGCAATCAGTAGAGTTATACAACCAGTGGTACTATTTTCAACACTAATGTATGGATAAGAGGCGTCACATTTTTGTTAATGCAAATCTGGGTTTATCACTATAGAAGCTCTCGCTTCTAAAAACTGTTTTTACATTAAATATTATTTAGTATAGAACACTCAAAATTTACCAACTCAGTGGGTTCTTAATGTATATCCAAGAAATTTGGTTGTTATCCAGATAACAGCTTATATTGATATTATCTAATACGAAGTAGTGGTAATAGATACACAATATGTACATTTTAATTGAAAATCCTTATGAATTTTTTGGGAGAAAATTGATTCAGCAGTAGTATATATTATTATATACTATATACATGCACTGTGTATATAGTGCATACAGTAGAATTCTGTTACAGTTAACTCAGATATAGTGAAGTAAGGAAAACAAAACATCACCATTTTTCTACAGAGCCTCTTATTCTTTTATACCAGAGGCTGAAATTTGATGACTTCCCAATTGCAAAAAGGCTCTTAAGTAGTCTTATTTTCCCAATTTGGGGAAAGAAATTTCCAAAATATAGCACTGAAAATCCCTATTTGTTGAAATGTGATTCTCACTTAACCTATTTTTAACTTATATTATTTATTGAA
The DNA here is from genome assembly GCA_964023205.1 of Lutraria lutraria. Taxonomy (NCBI): domain Eukaryota; kingdom Metazoa; phylum Mollusca; class Bivalvia; order Venerida; family Mactridae; genus Lutraria; species Lutraria lutraria. The sequence continues at coordinate 28,890,362 of OZ026837.1, read as the reverse complement.
TGTTACATAATAATACGTCTTATAGAAAACTGACTATTGATAAAAAGAGTTTTCTTGACTGAATACTGTAGAACGTGTTCTAACACAGTTGTTTAACAATTAAGTTCTCCCAATTTGACTGGTTGGTGAGCTTGCAGCAGCTCTTTAATTCAAACAGTTTTATTCGGATCCTCACCAAACTTGATGAAAATGTTTATGGCCATGAGATCTTGGTCAAGATCGATAACCAGCCCAATCAGCCCTAGTCTGGCACTTCTGAGTTATGCCCCTTGACACTTTGAAAAATGTATTTTGACGGGCGTACATTTGACAAATTTTGTATTTTGGCACTCTTGTAGTCCTGTGATAAAGAAATGATTGTTTGTATCCATGTTTTATCAGTTGAAAAGTTTGGACAGGAGTTCTGCTGTACAATAACTGAAGCAATTAATTATATTATCCCCAGCTGAATGACGTAATTATTTCAGTTAGTTTTATTTTTAAGCCACAAATTTGGTCTTGGTTACCGTAAATGCTCTAGTGAGTGCCCCCCCTGCTTTATATTTTGAAAAAGGGGAATGTTTATTAGACATAATTATACTAGTGAAATCATTATTTTACTCCATGCAAGAGTCCTATAAATGCTGAAGGTAACATCTGTTCAGCACAAATAAGGGCACGTTTTGACGGGTCGCCGACTCATGCCATGTTAGTCTCGAAGTTTTCCACCTGCCTTCGTAGTTGACACTTGATCTTTCTGGCAATCTGACTCACAGCTGTGTCATGGAAAATTGTCTCTATGATATTAAATTCAGATCAGTAAATGTGTCCGTGCACTCAAGGTCAAGAAGCCGTCACCCTGTTCTACCATGGATTTTTCCTGTTTCACAATACTTCACATCATGTGTTGAGAAAAAAAAGGGTTTTGATTTTTTTAACTGTTACATTCACATGAATTTGAGTTAGTGACTAAATTGATTTAAAACTTTGTTTCAGTGAGCCAGTTTTTATTTCTATGATTTTTTGATTAAAGATGTTTTTCCAAAAAATGGGTTACTATAGAATTAGGATGGGAGCATTAAAAAGGCTGTTTATGGTAGCATTTATTGACAGTACATGTGTTTATGGTATTATGAATATTTAACAGATTTTTTAATGTGAAATGAAAGTCCCAAGTATTTTTGGAAGAACTTGAGATAACTTCAATAAGGTGCTTGAAGGAAAGAAGAGCACTCTTGAGGTTTATGACTGTAGTCCAATGATTACTAAACAGAGCACATAGATCTCAAGCATTATGTTGTTTTTGTATGTTCAACCATTTTCTATGCTAGATAAATACAATGCTGTGACTTGTTCTAGTCTAACTTCAAGAACACCCCTCAGCCTCAACCTGTACTGACCCTATTTTTAATGAGCATATTATGTTACAAGAAAACAACAATTTTTTTAGACCTATAAGTAAAACTTTCTGAACATTTACAATAAGATCAACTCTCTCTGTAGCCTGCAGCCATGCATGATGTTATCACAATCAGGATCAGAATTAATGCAGTTTTTCTCTGACTCCATCATAGACATTGCATTAGATTCACGAATGTCGTAGAATGCTTTCAAGACCTCAATTTTCCTTACATTGTAATTGATTGACCGACTTATAAATAGGAAGTATTTTATGGCTGATGTTACATGTATCTACTGAAAGCTGATTATAATACATGTATATACATGTACGTTCTGAAGTTAATGACTGGATCTCATAGAAAATCTGAACTTTTAAACATAATTATTATACTCCCACTACCATATGGGGTATAATAATCATTAATCATTGAATGTCCGTTGTCCGTCCAGAATTAGTTTGTTTACACTCTAGCATCTGCAGCTCTTAACGAATCGTGATTAAACTTGCTTACAATGTATATGGCCACAATGTCTCGGCTAAGTTCGATTATGGGCAAAATTGGACAATAACTGCTTGAGTTATGGGCCCTTGAATAACAAAATTTGCTGTATTTAGCTTATTTACACTCTAGCACCTATATTTATTCACCAATCTTAATCATATTTTCAGTAAATGTGTATAACCAAAAGATCTTGGACAAGTTCGATTATGGGCGGAATCGGACCAGAACTCTAAGAGTTATGGGCCCTTGTCTTAGAAAATTTGCTATATTTGAGTTTGTTTACACTCTAGCACATTCATTTATGCAACAATCCTAATCATATTTTTAGTAAATGTGTATAACCAAAATATGCCATTTGAAAAACAGGTTATACTATTGGAACACCCTCAGCATGCTGGCGGGCGGGCAGTGTCCACAACGGTGTCCGCTCTCTAATTCAAACAGTTTTATTCAGATCCTCACCAAACTTGATGGAAATGTTTATGAGATCTCAGTCAAGTTTAATAATCAGTCCGATCTGCCCAGACACTTCTGAGTTATGCCCCTTGACGTATTGGGCGTATTTTGTGACCTGGCACTCTTGTCTTATTTTGTGGATGACAAATCATTGAAAATCTTTGTAACCTTTAAAGAAGGTACTCTTTTATGTAATATAATTATTTCCTTTGTTACAAGCTTTGAAGTATTTCTATGGAGATATTATGCAGATACACTTACCAACATCAAATGTTCCCAACGGAATCAAATCATTTCCGAATATTTTCATCTTGTATACCTCAGAGGGGAGAGCACTGATTGAGGAAAGTCAGGAGATTTGTCATTATACAAAGTCTCATGGGGAAGAATCTATAGTTTGACACATCAAGCTGTTATAAACTGCTTCCTCAGATAAACTGATAGGGTGTTACATCAATTTTGCCTAGACATGAACATTAATATTACAAAGTGATATTGTTTTGTTTGAGTATAGTGGCATAATGGTGGTTCTTCATTCAGAATATAGATCTAATAAAACCAAATAGAAGGTGAATTATTACATTATTATGTCCCCTATAAAGAAGTGGGGGTGTATTGTGTTACACATATCGGTTGGTTGGTTGGTCAGGCATTTTTTCTGACCAATAACTAGAGTATGATTTGGCCTATAGTCCTCAGACTTGTTTGGTTAGTTGTTACACATTTATGAGCCCGGGGTTTTCATTAGACATCAAAATATTACCCTTGGCTGATAATGATTTAAGGAGTCAGCTAAATATAACAAATTTGACCCTTTGGTACAAATTCTCTAGAGTCAGAAGCCTTATTTTACTAATTTCGAGGGTCAAATTACGATTTTAAGGGTCAATTGAAAGCCCTGGATCCCTTATGATTTTGAGGTTAGTAGGTCAAAGGTCAAGGTCACATTGACCTTCAACATGGAAACATCTTACCAATAACTTAAGAACAATTTGGCCTTAGTCCTCAGAGGTCCTCAAACATTTTCATTACAAAGTTAGACAGTTGGGTCATCACATGTTAATTTTATATGACCCCTATTGATTTTAAGGTTAATATTCAAAGGTCAATTAAGGGTCTACTATCCAGTTTGCATTTAGGGGGCATCTGTGTTTCACAAACACCTTGTTTCATAATACAATTGCAATGGTAAGATATGGTCTGAAATGTTAGTGTCTGAAGTATGATATTAAAGGGACAGAACTCCAGATGGATAATTTAATCTGATGAAAACTTATTTAACTTCTGTTTATGTCACCTAATGGAGTGAGTGGTACAGTGAATGCTTGATATTACTTATTATACCCCCAGATATGAAATATATGGGGGCTATATTGGATTCACGCTTGACAGTCGGTCGGCCGGTCGGTCCGTGCGTCTGTAGACACAATTTGTCCGGAGAATTTCTCAGCAACTACTCACAGGATTTCAATGAAACTTCACAGAAGTGATCAGTAGTAAGCCTAGTTGTGCATGCTTAAAGCATTTTTGGTTTGGATTTATTTTCACTGAGTTATAGCCCTTTGTTGTTTTTATACACTATATACAATAGGCAAAATTTGTCCGGACAATTTCTCAGCAACTACTCAAAGGATTTCAATGAAACTTCACAGAAGTGATCAGTAGTAAGCCTAGTTGTGCATGCTGGAAGCTTGTCGTGGTTGGTTATGGCCCTTTGTTGTTTTTTATACAGTGTATATACAATATCTCAGTAACTACTCATAGGAATTCAATGAAACTTCACAGAAGTTATAAAAAGGAAGCCAAGTTGTGCATGCAATTCTAGTAACCAGGTTTTGTTTGGATTAATTTTCACTGTGTTATGGCCCTTTGTTTTATACAATAGGTAAATTTTGTCTGTACCATTTCTCAGCAACTACATGCAGGAATTCAGAGACGCTTCTTAGAAGTGACAAGTTGTTTGCCAAGTTGAGCATGTTCACAATAGGTTTTGTCCAAGTAAATTTTAATGAGTTATGGCCCTTTGTTATTTTTTATATAATTAACATTTAGAAACTGGTCAGGACATTTCTGAGCAACAATTTGCAGGTATTAAAAAAATGAAAATACATTATATTTCCCTCTGTTAAATGTAACAATAACTTTGTCAAGGCCGCATCTGGGGGTATTCATCACCTTTAGTAATAGTTCTAGTTATCATTAATACTATCAAATTAATGATGTTGTCAGATTTTTTTTCAATAGGGATGGAAAATCTAACACCTATAGTCCCTTTAAATTGTTAATTATCACAATTTTAATTTTTATTCAATTTCAAAAGTAACATTATTTATTCAGATCATAACTCAAAGCTGGCTGTCCAAGTTTGTAAATAAATTATAATTTACATGTACATGTATCTGAATTAGTTAATTGTTAGTTAAATGACAATATAGTACAACCTCTCTAAAGCAACCCTTTGGGAATAGCCGAATCATGTCGTTGTTAAGAGTTTTTTTGCTCTGTTAGACTAAGAGAGGTTAAATTATTAGTTAAATCGTGCATATATGCTGTTGTACGTTGCAGGAAGGTTGGTTGCTCTTAAGAGAGGACTGCTATTGAGAGGTAGAGCTGTATACATGAACTAGATTCATCTTTTATATAATAATACAATCATGTATTTTGTCATCTCTTATGATTGAATAGTTCTATTACTCAAACTATAAAACCTAGAAAACTTGATGTCAGTGAAAATCTCAATTGAGATATTTTATGAATTCTTTGCCAGGATGTACTCTTCATGCTTACCAGTATGTGATGGAGGAAATAAAAGTATGTTTAAATTTCCTTACTTAGCACTACATATATAAGTGTTCTATGAAGAAGCATTCATATTTATTCTGTTGAACAGTTCATGCATTAAGCCAAGCAGTGATAAAATTTTGTTTGATTTTATTCTAAATTTCTTCATTGAATATTGTTTCAGCCTTTATTTCCACCCAGTGCCATTTTGTACCTTCTATTTTGAAGAGTTTCTGTAGTTTCTTGGTTCCTTTTCAAATTTAGTGACACATAACAGCCTTCTAGTCTGGAGAGTTCCTATTTGTTACTCTTCAAATTTAGTGACACATAACAGCCTTCTAGTCTAGAGAGTTCCTATTTGTTCCTCTTTATTGGAGAGTTACAATATTGATATTTTTCCTAATAATTGTTGAAGATGAATGTCATTTTTATTTTGTTCTTCAAAATTGTGTTTATTGTCAGTATTAAAAACACCCTTTGGTATCTCCCAGACCAGATAGTACCCCTATCACCATGTATATCTTTCTACTCATTGTTTATTCTCATAATGTATATGTCTGATAATTCTGTCCAATTTATTTGCTTGATTAGATGTGATTTGGTACTGTATATGATCTAACTATTTCCATTAACGTGATACGTTTTTCGTGTCAATTAAGGCTCCGATGTGAAATCCTGGCCTGATAGAAGGCTCTGATTGTTAATGATAGCTTTCTCCTAGTTCACAGTATAACTCACTCAGATGGAACATTTATTGATTACTTGAAATGTCACGATATGATAATACAGAGAAAACAGAGGAACGGAGATCGGCTACGAGTGAGACTCGTATGAAACCTATATCTCTAAATTGTTTAAAGTTCACTTGATTGATTAGGAATACTTCATCACTGCCACCAATGACACTGAATTAAGGTTAGTAAGATTCACTAAATAAGATTCTTCACGCATTTGATCAATATATCTATAATTGTAACACTATAGCTGGAAAATCGTGTGAGAGGTTTAGTACATAAAATTCAAAGACGTTCTCTTTGGTGCAAAAAAAGTTATCAGATTTTAAATTCAGGCTGAGAAAATGTGCATTTCTTGTGTTTTATCCTCACAATAAGGGCACATTATAAAGAGCAATGGTTTATTAGCATAAGAATTAAAATGCAGGCAGCTTTTGATGGATTCTACTCTAACTGCAGAATTACATGTGGAGTTTACATTTAATAGAATCTACGTCTGTCTTCTTTTAAATACTAGTACATTAGCATTAAAACACCTGAAAGTACTGTTTTATACAATCATGTACATAAATAAGTTTTAAATGACCAATTAACTAAAGGCAGAGATTTTCTCTTGTATTTTAATGCAAACTTTTCAGATCTTAGAGCTTGTGAAGGCAGAGGTAGTCACACAGACTTACAGCCAAACCTGCGTTAGCAGCCACCTCCGAAATAAAGGCCACTCAGTGAGGCCTTTCATATAAAAACCCTCATTGATTATTTAGAACATGGTGACCACCAAAGAAAGGCCACATGTTTATAAAGACCCCCATTTTGTCTTTCCCAAGGGTGGCCTTTGTTCAGGGTTTGACTGTTACAATGGCCATGCTTTTGTATGTCTTGCAGGCTGAGTCCACATCATTTTTCCTAAAGAACGGGTTACATGTAAACCTGCAACAGACGCTTCAATGTTAATTGTGCATATTGTTTTTGTGCTACAATGTATATAGTACATAATTTATTGAACATCCCTTGTATATCATATTCTTAAATCCATTTCAATTTAGCCCTGGTACATGCCTGTCTTGCTATGCACACATTCTAATGTCTTATATAATGTCGTTCTCCCCATCTGATATGAATATAGTACATTTTTTAATGGAATTAAAGAGCATTGTGGTAACATTTGAGAATTCTTGTATACAAATATCTGCTGGCTAAATGGTTGTGAACAAATAATACTTAATGAGGGTTCATATATTTTCTTCTCTGAGCCATAACTTTGTTTCCATGGGAAATGCAATATGAATATTGTTTTCTTTCTATGTACAAAATGTTCATTCCAATGTTCAATATACAGACCTCTATTCTCAGAGTCTTATGGCTTCATATATTTGATTTAGTAAAACAGAATTTATACTGCCTGTAATGTATTCTTTCTTTCCAAAGCTCTGCAGAAAACTGCAAAAAGGGGATAGCTGCAAGTAGCTCCTATGTATTTCTTCACTAATTTAATGCTCCCTAATCTACTTCCTTTTTGTGTCGCCTCACTAGGCGGCATATAGGGATTACTTTGTTGGCGGTGGTGGCGGGACTTTTGCTTGTCCGGAACATAACTTTGTCACCATAAGTTCAAATGACTTCAAACTTGGTGTGCATGTTTCTTGCAATGATCCAAAGTGCAGTGCACAAGAACCATAACTCTACCTTGTGCAGTTTTTGAATTATGCCCCTTTAATTGTTTAATAATAGAGGATTTCTTGTCCGGAACATAAATTTTTCACCATAAGTTTTAATGACTTCAAACTTGGTGTGAATGTTTCTTGGAATGATCCAATGTGCAGTACAAAAGAACTGTAAGTCTACCTTGTGCGTTTTTTAATTATTTCCCTTTGATTGATTTTTATTAGAGGATTTCTTGTCCAGGACATAGCTTTGTCACCATTAGTTCGAATGACTTCAAACTTGGTGTGAATGTTTCTTGCAATGATCCAAAGTGCATAGCACAAGAACCATAAATCTACCTTGTGCAGTTTTTGAATTATTCCCCTTTGATTGTTAAATAATAGAGGATTTCTTGTCGGAACATAACTTTGTCACCATAAGTTTGAATGACTTTAAACTTGGTGTGAATGTTTCTTGCAATTCTCAGAATGTTAATATTGACAAAATCTCGTACGAGTTCGATATTGGGCCATTTTGGGTGAAAAACTAGGTCACCAGGGCCAAATAAGGGAAAACCTTGTGAACACTTTAGAAATCACTGTTTCGATTGGATCTTCATGAAACTTTGTCAGAATGTTTATTTTAATAATATGTAGGTCAAGTTTGATAATGGGTCATTTCTGGTCAAAAAGTAGGTCACTAGGGCAAATTGCTGGAAAACCTTGTGAACACTCTAGAAGTCACTGTTTTGATCGGATGATCATGAAACCTTGTCAGAATGTTTGTCTTTATAATATCTTGGACGAGTTCGAACATGGGTCATCTTGGGTCAAAAACTAGGTCGCTAGGTCAAATCTTATGAAAAACCATGTTAACACTGTAGATTTTACAGTTATAATTGGATCTTCACCAAACTTTGTGAAATTGTTTGTTTTAATGATATAACCGTTAAGTTCAAATATGGGTCATCTGGGGTCATTAACTAGGTTATCAGGTCAAATCTTAGGAACACTTTGTTAACACTGTAGATGTCACAGTTTTGATTGGATCTTCACCAAACCTTGTCAAAATGTTTGCCTCAATGATATGTGGGTCAATGTTGAATATGGGTCAGCTGGGTCAAAAACTGGGTCACAAGGTCAAATCTTAGGTAAAAATATTGTAAAAGCTCTTAATTGCATGGATCTTGGCCAAACCTTGTCTGATTGTTCGTCTCAATGATATTAACGATAAGTTCAAATATGGCTCAACTAGGGTCAAAAACTAGGTCATGAGGTCAAATCTTAGGAAAACCTTATTAACACTGTAGATGTCAAATTTTGATTGTATCTTCACCAAACCTTGTCAGACTGTTTGTCTTAATGATATGTAAGACAAATTCTAACATAAGTCATCTGGGGTCAAAAATTAGGTCACAAGGTCAAATCTTAGGAAAATCTTGTCTATGCTGTATACAGTTTTCATGGTTTTGATTGGATCTTCACCAAATTTTGTCAGAATGTTTAAATTGTCTTTTTAGCTCACCTGATTCATCAGGTGAGCTTTTAGGATCGTTGAATGTCCGGCCACAATTAGTTTGTTTACACTCTAGCAACCGCAGCTTTTTACGAATCTTTATTAAACTTGCTCACAATGTATATGGCCACAATGTCTCGGCTAAGTTCGATCATGGGCAAAATCTGATTATAACTTCTAGAGTTATGGGCCCTTGAATTACAAAATTTGCTATATTTAGCTTGTTTACACTCTAGCGCCTTCATTTATTCACCGATCCCAATCATATTTACAATGAATGTGTATGACCATATGGTTGTGGACAAGTTAAGTTATGGGTGGAATCGGACCACATCTTCAAGAGTTATGGGCCCTTGACTTAGCAAATTTGCTATATTTTAGCTTGTTTACACTGTAGCGCCTTCATTTATTCACCGATCCTAATCATATTTACAATGAATGTGTATGACCTTATGGTTGTGGACAAGTTAAGTTATGGGTGGTATCGGACCACAACTTTAAGAGTTATGGACCCTTGGATTAGAAAATTTGCTACGTTTTAGCTTGTTTAACAGTATTATACCTTCATTGTTGGTTTTGATCTCAAAATCTACGTAAAAATGAGTTTTACGAGATGGAAACTATATTACCTGGTCATTGATTATTGGCCTTTGTTCTCAGGTGAGCGATAAAGGGCCAATGTGGCCCTGTTGTTTATATGTAGGACAAGTTTTAACATGGGTCATCTGGGGTCAAAAACTAGGTCACCGGTTCAAACCAAAGTTTTAATGAGTGAACAGTGATTGTCATGTGAGCGATATAGGGCCATCTTGGCCCTCTTGTTTTAATTATTCCGCTTTGATAGATTTTATCAGAGCATTTCTTACAGACAGAGTAAACAGGCACAAAAGTATTCTACATTAAAGCAAGGTTAAGTGCACTTTGCAACATTTTTTGCTCATATGTCACGTAAACTATCCAGCGTTAGGCAACACATCGACTCGCAGAGTTCTAGTTGAGAAAATAACATCAATTGTGACTCACCAGTCCACTTCAATCATGGTTTTTACTGTGTGAATTGCTGAATGTGTCAAAAGAGTTGGTAAATAACAAATTAACAAATAAAAAAACATGGTAAAAAATAATGAAATAAAAACAACTGATGATATTTAATGTGGTAAAGATAATGGTAAAAAGTAAAAAATGGGGAAAAAAACTTCAATACATGTGGTAAATTTCATCGTTGGATGCCCACAGTTGCTGACTCCACTATGCTACATACATCACCCGTGGGATTTTCACTATCGATTTGCCATTTTTAGCTCACATGTCACAAAACGACAAAGTGAGCTATTAGGATCACTCTCCGTCCGGCGTCCAGCGTCGTACGGTGTGCGTCGTGCGTCGTCAAACTTTATGTTGTGACCACACTAGGGGCCACATTTTTAGCTCAATTTTAGCAAAACTGGGTCAGAACGTTAATATTAACAAAATCTCGGACAAGTTCGATATTGGGCCATTTTGGGTAAAAATCTAGGTCACCAGGGCCAAATAAGGGAAAACCTTGTGAACGCTTTAGAAATCACTGTTTTGACTGGATCTTCATGAAACTTTGTCAGAATGTTTATTTTAATAATATGTAGGTCAAGTTTGATAATGGGTCATTTCCGGTGACAAAAATAGGTCACTAGGGCAAATTGCTGGAAAACCTTGTGAACACTCTAGAAGTCACTGTTTTGATTGGATGATCATGAAACCTTGTCAGAATGTTTGTCTTGATAATATCTTGGACGAGTTCGAACATGGGTCATCTTGGGTCAAAAACTAGGTCGCTAGGTCAAATCTTATGAAAAAACATGTTAACACTGTAGATTTCACAGTTATTATTGGATCTTCACCAAACTTTGTCAAATCGTTTGTTTTAATGATATAACGGTCAAGTATAAATATGGGTCATCTGGGGTCAATAACTAGGTCACCAGGTCAAATCTTAGGAACACTTTGTTAACACTGTAGATGTCACAGTTTTAATTGGATCTTCACCAAATTAACCTTGTCAGAATGTTTGCCTCAATGATATGTGGGTCAAGGTTGAACATGGGTCAGCCGGGGTCAAAAACTGGGTCACCAGGTCAAATCTTAGGTAAAAATCTTGTAAAAGCTCTAAATGTCATGGTTTTAATTGGATCTTGGCCAAACCTTGTCAGATTGTTTGTCTTAATGATATTAAGGACAAGTTAAAATATGGGTCACCTAGGGTCAAAAACCAGGTCACAAGGTCAAATCTTAGGAAAACCTTATTAACACTGTAGATGTCAAATTTTGATTGTATCTTCACCAAACCTAGTCAGAATGTTTGTCTTAATGACATGTAAGACAAATTCGAACATAGGTCGTCTGGGGTCAAAAACTAGGTCACAAGGTCAAATCTTAGGAAAACCTTGTCTATGCTTTAGTTTTCATGGTTTTGATTGGATTTTCACCAAATTTTGTCAGAATGTTTGTCTTATATATATGTAGGACAAGTTCTAACATGGGTCATCTGGGGTAAAAAACTAGGTCACCGGTTCAAAACAATGTTTTATTGAGTGAACAGTGATTGTCATGTGAGCGATATAGGGCCATCTTGGCCCTCTTGTTATAGAACAGAATAGAATATGCATCAACCAATCGAAACAACACTTATGTTTAAGAAACATTTTTGCTACTCTCAGTTGTGGTCACCATGTATATATTGAAACCACTAGAGTTTTACTACGAGCGGTTTGATTGACTGTCAAGCACATTACAAGGCTGTACTGCATCCAATCAGAATACGGCATTTGTTATCTATCAAAACAGTGAATCGATAGTGAAAAATCCCACGGGCGATGCATGTAGCAGAGTGGAGTTGGCAAGCGTGGGCTAATTTGGTAATGGTAAAAAGTAAAAAATATAGAAAAAGTTTTGGTAAACATTAATGTAGGAAATGTTACCTAATGTTCATTTATCTGCGAATTTTTTGTAGTTGAATTATTTACTAACAAAATGTAAAGTCGATTTAAAGTTGCATGCTAATGAGGGATTAGTCTCATTTCGATATTTAGGTGTAACAGGTAAATCCGGTAACCGTTATAGATAAGATAGAGAAAACATGATTACGATTGCCTTAATAGCGTAAAGGTTAGTGCTGATGATTTTGAGATATACATCATTTTAACCATTGGTTTGAACCTAGTTAATGTCATTTTATAACTATATCTTGTATGTTTGTTTTCTTTTGATTATTTTAAATCCTTTTATTTTGTATTGTTTATTTTTTTCATTATTTTATTATATCATTCCAAAACAATTCAAACATGTAAATTCAACACGCATCATCGCATTCACTCGCCATGTCTTTCTCCTCGTCGCTATAAGTGAATAATATCAGGAAACAGTCCCATCTCCTTCTCTACTGCATACTGCATGTATATTTTATAGTACACATTATTGTGTATATGAAACAAGATATTGATTTTGATTTTCACAATTTGAAGGGTAATTCTTGAAAGTCAGAAAGAAATTGCAGTTTCGAATACTATAATGTGTTAATAAAAAAAAAAAGAAAAAGCATTTTAACAGTTTTGAACTCGTAGGTAGCCGCTACGAATAAAAATATCTTTGCCTTTTATACCTCTGAGCCACAGCGTCTTACGATAGTGTTCTGTTTTTGTATTACAAAATAAAGTAATTTCAACCGGTAAATAACCTGATCTACCTTGGAAAAATGTAAATGCTTACAACAGTTCTCATTTAACTTTAGATCGACTGTACCCATGCCAATTTGTTGATCAATAAAGGATTATTTTTTGACATCAAAAAATCTTACAATCTTCATTGTGACATTGTCTTCATGTACATATCTCAGAGATGGAATTCTAACAGACCAATTGGTCAATGCAGACATTTTGTTTCCACAAGTATGTAATTTTCTGTGATGTTAATATTGACATGTAAGTAATTGAAAGCTTTCTCTTCTGTAATAATTTTTGTGATAAAATATTTTATTCAGCTATGAAGTCAACTCTCATATTTCTTAATTTTCTTTTGATGAGAATTTAATGCCTCCAAAGATCATAAAAGAATTATATTGTAGGTCTGTGTGTAGGTAGGTAATTGATTCACTCAGCACTAGCTGTATGTCTCTGTTATTACATTGGTATGTTGGTAATTCAGTTCATTAAAGAGGAATACATGTAATATGTGAACTAAAATTTTAGGTTGATTTAAGAAACATTTTGAATTTATTCTGATGAAGCTTAAATTAAAATTAAGTTTGTTTACCCCTTACCTACCGACCCCAAAAAATCCTACTGACTCAAAAGATTTTATTGCAAAATCTAGGAAAACTTTCTTACTTAAAATAGTTTTAAATGCTTTTAGATCGAAGTATAATATGTGATAGGTAAACTTTTTACCTGTAACCTAGCTATACCAACCCTCTTCTAAAATTCAGGGATTTCACTTACTTTTTGCGCTGTCAATCACCATGAGACATATAGTTATAAAAACAGTTCAAGGTCTATGATTGACTTTGTGCTTGACCAACATCATGCTTTAATAAGATTATTTTCAGTTAAGTTTTATTAGGAAGTGAAAAAATAAGTGGTAAATTTGATCTGTGATGTTGATGAATGTTTGCTTATAAAATTTATCTTTGTTCACATGGCAGTCTTTATATACAATCTGATTAAAATCATATCCTCAAACCCGCTACGCTATGAGGATCTGAAGACGACCTATAGAAGGTCACCTCAGGTGACCTTTTCCACTAGCCAATCAGCGCCTTACTTTCATAATTCTGAAAGTGATCTGATTCTATTTTTAACTGCAGTAAAAAACAATATTTGACTTGTAGTTATCACGAACACCTATTCTTACGCAACTAAATGTAATGATAGCGCCCATGTGACATGCGTGTTTATTAAATTTTCTGTACTACTATGGCCGAATCGATCAGGATTACTAAAAAAATCAAAAAGTGGTTGCAGACAAATATGTTATACGTAATTTAATGTTTACTAACATTTAAATAACATCGTCAGGTAGAAAGTTCATTCGGCCAAAGTACCGCTGAAACGAGTTATACGATTGGCTGAATTATAAATAGATATAAATAGTGATAATGGAAATTCCGACTTTTGAAAATAGAAACTGGTATAGGCCGTCATTAGATCTTGCCGTAAGGAAGATTGAATACTTTAGTCAGATTGTCTTTATATATAGCAACCTTAGTAATTATGGCAACATTTGTTTACTTGGCAACATTTGTTTACTTGGCAACCTTTGCTCATATAGCAACCTTTGTTCATATAGCAACCTTAGTAATTATGGCAATGTTTGCTTACTTGGCAACCTTTGTTCACTTGGCAACCTTTGCTCATATAGCAACCTTTGTAATTATGGCAACATTTGTTTACTTGGCAACCTTTGCTCATATAGCAACCTTTGTAACTATGGCAACATTTGTTTACTTGGCAATCTTTGCTCATATAGCAACCTTTGTAATTATGGCAACCTTTGTAATTATAGCAACCTTAGTAATTATGGCAATATTTGTTTACTTGGCAACCTTTGTTCATATAGCAACCTTTGTAATTGTGGCAACATTTGTTTACTTTGCAACCTTTGCTCATTTGGCAACCTTTGCTCATTATAGCAACCTTTGCTCAAATAGCAACCTTGTAATTATGGCAACATTTGTTTATTTGGCAACCTTTGTTCACTTGGTAACCTTTGCTCATATAGCAACCTTGGTAATTATGGCAACCTTTGTTTACTTGGCAACCTTTGTTTACTTGGCAACCTTTGTTTACTTGGAAACATTTGCTCATATAGCAACCTTTGCTCAAATAGCAACCTTAGTAATTAAGGCAACGTTTGTTTACTTGGCGGATGGCATATAGTGTTTGCCCTGTCCGTTGGTGTGTGTGTGTGTTACAGATTTTCGTGTCCGGCTCATAACTTTGAAATTTTGAAATAATTTAGCACACATGTTCAACATAACAAGACGATGTGCCGTACGCAAAAACTGTGTCGCTTGCTCAAAGGTCAAGGTCACAGTGGACACTTAAAGCATTATATGTATATGTTCGTGTCCGGCTTATAACTCTGTCATGCATGATTGGATTTTGAAATAAATTGGTACAAATGTTCATCATAACAAGACGATGTGTCATGCGCAACGACTGTGTCGCTTGCTCAAAGGTCAAGGTCACAGTTAACACTTAAAGCATTATATGTATATGTTCGTGTTCGGCTTATAACTCTGTCATGCATGATTGGATTTTGAAATAAACTGGCACAAATGTTCATCATATCTAGACGAGGTGTCCTGCGCATCAATTGCGTCACTTGCTCAAAGGTCAAGGTCACAGTGGATGTTAAAAGTTTGTGCATATTATTATGTATATAGTGAAAGTGTATGTTCGTGTCCGGCTTATAAGTTTGTCATGCATGATGGGACTTTGAAATACGTGAATACGTGTCATGCCCAAAATCTGTGTCAAGGTCAAGGTCACAATGGACACTTATATATTTATGTTCATTCCTTACATTGAAATAGTGAATGTACATGTAGTTGTGTGTTTACCACCCTTAAGTGATCTTTACCTCCCACTATAGGCAGCATTCCCAAGCAACCTGCTCGATGTTGTATTCACATATTTGCCACACAACACTCATTTCTGTGTCCAGTGTGAAATGGCGGGGGCGTCCGTGTCCTATGGACACATTTCTAGTTTCACTTAGTAACCTTTGTACATTATGGCAACATTAATGTTCACTTGGTTACTTTGTTCTTTTGGTAACCTTTGTTCACTTAAAGACCTTTACCAGTATTTCAGATAACGTTAAGTCTAAATTGACTGCACTGGTACTCGGAACATGTATTGTAATTTTGATGTTTCTTGTTACACTATTACATGATTTCATCCATAAAGGTTTCAAGTTTTGTTACCTTTTATTATAATGAAAAAGTCTATAGCTTGAGTTACAATGTAATTAATGGTGAGGTATAGGTTGATATCATATTTTCATCAACTTGCTTTAAGATTTCTTTGTCATGTTCTCATTGTGATTTTGTTTTTGTAAATGTAGTGGGGGCGTTTTTTAGGAGTGTTGTTTGTAAGTGAATATTTGATAAGTAAAAAAATTACTATAACAACTTCTGATATAACAAGTATATATTGTTTATATGTCTTCGCAGATAGTTTTGTAGGAGGGATCATGTTGCTGTAAGGAGTTTCATTTTCTTTTCATGAATTCTTAGAATGGCACGAATTACCTGTTTCTTGCTATAGCTATCTCCATATCCTGTTTCTTGCTATAGGTATCTCCATATCCTGTTTCTTGCTATAGGTATCTCCATATCCTGTTTCTTGCTATATATATCTCCATATCCTGTTTCTTGCTATAGCTATCTCCATATCCTGTTTCTTGCTATAGGTATCTCCATATCCTGTTTCTTGCTATAGCTATCTCCATATCCTGTTTCTTGCTATAGCTATCTCCATATCCTGTTTCTTCTCCCATTATGTTGACTGTCAGTAAATATTTCTTTTGAATGATTTATTGATGTGTGTAAAATCTTGCTAAACAAGTTATTTTTATTACCAAAATTGTAACAAATATAAATTTTCATTTCTTTCATTGATTCTTATCAAAATTGAGAGTCCAGTTTATCTTTGATACATGATGTTTATATTGAAGCCGCAAGAGATTTCAATTTTTGAAACTAGCAGTCAGAAACAGTAATATTTGGTAAAAACACCAAACTGCATAATGCGTAAAAATCAATAACTTCCTGGTCTGAAGCAGACTTGGTGTGTCCAGGACATAAGGATTAAGGGCTGTCATTGAGTTGATGAATGCTTCATATAATGCTGTACCTTGCCATGACCACTGGTTAGGTACTTCTTAAACAGCCCTTGTTTTATTATGTTAAATAATTGAAAGAGAATGTTGTCAGGAGACTG
Organism: Lutraria lutraria; assembly: GCA_964023205.1. Lineage (NCBI taxonomy): Eukaryota > Metazoa > Mollusca > Bivalvia > Venerida > Mactridae > Lutraria > Lutraria lutraria. Next base: position 28,873,373 of record OZ026837.1, on the reverse strand, counting down.
AATCTGTCTAAGTATGAATCTATGATTATCTATCATTAATACATTCCTTCTGTAATCTTCTTTTATATTTTTAGCTCACATGTCACAAAGTGACAAAGTGAGCTATTAGGATCACTCTCCGTCCGCCGTCCGCCGTCGTGCGTCGTGCGGCATCAAACTTTTTGTTGTGACCACACTAGGGGCCACATTTTTGGCTCAATTTTAGCAAAACTGGGTCAAAACGTTAATATCAACAAAATCTCAGACGAGTTCGATATTGGGCCATTTGGGGTCAAAAACTAGGTCACCAGGGCCAAATAAGGGAAAACCTTGTGAACACTTTAGAAATCACTGTTTTGCATTTATCTTCATGAAACTTTGTCAGAATGTTTATTTTAATAATATGTAGGTCAAGTTTGATAATGGGTAATTTCTGTCGTAAAATTAGGTCACTAGGGCAAATTGCTGGAAAACCTTGTGAACACTCTAGAAGTCACTGTTTTGATTGGATGATCATGAAACCTTGTCAGAATGTTTGTCTTGATAATATCTTGGACGAGTTCGAACATGGGTCATCTTGGGTCAAAAACTAGGTCGCTAGGTCAAATCTTATGAAAAACCATGTTAACACTGTAGATTTCACAGTTATTATTGGATCTTCACCAAACTTTGTCAAATCGTTTGTTTTAATAATATAACGATCAAGTATAAATATGGGTCATCTGGGGTCAATAACTAGGTCACCAGGTCAAATCTTAGGAAAACTTTGTTAACACTGTAGATGTCACAGTTTTAATTGGATCTTAATGTTTGCCTCAATGATATGTGGGTCAAGGATGAACATGGGTCAGCCAGGTTCAAAAACTGGGTCACAAGGTCAAATCTTAGGTAAAAATCTTGTAAAAGCTCTAAATGTCATGGTTTTGATTGGATCTTGGCCAAACCTTGTCAGATTGTTTGTCTTAATGATATTAAGGACAAGTTCAAATATGGGTCACCTAGGATCAAAAACCAGGTCACAAGGTCAAATCTTAGGAAAACCTTATTAACACTGTAGATGTCAAATTTTGATTGTATCTTCACCAAACCTAGTCAGGCTGTTTGTCTTAATGATATGTAAGACAAATTCGAACATAGGTCGTCTGGGGTCAAAAACTAGGTCACCGGTTCAAAACAATGTTTTAATGAGTGAACAGTGATTGTCATGTGAGCGATATAGGGCCATCTTGGCCCTCTTGTTATACAAATGATGTACTAATTATGTATAATTGTATACGGTATGTATTGTTAATTGATCTTGACAAGTGTGTTTACAAATCTCAGTATGATACATGTCTATGTCTGTTGCATCTGAGTGCTTTGATTAACTGATAGGTGCATTTTGTCTGGACAACATTTGATATATATAACAAGGTTATAATATTTTAGAGAGATGCCTTTTATTGTATTGGTTCAGCCCAGACATTGTACCATATTGGCTGAGCCCAGACATTGTACCGTTTAGGCTGGGCCCAGACATTGTACCATGTTGGCTGAGCCAAGACATTGTACCATGTTGGCTGAGCCCAGACATTTTAGCATCTTGGCTGGTCCCAGACATTGTACAATATTGAATGAGCCCAGACATTGTACCATCTTGGCTCAGAGCCCAGACATTGTACCATCTTGGCTCAGAGCCCAGACATTGTACCATTTGGCTGAGCCCAGACATTGTACCGTTTTGGCTGGGCCCAGACATTGTGCCATCTTGACTGAGCCCAGACATCATACTTTATTGGCGGAACCCAGAAATACCATCTTGGCTGAGCCCAGACGTCAGACCATATATTGGCTGAGCCCAGACTTTATTTTTGCTTGGCTTATAGCCCTGAGACATTCTACCTCCTTGTCAACAATGTCTTTTATGCATACCTTGGATATTGTGATCCACCCATATTTTCATGAATATAACATTTAGAGAATAAAAATAGTGTGAACTTATATTGGTTGATCAAGCAAGCATGATTTGTTGGTGTATTAAAACATATTTTGTTTTTCTTTCACTTTTTTGAATGGAGAAAAAAGATGAACATGAATAAAGTTATTTCTGAGAGATATGTTATGCTAAAATGCAATGTATTTAAACTTGTAAATTAGTCTTACAGCATCAGACCTGTGTAATGAGATATTCCAGGTTTTTCTCTGCCTGGTATTAGGATCTTCCAAGAATATGATAAATTGATGCTGCTTGGCATGTTTTAGCTTATCCTCATTGTGATTCAATCCTTTCGAAGGCTGTTATAAATTTATCTTGAAATTATCACCCTTAATTTTTCTTTCTTACAGAAAATATTTTTATATTTATATATTGTGATAACAAATGTATCTAAAGATGACCTTTTCATGTCTATGGTGAGAAAGAATGAAAAGCATTTATATTGGAGATATTTTTGTGGTGGGAAAGAAAAAAATGTCAGGTGCATCATATAAAAAAAGGGACTGAAAAGATGATAAATTCTTCTTTCTGGCCTGTAATTATGTGAACATGTCGAGTGATGCACTGCTGTATAATGACGTAAGAGAAGCTGTTTAGTTCTTTTTTAATTAGGATAAGTGAACTACATGATGTCAGCTTCTTCCTGTACATTTAACACAACATGCTCATTAACACAATGTCACATTATGTTTATCATGTCAGCTGTTTATAAATTCCTGTTTTTAGACTAGAAAGAAGTAGTCAGGCTTAAGTTTACTTAACCAAAACATATAGTCAGGTTTATGGTAACTTGACAAATATAAGGTACAGGTTTATGGTAACTTGGCAAATATCAAAGTACTGAAAGTACTGTCGGACTTGATTTTTACCATACGAGACAAAAGAGAGAAATGTGTACCAACATCGTTCGAGCCCATACAAATATTTTAACATTTAAAATTACGGACCGATTTTTCATTCATATTGTAATGCAGGTCATATGCATATAGGTAAGTGACATAAGCTAGGGCTTTACTATAGTCCCTTTGCTAAAATTTTAAAATGAAAAAAGCCTGATATTGGAAAGTTTAATGATTAGCACATCAATTGAGGACAATTTAATTGCATTAAAAACTCTTTATTGTACAAAACTAGTAAAAAACACTTCAGTAACAGTAAATACAAACATTGATTCTTCTGGTTTTAACACAACAGAACATCGTCGCATTGAACACATTCAGGGTCACTCAAATCAAAAAGGTGCTGACACAGTAGAGTAAGACCTATATGACCTATAGTTAACCCGATGTTGCATGAAATTCAGACGTGATTATGTAATTCAAAATAATCTTGCGTAAAAGGAACTCTTAAACAGTAAATTCTAAAAGCACGTATCCAGTAATTTACGTTCGTATTTAGCGACTCGAATTATTATTCTTAAGCCGCAGTTTTAACATTCAACCTTCGATAAATCAAACTCCCCACATCGGTTACGCTTTGCCACTAGCCACTGCGGGGAGTGAGTCTATAAATAGCGATTCTGTCATCAAAATAACACTAGTTGGTGTGAATATCACGGAATACGATTAAATGAGAATTCGCTTTGTAATATTAAGAAATGTTAGAAAGGCACAAAACACACACATCGATGGTAGATTGTTGCAAATGCATGAATACGTCCGTGGAGATTTTTCTGAACTATCGGACGAAAACCGAAAGTAGAACTACTTTCACGGCAAGATATTTTATTGGACAGTGAATACGCGGTTTTAATTCTACGCATTTGAAAATCTCATGTATCTACCGACAAGCACTTATTTTGATACATGACTCTTTCCATGTAGTTACAATAGAATGATTTGAAATGTATTTAGATCTGACACACTTAATTGGGGAAAGATTCCAGATACTTCTATATAAACATACCATTTAGTTGCATACTATTTCCTTTATGTGGCATTCTTTTAACCAAGCTGTTATGGAGTCCAGTGACAAATATAAGTCAATGATTACAAAGGACTTGATTTTGATAAAAATCAAGTCCAGTAAGATACAGGTTTATGGTACCTTGACAAATATAAGATACAGGTTTATAGTAACTTGACAAATATAAGGTACAGGGTTTATGGTAACTTGGCAAATATAAGATACAGGTTTATGGTACCTTGACAAATATAAGATACAGGTTTATGGTAACTTGACAAATATAAGGTACATGTTTATGGTAACTTGACAAATATAAGGTACTTGTTTATGGTAAATTGACCAAAATAAGATACAGGTTTATGGTACCTTGACAAATATAAGATACAGGTTTATGGTACCTTGACAAATATAAGATACAGGTTTCTGGTAACTTGACAAATATAAGGTACATGTTTATGGTAACTTGACAAATATAAGGTACTTGTTTATGGTAAATTGACCAAAATAAGATACAGGTTTATGGTACCTTGACAAATATAAGATACAGGTTTATGGTACCTTGACAAATATAAGATACAGGTTTATGGTACCTTGACAAATATAAGATACAGGTTTATGGTAACTTGACAAATATAAGGTACATGTTTATGGTAACTTGGCAAATATAAGATACAGGTTTATGGTACCTTGACAAATATAAGATACAGGTTTATGGTAACTTGACAAATATAAGGTACTTGTTTATGGTAAATTGACCAAAATAAGATACAGGTTTATAGTAACTTGACAAGTATAAGGTACAGGTTTATGGTAACTAGACAAATATATGGTACAGGGTTATGGTAACTTGACAAATACAATAAAACCTTGATTGTCATTGGGCCCTGAAAAATCATTCGGATAATCCATGGTTTCGAATAATCCATTTCAGTATGATGTACTGTTTGGAAACGATAAATTCCGTACTGTCCGTATTTTACAAGGGAGTTAAATCTTGTATGCAAACACGACGTTATTATAAGAATAAAATCAAATATATAACAAACACTAATTATTTATCTTTGTTTTATGAATGTATATGAGTTAACAAATGAAACAATTATTCTTGTTAAATGAATACCAGCATATTTATGGATTATGCAGAACACAATCCGACCCAAAATTATGTCATTCACACTTTATTTACTAACGATCGACTAGGACTCGCTATGGTCACATTTTAATATCGAAGACAGAATGTTTTTCTGTTTGGACCATTTTTTCACTAAATCATCATATTCTTGTTAGTTTTGTATTAATTGTGTTCGAATTAGTTTTTAGCTCACATGTCACAAAGTGACAAAGTGAGCTATTAAGATCACTCTCCGTCCGGCGTTGTGCATCGTGCGGTGTGCGTCGTCAAACTTTATGTTGTGACCACACTAGGGGCCACATTTTTAGCTCAATTTTAGCAAAACTGGGTCAGAACGTTAATATCAACAAAATCTCGGACGAGTTCGATATTGGGCCATTTTGGGTAAAAACCTAGGTCACCAGGGCCAAATAAGGGAAAACCTTGTGAACACTTTAGAAATCACTGTTTTGACTGGATCTTCATGAAACTTTGTCAGAATGTTTATTTTAATAATATGTAGGTCAAGTTTGATAATGGCTCATTTCCGGTGAAAAACTAGGTCACTAGGGCAAATTGCTGGAAAACCTTGTGAACACTCTAGAAGTCACTGTTTTGATTGGATGATCATGAAACCTTGTCAGAATGTTTGTCTTCATAATATCTTGGACGAGTTCGAACATGGGTCATCTTGGGTCAAAAACTACGTCGCTAGGTCAAATCTTATGAAAAACCATGTTAACACTGTAGATTTCACAGTTATTATTCACGGTATAACCGGACGAATGTCCAACAGAGTGATGACTACCCAACAGAGGTAAACACCGATGACGGGTGACTAGTGGTGTTATATTTCTTCCCAGCTATTCTCGATTTCGAGCTTTCTTTTGGATCTAAGGATATGTGAATGACCACGAAGGTTGAAACGAACTATTCAAACAGTCTCACATGCTATCTATGCGGGATAAAGCTGTTTGCACCTGTTTATACACGACACGCAGAAAATAATGCTCAAATCTCACATTCATTGCCCGAAATTAAACAGTTTGCAATAGTTTTGAACTATTTAACCTCACAGATCTAACGAAATATCATCAATGAACAATCCTGTAAAGTTACAACTCTGTCCATGCTCTTAAACCGATGTTTGACCCTTCCAAAGAGACCCTGGTATGCGCAAAAATGATGACGTTTACCGCCGAGGAGATTTTGTGATGATGACGTGAACGACAGATAATGAAACATATGGATGACGTTCACGGCTGAGGAAAAAAATTAATGAAATTGCCATTTTGCGCAGTTTCAATCGGTTTTTAACTGGTAAAGCATGGAATCTTTGGAAATGTACATGCCATTGAGCATTTTTTCACCATCCAAATTACCACATATTTCACTACCACGCCATAATGAAAGTCATGAAAAGGTTGTTAAAAATGATATCTTATATCAGAAATTGAAATTGGTTCTGCCATAGATGACTCAGTATCACATGACTCGGGTGATTTAGAAGAATTAATTAATTGTTTTCCAGCCGTTATTGAAAATCTGAAAGAAAATGGTTACCTCGAGTCTTACAAGCGCTGGTGTAACCTGATAGCCGAGAAGAAGTTTCCAATGCAAAATATTTGCTTTAAACTGTTTCTAGGTGCTGTGGACTGGTTTTCAAATTAGAATACATCAAGTTTGCGGTATTGTAGGCTTGATACTAGAAGATTCTGGGAGGTAGGTTATAGGCTTTTCAAGGGGAAATTCTTGTGTTTCATGTCCGGTCCTAAAAATCACGGACAGGTTGTTGAAGGTAGTCAGGATAAAGGATCCTGCGCATCGGAAAAATCATTTACACTTATCAAATGACATCTGAGTTCGATATTACATTTGAATTCGAAACGGTATTACGGGAAGCTTGGTTAAATGACAGTTAAATGACGGAATAGTCTTGATTAGCTTCCCTTACCATTAAATTACATTGGATAGTATGCTGAGTACGTATGTAATCTCGGAACAGAACTAGGCTGAATTCTATGACTAGATTTCAGAATCTTTACATTCAAATTAATAAAGATTTATCTTGTAAATGTCATAGATTCTTCGAATGACTATAGTAACTAGAATGACGGTATATATTGAATACATGCACATGAATAATATATGTGTTAGGCTATCCTATTCAACACTTTTCTGGTGAAAATACTCATTGACATGTACATTTCCAAAGATTCCATGCTTTACCAGGTAAAAACCGATTGAAACTGCGCAAAATGGCAATTTCATTAATTTTTTTCCTCAGCCGTGAACGTCATCCATATTTTTCATTATCTGTCGTTCACGTCATCATCACAAAATCTCCTCGGCGGTAAACGTCATCATTTTTGCGCATACCAGGGTCTCTTTGGAAGGGTCAAACATCGGTTTAAGAGCATGGACAGAGTTGTAACTTTACAGGATTGTTCATTGATGATATTTCGTTAGATCTGTGAGGTTAAATAGTTCAAAACTATTGCAAACTGTTTAATTTCGGGCAATGAATGTGAGATTTGAGCATTATTTTCTGCGTGTCGTGTATAAACAGGCGCTAACAGCTTTATCCCGCAAAGATAGCATGTGAGACTGTTTGAATAGTTCGTTTCAACCTTCGTGGTCATTCACATATCCTTAGATCCAAAAGAAAGCTCGAAATCGAGAATTGCTGGTAAGAAATATAACATCACTAGTAGTCACCCGTCATCGGTGTTTACCTCTGTTGGGTAGTCATCACTCTGTTGGACATTCGTCTGGTTATACCGTGTGTTATTGGATCTTCACCAAACTTCAAATCGTTTGTTTTAATGATATAATGGTCAAGTATAAATATGGGTCATCTGGGGTCAATAACTAGGTCACCAGGTCAAATCTTAGGAAAACTTTGTTAACACTGTAGATGTCACAGTTTTAATTGGATCTTAATGTTTGCCTCAATGATATGTGGGTCAAGGTTGAACATGGGTCAGCCGGGGTCAAAAACTGGGTCACCAGGTCAAATCTTAGGTAAAAATCTTGTAAAAGCTCTAAATGTCATGGTTTTAATTGGATCTTGGCCAAACCTTGTCAGATTGTTTGTCTTAATGATATTAAGGACAAGTTCTAATATGGGTCACCTAGGGTCAAAAACCAGGTCACAAGGTCAAATCTTAGGAAAACCTTATTAACACTGTAGATGTCAAATTTTGATTGTATCTTCACCAAACCTAGTCAGAATGTTTGTCTTAATGATATGTAAGACAAATTCGAACATAGGTCATCTGGGGTCAAAAACTAGGTCACGAGGTCAAATCTTAGGAAAACCTTGTCTATGCTGTAGTTTTCATGCTTTTGATTGGATCTTCACCAAATTTTGTCAGAATGTTTGTCTTATTTATATGTAGGACAAGTTCTAACATGGGTCATCTGGGGTCAAAAACTAGGTCACCAGTTCAAAACAATGTTTTAATGAGTGAACAGTGATTGCCATGTGAGTGATATAGGGCCATCTTGGCCCTCTTGTTAAATTTTGAATGACGCTGGAATACAGATCACCAAGTATGTACGCGTATTAACTTATTATACCCGAGATCATTGTGAAATATTCGTCGTGATTAGTATAAAATCGTAACAAACAATATGGTCAACTTAACGATAATTAAACTGTTGACACGCTTCATGTATGAATTGATGTTACACATTGTTTGTCACACGACATTTGATTCTCAATTGGCCATTGTTATCAAAGGACGAATTCGAATAATAGGTGTCAAAATATGCGCATCCGTAACTTTAGGGACCAAATAATGTATTCGGATTACATCAGGTATTCGTAAAATCCGATTCGTATAACCGGGGTTCGTTGTAGTTGAAATATATAGCGACGTAATCGGGACCGTAGATTTTATTCGGATAATACCGGGTATTCGGATAATCGGTGTTCGGATAATCGAGGTTTTACTGTATAAGATACAGGTTTATGGTAACTTGACCAAAATAAGATACAGGTTTATGGTAACTTGACAATTATATGGTATATGTTTATGGTAAATTGACAAATATATTAAAGGTACATGTTTATTATATGACTGTATAGTCTTCAATCTTATTATTGTGTCTGGTTTGAGCCTCAAACTCATCACCTCTCAATCACTAGTACTGCACTTTACCTACCTATTGGTAAACTCAGGGCTGTGGCTGCATTGTTGAGGGAATGTAATATTTAATATAGTGTTAGAAACTGATGGATGTTTGCTAAATATACTTGGTATGTGTCAACAGTTAGTACTTGCTTGAGATTGTATGATTGATTTTTGTGAAAACTGTGAAACGAATTTGATGAAGTTTCTCACTTTTCCTAGCTGTTTATAGTATTCTTTATTTTTGTGTACATCATAATGCTCTTTGTAGTTGTAGAATTGTTTTTGGAATGTAGAAATCCTATTCAGTCTAATTGAGTACAATAATATTAACCATTATAGACAGGTACTACGGCACCAGGCCAACCTTCAGTTAATTAGTTCTTCTGAAGTGGTCAATTATAATGCTGGCCAAAATAGAATTTACAGTTTTATGTGTATTTATCAAGAATGGTTTATGGATATTGTTTATGTCCTATTATATATATTGACAAGTTTTCTTTACAATTTGAACAGATAGCAAGTAGAATATTTTTTGCATTATCTACGGCCTAAATACCCAAAATTATTAGGAGTCTTAAATTATGCCTGTGGTCAGTGGGATGGACCAATATACACTCAGGGATTAGAAAAGGACCGTTACTTAAAATTATGTTGTCACTGGTTTTGCCAAAATCAATGCGCACGTACTGACTTTGAATTAGATGCACTTTCAACAAATTTTCAACTGCACATTTGGCCATTTAATTTGTTACAAGATATCTTTTTGAAGTGTGACACACCTTATCTATAAAATGAAAGTATTAAAAAAAACATATTTGACTTCATTTCTTATAAGTGAATTTTAAAGTCAGTAACACAAGATTGACACATTTTCTGTAATTTGTATGCCTCAACATCAACTTTTATACCTACATGTATTATATGTTATCAAATGTCAAAACTTGAAAATGACTGCAACAAAAAATTGAAGTTTATTCATGCTAGAAGTGATTGTGTCTGTATTCCAGCAATAATTGCATGCAAAAAAGACAAGATGATCTTACTTAAAGTACTTTGTAATCAAAAGTCAGTGTGCATACAAGGCTATAAGCTGAGGAAATCAGATATAATCTTAAATTTACAGGAAAAGACCTACATCTTTTCAGATAGAAAAAAATACATTATGTTTAAATTGAAACTTAATTCATTTCATGTTTTGTAATACCAGGGGTTATAATAGTTTTCACTGAATTCCCAGTATATCAAATAATTATAATACAGGATGTACTTATTATTTCCCTGTAAACAATACTCAACACTCAATACATGCTGCAATTTTTAAAAAAATCAGATTCTCACAATAATCTAAAATTTTAACCAATGCATCTAAATTGGAATGTACATTGTATGTATAATATACAAAACCATGCACCTTAGGGCATTTATTATGGAAAATTTGGTTTGATCAAGATCAAAGCTGGTTGCTATATTGTATGTAAATTTTGATGTTCCATGATTAAAGAGAATTTCTCTGTCTAAATAATTGTACACACTTCACACACTTTCACTCTGGTGATTAAATTAAAGAGATATTTTATGGAGATCATCACATCAGAAATAAATCACCTAGAATTGTGTGGATTCAGCCTCTGATAGTATCAGAAATCTTGTTGAAAGAGGGAATCTGTCTGGTGTGTGCATGAGAACTCATTCCTTAAAGGGGTAACTGGACTATATAAACCACTAGATGGCGCTGGGGCGGGTTTTTGTAAATTTTTATGCATGTTTCATATCAGAGAGCCCTTTTTTGAATTTCTGAATAAGCTACAGAAAAATATTCTTTGAAAATTCTCACGATGGTAAATTATTCCATGTCAAAACATTTCATCCAAAAATCTTAGTAATATATTAATTCTAAGTGTTACTTTGAGAAAAAGTTTAAACCTGTCCAACAGAAAATTTGAATTTCCTGGGAGGTGTGGCTACTTGCTGATAAACTGTCTGTTTGTAAACAGAGGCACGTGCTAATGTTGAGCAGCCGATGCATTCTATATAACAGGAGTACTTTACTAACTAGTGGTCAGTTGATGACTCACCCATTCTTGTGCTATTTTAAACAACAGAGAGTTAATTGACAGGTAGTATTAGGCACATCAGTTTACATAGCCCAACCCACAAATACTCTGTTGTTTAATGGGCCCATTTGACAGCTATGGTCATTTTAGGACAGCCCCAGAGGGAGGGGAGAGAAGATACGGGACAAGCAGGCATTAAACCATTTTTACCAACTACCAGTATATACAGTTATACCTACTATCAACTACTAATATAGTTCAATCTCATAGTTAATGGCCTAGTCTTAGGATTAGTTGAACAATCAAACTTCTGTTTACCGTCACTGGTAAATGCTGGTCTCTATTGATTAACTCAGTAAATCACTGAACTAAATAAGACAATGTTATGTTTGTCTTTCGATGGCCTTTTGCATGCACTAAATAATTGTTGGTTAATGTTTTTTTATCAAATGAAATATATCCCTACTTACATTGTATATTTTGGTTATATACTGTTTAGCTTTGCTGCAGATATACAATGTATAGTGTTGTATTTCCACCTTTGATTGGTTTTGGCCCATTTCCGAAACAGTTAATTTAAATTACTTTCATTACCTGAATGGATTTTAGTCACATCATTATTATTACAAACATTGTATGGGATAAAATATTTTTATTTTATGTTCATGTTCTTTCCCTATTAACGGTTTATATATAACTTTTTTAACCATTTTGAGATCTGTGATGGTTTAACCCCTCAACTATAAAATAGTTGGCTATACATGGTCTTCAATACTGGCTTCTTAAGATTGCTAACCTTATTAAATCAATCAATATCACCTTCATATTCTCCTTGAAAATGCATTTCAGTGTCTGTGTGTTTTATGAGTATTACCTGACTGCACTGACATTATGTCCTTCAACTTGATGTTAGTAAATGTTTCATAAGAAATTTTAAGATAAGTATTCTATCTTGATGTATATTTACCCCACCCCCTTAGATTCAGATAAGGTGTGGTAAATCATTTTGATGTTGATAGTAATTCTAGATTAGAGTACCAGACTGGTATGTTAGTGTACCAGACTGGTCTGTTAGTGTACCAGACTAGTATGCTAGTGTACTAGACTGGTTTGTTAGTTGTACCAGACTGGTATGTTTGTTTACCACACTGGTATGTTAATGTACCACACTGGTATGTTAGTTTACCACACTGGCATGTTTGTGTACCACACTGGTATGTTGGTTTACCAGACTGGTATGTTAGTTTACCACACTGGTATGTTAGTTTACCACACTGGTATGTTTGTTTACCACACTGGTATGTTAATGTACCACACTGGTATGTTAGTTTACCACACTGGTTACTGGTATGTTAGTTTACCAGACTGGTATGTTTGTGTACCACACTGGTATGTTTGTGTACCACACTGGTATGTTAGTTTACCACACTGGTATGTTAGTTTACCGCACTGGTATGTTTGTGTACCACACTGGTATGTTTGTGTACCACACTGGTATGTTAGTTTACCACACTGGTATGTTAGTTTACCGCACTGGTATGTTTGTGTACCACACTGGTATGTTAATGTACCATTCTGGTATGTTAGTTTACCACACTGGTATGTAAGTTTACCACACTGGTATGTTAGTGTACCAGACTGGTATGTTAGTTTACCACACTGGTATGTTTGTATACCACACTGGTATGTTAATGTACCACACTGGTATGTTTGTGTACCACACTGGTATGTTTGTTTACCACACTGGTATGTTAGTGTACCACACTGGTATGTTAGTTTACCTCACTGGTATGTTAGTTTACCACACTGGTATGTTTGTGTACCACACTGGTATGTTAGTTAGACTGGTATGTTTGTTTACCACACTGGTATGTTAGTTTACCACACTGGTTAGTTAGACTGGTATGTTTGTGTACCACACTGGTCTGTTAATTCCTTATTCCTTATCCCTTAGTCCTTATTTATCCTGTTTATCTGAGAGGTATATCTTAATCATCTCATCAGATGGGTGATGTGTAATACAATGTACATGTACTTGACTAGATGATTTTCATACCAAACTTGGCAACTCACAATCATACACATTTTGCAAGTCGGTTTTATTTCACCTGTCTGGCTTTTTTATGTGGCTAAATTTTTTAATTATTGATTGATTTAAAAATCATTTTAACAAAAATTGAAATATATGTTTGAATGACTGATTGTTTAACCATATTTAATTTTTAGCTCACATGTCACAAAGTGACAAAGTGAGCTATTAGGATCACTCTCCGTCCGGCGTCCGGCGTCGTGCGTCGTCAAACTTTTTGTTGTGACCACACTAGGGGCCACATTTTTGGCTCAATTTTAGCAAAACTGGGTCAGAACGTTAATATCAACAAAATCTCGGACGAGTTCGATATTGGGCCATTTGGGGTCAAAAACTAGGTCACCAGGGCCAAATAAGGGAAAACCTTGTGAACACTCTAGAAATCACTGTTTTGAATTTATCTTCATGAAACTTTGTCAGAATGTTTATTTTAATAATATGTAAGTCAAGTTTGAAAATGGGTAATTTCTGTAGTAAAATTAGGTCACTAGGGCAAATTGCTGGAAAACCTTGTGAACACTCTAGAAGTCACTGTTTTGATTGGATGATCATGAAACCTTGTCAGAATGTTTGTCTTCATAATATCTTGGACGAGTTCGAACATGGGTCATCTTGGGTCAAAAACTAGGTCGCTAGGTCAAATCTTATGAAAAACCATGTTAACACTGTAGATTTCACAGTTATTATTGGATCTTCACCAAACTTTGTCAAAACGTTTGTTTTAATGATATAACGGTCAAGTATAAATATGGGTCATCTGGGGTCAATAACTAGGTCACCAGGTCAAATCTTAGGAAAACTTTGTTAACACTGTAGATGTCACAGTTTTAATTGGATCTTCACCAAACCTTGTCAAAATGTTTGCCTCAATGATATGTGGGTCAAGGATGAACATGGGTCAGCCGGGTTCAAAAACTGGGTCACAAGGTCAAATCTTAGGTAAAAATCTTGTAAAAGCTCTAAATGTCATGGTTTTGATTGGATCTTGGCCAAACCTTGTCAGATTGTTTGTCTTAATGATATTAAGGACAAGTTCAAATATGGGTCACCTAGGGTCAAAAACCAGGTCACAAGGTCAAATCTTAGGAAAACCTTATTAACACTGTAGATGTCAAATTTTGATCGTATCTTCACCAAACCTAGTCAGGCTGTTTGTCTTAATGATATGTAAGACAAATTCGAACATAGGTCGTCTGGGGTCAAAAACTAGGTCACCGGTTCAAAACAATGTTTTAATGAATGAACAGTGATTGTCATGTGAGCGATATAGGGCCATCTTGGCCCTCTTGTTTATCTTCCTTTATTTTATAGATAGTTAATATGTATACACATCAAAGATGTTATCTATTTGTTAAATTAGCATTTTGTTTTTCAGGTGAATTACAAGCAATAAATCAACATGGGTCAAACATGGAAAAGATTAAAGATTTATATGATTGACCCTTGACCTCTGTGAACTTAAGATTCCCGGATATTAACGCCCAGTTTGTGTGATCATTGATAGCTTATGAAGTGGATGTCATTTATTAGTTACATTAGTTGTATTATACCGGAAACCAAACTTGAGGTATGTGTTGTGATGTTTACAAAGTGCAGCTAAAGATGTGTTGTGTATATATGGATATATGACTGTATTCAGTTCTGTCTTTCTTACCAACCAATTGATTATCTGTGAATTTGACTGTAATTTTCCTTATAATACATGGCTTCATGTGGCATTCTGATCAACAGACCATAGATATAAACATAGTTCCATTGTGTAAATAAGCTTGTCATTCATATTCGCGGACTTTTTGTGAGATTAATTGTATTTTTATGTAAGATTTGTGGTCTCCTAGACATTTTTGATCATTGGACCATTATATTGACCACAAATTCAACGACTTTGGAAATGTGGCAGCTCAGATCCAATCCAGTGTTGTGAAAGTCTTGGATTTATTTCTCCAGGATGTCTACTGTATTTTTGTAAAAGAGAATGCGTATGAAAGAAAAAAATCGACATGAAATCATGATTTTGAGAAATTATTACGATGCGGACTATAATTGTTTGATCTACTGAATGTTTTTTAGATGTTTGTATATATATATGTACACTTGTAAGCTGGAAATGGACTTAAGTTGTCTCTGAAACTTGGGAACTGAAACTTTAGTTAGAGCGTGAACTTTTGGTCAGATAAAAGAACAGGGAGCCAACATTCATCATGTTGATTAAAGAGTACAGGATTTCACTGCCGATGAGTGTGGAGGAGTACAGGATAGCACAGTTATATATGATACAGGTTTGTCTGTAGTTCTAATTTTCATATATTTCCCAGTAATTGTAAGGTTATGAATTCCCTAGTTATCTCTGGGATGTGAATAGCTAGATATCTCTGGGATGTGAATAGCTAGATATCTCGGGGATGTGAATAGCTAGATATCTTGGGGATGTGAATAGCTAGATATCTTGGGGATGTGAATAGCTAGATATCTTGGGGATGTGAATAGCTAGATATCTCTGGGATATGAATAGCTGGATATCTCTGGGATGTGAATAGCTAGATATCTTGGGGATGTGAATAGCTAGATATCTCGGGGATGTGAATAGCTGGATATCTCTGGGATGTGAATAGCTAGATATCTTGGGGATGTGAATAGCTAGATATCCTGGGGATGTGAATAGCTAGATATCTCGGGGATGTGAATAGCTAGATATCTTAGGGATGTGAATAGCTAGATATTTCTGGGATGTGAATAGCTAGATATCTTGGGGATGTGAATAGCTAGATATCCTGGGGATGTGAATAGCTAGATATCTCGGGGATGTGAATAGCTAGATATCCTGGGGATGTGAATAGCTAGATATCTCAGGGATGTGAATAGCTAGATATCTTGGGGATGTGAATAGCTAGATATCTCGGGGATTTGAATAGCTAGTTATCAAAGGTGTGTGAATTCCCTGGTTATCAAAAGGGTGTGAATTCCTTACTGATCACAGGGGTGTAATTTTTTAGCTCACATGAGCACCAAGTGCTCAGGGTGCGCTTTTGTGATCTGTCTTTGTCTGTTGTGCGTTGTCATGCATCGTCAACTTTTACCTTGTGAACACAATAGAGGCCACATTTTTAGTTAGATCTTCACAAAACTGGGTCAGCCTATTTGTATTGCCAAAATCTTGGATAAGGACGACCTTCGGTAATTTAGTGTAAAAAATTATGTCAAAAAGTCAGATTTAATGAAAACATTGTTCTTCATCAAACCTTGTCATAATATTAATTTTGTCTTAATGGTATGTAGGACAAGTTCAAGCATGGGTCATTTTGGGTCATAGATTAGGTCACACATAACCGTACCTTTCATAAGGGGTCTTAACATCATGTTTGTAAAAAAGGGGGATTTTTATCTCATTTTGTATTATAATGGGAATGTCTAGCTATATATACATGTAAATGATCGTGTGCAGAAATTTTTAAAAAAAATCGAGGCCTGTGAATTTGTTTATGACTGTACACCTAGTTAAAAAAAAATTTTTTTCTAAATGTTATACTGATTGAATCTTTCATACATCAGATAAAGTGAAGTAAAAGGGTATATTATTTGGTTTATATCAATGGAATTTTTTATAAGTATTTACTTAACTGTATAGATCATGAATAAATAGATAAAGAACGTGTGTGAATATTTGCTAAAAAATAAACAAGGACAAAATAATTTGAAGCACTTTTTTACCCCTTAAAAGTCAAAAGAGCGCTCTGACACTGGTTTTTATTGTTTCCATACCATATAAGCATATGCCATTTATATAGATGCCATTTAATAGCTTGATTAGATTAATAGTTAAAAGTTGTATGTTGGTATCAATATATAGGGTCAATTTCTCTGATCTGTCAATCCTTTTGAGGCTTCTGCTATAATGGTAGACTAAATATAGACATAGTTACATACGGTAGTCAGTTTACTTAAACCCTAGTTCACTTAACCAGTTTTCCTGGACTGTATTCTAACTCACCCTGGACTGTATTCTAACCAGTACTAACTCACCCTGGACTGTATTCTAACCAGTACTAACTCACCCTGGACTGTATTCTAACCAGTACTAACTCACCCTGGACTGTATTCTAACCAGTACTAACTCACCTTTCCTTAAGGAGATGGCAACTTCTCCACATAAGGAGAAAATTCAACATTTTTGTCAGATTTTCATAGAAGGGTATGACCTGCTGGACTGTGATTCGAACCTGGAACATAGGTTAACAGATCCAGTGTCTAACCCCTGGATCATAGGTTAACAGATCCAGTGTCTAACCAATGGATCACAGGTTAACAGATCCAGTGTCTAACCAATGGATCACAGATTAACAGATCCAGTGTCTAACCAATGGATCACAGGTTAACAGATCCAGTGTCTAACCCCTGGATCGCAGGTTAACAGATCCAGTGTCTAACCAATGGATCACAGGTTAACAGATCCAGTGTCTAACCCCTGGATCGCAGGTTAACAGATCCAGTGTCTAACCCCTGGATCGCAGGTTAACAGATCCAGTGTCTAACCCCTGGATCACAGGTTAACAGATCCAGTGTCTAACCCCTGGATCGCAGGTTAACAGATCCAGTGCCTAACCACTGGAACACAGGTTAACAGATCCAGTGTATAACCAATGGATCACAGATTAACAGATCCAGTGTCTAACCCCTGGATCGCAGGTTAACAGATCCAGTGTCTAATCACTGGAACACAGGTTAACAGATCCAGTGTCTAAAACACTGGAACACAGCCGTGGCTACACATTTGTTTATCTTAGATAAATCAGTTTATGTTGCATGATATTGATACCTTACTCCTTACTATCAATCAGTATACGTTGATATCCTTCTTTTATTTCAACATAATTGTGTGTGTGACTGTTTAGATCATGATTGATACACAATCTCATTATCTGCTCACAGATCACTATTCTGCACTGATTTTTCTGGCCTCTAGCTGGCTTCAATTATTGTTTAAGATCTTTCTCATAATAAAATCATGTATAATTATTTGTCTATGAACTAAATTGCACTGATTGTACTTGTAAGTCAATGCATGTATAGGTGATATAACAGAATAATTCATATCACTCGGATTTTTTCAGAATGTCAGATAATCTGAATGTTTAAAAGGGTGAATTATATGTTATGAAAATCGCAGGTTTACAATTGAAATATTTAGCCATTCACCTGGATTTCTTCCATTTTTTTTTAAATTTCCAGATGAAGTGAACCCTTGTAGATTTGATGTGTAAAGAATTACCCATCTTAATACGTACCTAAGAGCCAACCAGATTTGTCTTTGAACCTAATTCTTTTGATTCGATAGCTCATAAAAATCTGATCATCATTTGTTCTATATACAGTGTAACCAAGTATGTCAAACATTATTTGATTGTTACATTCTTGTTGCCTTAGTTATGTTCTTGTTGCCCTAGTTACATTCCTTTTGCCCTTGTTACATTCCTGTTGCCCTAGTTACATACTTGTTGCCCTAGCTACACACTTGTGGCCCTAGTTACCTGCTTGTTGTACTAGTTTCATTCTGGTTGCCATAGTTACATTCTTGTTGCTCTAGTAATACACTTGTAGCCCCAGTTACATTCTTGTTGCCCTATACTTGTAACCCCAGTTACATACTTGTTGCCCTAGTTACATACTTGTAGCCCCAGTTATATTCAAGTTGCCCAAGTTTCATACTTGCTGCCCAAGCTATAGAACTTGTGTACATGTATTTTAATGAGATTGATTGCCAAGTAAACTGAAGAATATTCTTTGTTTTCACCAGAGAAAGAGTCGTGAAGAAAGTCATGGTGCTGGAAGTGGTGTTGAGATTATCACAAATCAACCGTATGTAGATGGACCTGGTGGTAATGGCCAGTATACATACAAGATTTACCATATTGGGAGTCATTTACCAGGTACTTTTTTTGTTATCATTATACCCCCACAAACAAAGTTTGAGAAGGGGTGTATTGGAGTCACTCTGTCGGTTGGGAGGTTGGTCCATCCGTCCAAATGCAGTATCACACAAGTTTGTGGAGCGAACTTCTTCCACAATGCTTAAGCGATTGCAATGAAACTTGAAATATGTCATCACAATCGAGTGCTGATGTGTAGTGACATAATTTTCATGCCCAGTGATCCATACATTCAAGAGTTATGTGTCCTTGAACTTAGCCATATAGTGTACTATCACATTCTTAGTGTCAAAGTGGCAACGAGGGTATTATTCACTTAAGTGACAAAACTGTAGTTTTTTACGAATGATGGAAATTTCTTCCATTTTGTAGGAATTACCAATATGATGTATATAAAAATGGTATTAAATCAGATTTTATGAAGAAAAACTTACATTTTTATACGACCCTTAAATGCATTCTGTAAATCCATCTGTTGAAAATCTAATTTCTATCATCCAGGATGGTTTCGTGCAATTCTTCCAAAGTCTGCTCTACGTGTAGAAGAGGAAGCATGGAATGCTTACCCGTACACGAAGACTCGGTATCGCTGTCCGTTCGTTGAAAAATTTGTTCTAGAAGTAGAGACGAGATATTTGAACGATGGTGGTGATAAAGAGAATTTATTTGGTTTGACAAAAGCTGAAAAGAAAGATATCACTCTAGGTAAGCAGATGTTAAAAGATGTTAAATTATTACCAGTAAATACAGTTAGGATTGTTTTTCAGGGGTCTGTTGGGGTTTCTTGGGTCTTTTGAACCTTTTCCTTCTAATTATGAAGGTGACCCAAGTTCTTCTGTGCATTTAATACACTCGTGATAATTATAGATTTCCTTTCTTTGGATAAAAATGAATCATTTTGTTGCCAAAACATGAAAAAATTGACATAAGATGAAGCATAGAAACTGGAATATTTTGGGAAATTTAATCTTGATAGAAATTTTAATTTTGTAACTATTTGTCAATATACCTAATTCATGGTTCCAATTGTATCTAATTCAGGATGCCAAAATATCAAATTTATGATTCCAGATTTTATTGACATTGTCAAAGACAATATATCTAGTGGA
This sequence comes from Lutraria lutraria, assembly GCA_964023205.1. Classification (NCBI taxonomy): domain Eukaryota; kingdom Metazoa; phylum Mollusca; class Bivalvia; order Venerida; family Mactridae; genus Lutraria; species Lutraria lutraria. The sequence goes on along the minus strand of OZ026837.1, from coordinate 28,853,088 downwards.
GATTACAGTCGTGAAGAGGACCCTAAAATATTTCAATCGAAGAAAACAAAAAGGGGTCCACTGCGTGATAATTGGCGTGAGGAGTTCAGCGCAGCCAGTAAGACCAATCCTAATGTGAAAATAATGACGGCATATAAACTGTGTCGAGTAGAATTCAAATATTGGGGCATGCAGAATAAAATTGAAAGATTCATACATGACATTGGTAAGGATAGGAGATTTTTTTATATGTAGGATTTTCCAAGTTCATTGTTGTAGTAATTGATTTTATTGGTAAATTATACAACTTTTATCCTGATTTTCAACCTTGCCATTTTTCACAATCTCTTATCTGGTCTAATTTCCAACATTTCAAGGATTTTTATCATCAACAGTTAACAGACAAACTCAAGCTTTGATCTTGTCATTTTAAGTTAACGTCATAAAATAAACACATTTTTGGAGGTTAAAGTTTCTTGTGTAAGAAATCATCAGGTTGGGTCTGCCTTACATGCTTTAAAAAAAAAAAAGTAATTATGTATAAAGCTATATCTGACAAGAAATGCTATGTACATTTCAAAAAGTGTAAAATTAGATTGTTTTCATAATCTAAGTGTTGTCTCAAAAGCTTTGTAACAAAAACTGTCTCTGTAATTTAACAAACATGATTGTTACAAGTTATCTGAATATAATCTTAGGTATTGCTTTACACATTTAAAGTATAAAATTTATCAATTAGATTTAAGAATGAGACACACAATGTTGCAGGTCTTCGGAAAACAATGTTACGTGCACACAGACAGGCGTGGTGTTGGCAGGATGAATATTATGGTCTACAATTATCTGACATACGTAAACTGGAATATGAAACCCAATTGGCATTACAAGAAAAAATGGCTGCCGTCAATGAGAATGAAGAAATGGAGAATGCTAATGATTCCAAAAAATCCTCTAACTTAAATAGTGATTCCATCAAAGTAGGTCAACCTGTTGAATCAGAGCGCAATTGTAGTCCTAAAATTCCAGTGTCCAGATCTATAGACCATGCATTACAGGAAGCACGTACTGGAAGAGGAAGTCCCGCACCATCTGTCTCATCTAAACATTCCACTAGGTCAAGGTCAACGCAGCTGTCAAGGTCAAAAACATCGCTTGGTATGTATGATTTGTGCCGAATATGACCTAATTCTTTAGGTTGTTATCAATAACATATTTAGGTTGTTATCAATAACATATTTAGGTTGTTATCAATAACATATTTAGGTTGTTATCAATAACATATTTAGGTTGTTATCAATAACATATTTAGGTTGTTATTGGTGACTTACATCAATAACTACTTCTTTACAAAACAATTTGTTTTGTTGTGAACAGTATATTTCTTAAATGAACTTACTGATGTATAAACCTTAAGTAGTTTGTTCTGCTGAATAATTACTTGGCATTACCTATGTATGTTTGTATATCAGAAACATTTGTCTTTATAATGTTTTCTAGGCTGGATTGATTGATAGATTAATTTCCTGTTAATGATTGATTGTGTGTTTGTTATATATGGAGTTTTGTAATGTGTATGGAGTGATGGACACTTGCCATATATTCTGCCATAGACTTTATCTATTTACATATCAATACCTTATCTCAGACTTGATGACTTACTAGTACAATGTTTCCTGGCTAAGATGGCAAATGTAATAGAAAAGTTTTATTCAGGGCTAAGATGTTATCAATATTGCTAATATCAAGTGTCTTCTTTTAGTTTTATAGGTCAACCCAGATAATATGATATATTTATTGTCGAGCCCGCCTGCGATGAGCTCGACATAGTCGCCACAATGGCGGTTGCGTGTCTGTACGTTAGTTAGTTAGTTAGTTAGTGAGTGAGTGAGTGAGTGAGTGAGTGAGTGAGTGAGTGAGTGAGTGAGTGAGTGAGTGAGTGAGTGAGTGAGTGAGTGAGTGAGTGAGTGAGTGAGTGAGTGAGTGAGTGAGTGAGTGAGTGAGTGAGTGTGTCCGTCCAGATCCTTGTCCGGGCTGTATCTCCCTTATGCATTGACACTTTTTAAAATAATTTGGCATAATTGTTAAACACCATGAGACAATGTGCAGTGCGCAAAATCCAGGTCTCTAGCTCAAAGGTCAAGGTCACACTTAGAGGTCAAACGTCAAAAATGAGCATTATACACCTTGTCCGGGCTGTATCTCCCTTATGCATAGAAACTTTTTAAGATAACTTGGCATAATTGTTAAACACCATGAGACGGTGTACAGTGCGCAAGATCCAGGTCTCTAGCTCAAAGGTCATGGTCACACTTAGAGGTCAACGTCAAAAATGAGCATTATACACCTTGTCCGGGCTGTATCTCCCTTATGCATTGAATTATTTGAAAATGACTTGCCATAATACAATGAGACCATGTGTCTTGGGGAACACCCAGATTTTCATAGGTCAAAGGTCAAGATTACACATTCGGTCAAATATATTTTCCTTGTCTGGGCTGTAACTTCTGTTTGCATTCAAGGATTTTGAAATAAATTGGTATAAAAGTTTACTACAATGAAATGATGTGTCATGAATATCACCCATACTTGTAGTTCAAAGGTCAAGATCACAAGCTGGCTAAACAGGGGCTCGACATGTTGCCCTTGGGCTTCTAGTTTATTTAAAAGTTAGAGCAATGTTTAGAAATTAGAAATACTAAGGATCAGTGAGAAAGGTAAATAAACTTTATGTTTGGATACCAGTCACAAATTGCTGTCATTTGATTGGTTTATTTCAAACTGCTCATCAAACTAACCAATCAGGGGCTAAGGTTTATAGACTGGTCTTAAATTCATATTTAAATCAATCTGACATTCAAATCTGAAATATCTTTAATTTTATTTCATAGATTCTAGTCAGGTGTCTGACTGGAGGTTTCAGAGTCTTGAACAGTTACAAGAATCAAGTTCTGATGAGGACGAGTTCTTTGATGCACAAGGTAAATTTTACAAATATTTTTTCTGCTTTATACCAAACAGTAAATCTTTTCACCCGGATTTATTTATTTATTTTACTCTCAGGTTTAACTTTCCTTTTAATATTTTTTTCTCAAAACCAATGTTTGAAAATTTGTTACTAGAGGTTATAAAAAAAAAACGTACATTTTATTAATGTGAACAAGACATGCCAATTTAACTTTAAGACAGACAAAATTCTTAGATGAATTGCATTGATATCAATTTTTGTGTCTTGTTGCTGTAATTTGATTTTACATCCCTTATTGAATATCAACGTAACATTCTCAGATAGAAGTTTATTGCATTGTGTCTTGGAATTTTCTCAGAACTGATAATTTTTTTATGAATTTTTTGCCTTCTTGCATGGTCAGAATTCAAAATCATCATTTTGTTCAACTTTTTTTTTATCTGAACTTCTGAGTTGATTTTTTTGTAGAGTAATGCATTATAGTTTTTAGATGATTTGGTCCTAAATTTTTGAACACAATTTTGATTTTTTGCTCCTAAATACATTTTTTTATATGTTTAGAATGTCTAAATGGTGATAGTGAGTTAGGTAGGTACTGGGTTGAGAAGAATTGGCTAGTTAAAATGAGTGCTTTAGTGTGCAATAATTTACCAGTAACCATATTAATGAATATTCATCATAATCTTGTGCTGATTGGTTAATTCACATTGTGTGTCATGTGCCGATTATTGATTGGCTTGTGAATGTTATGCTGGCTTCTAATTGGCTCATTCCCACTGTATATATACTCACAGGAAAAAGAAAGTGTGCACCTGGTTTGAAGGGAAATCTTTCTGTACACTTTACTAGTGTTGTATTTTTTTTACTTTGATGATGTGTGAAAGAATTATTTACAACTTAGTTGATATTGTTAATAACTCTTCACAGATTGCTCCCATATATGCAATATATAAGCGCATTAACGGCCTTCATATTGACCTCAGGCTATTATGCAACTTTTCACTAGAACCAAGTGCATACTTTCTTTTTTGTGCGAGTATAGTTAAGTATGCACTTCTTGTGTTTGATGTATTGAATAAAACTGAAAGATGCTGAAACTATGTGTTCACATTTAAACTTGTTCTGTCATTATTGAATTAACTGAATGCTAAATTTTGTGGAAAAAAACGAATTTGTTTCATAAGTTTGTAAATGTTGAAATCTTCATAGCACTTTTGTCTTGCTTTTGTTTGACATTACATTACCTGGAATTATTTTAATTCTTGTATTTTATGCTAGTAAACAAGTAATAACTGAAGAATTGTTCTGTAGTGTTTACCTTGGCTTATCAGTGCATTCCTTTTACGTATTTGCATCATTTGTTACTAGAGATTAAGTTTATAACATTTTTAATGCATATCATGCTTAATATTCATGCTTCGTTTGTTAATTCAAGAGATGTAACTTTCATGTTTGCTAAAATTACACCATGCATTCTTAAAATTGATAGTAACCTTGTCTTCATTCCATTAAAATTGTCTATAGGAAATCATTCTCTGACTTTCTGAGGTGTTTGTGTTTTTTGTGATTACTGAAATCACATGAAAATTATTTGATTTTACAACTGAATTTCTTGTCTAGTTAAAAGCATGCTATTATCATGGCTAAGGCATATTTCAAATCATTGAAAAGCAATTTACTTTTTTTTCTGTGCTAGTAAGAATGGCCCAGAATCTTGCCTGTTTAGTGAACTTCTGTATAAGTAGTCTATGTACTGGTAGTTAATCATGTAAAATATCTTCAGTTAGTATTGTTACTCAGACTATATTAATTCATTTGGATTAAACCATTGAAGAAGTCTCTTGTCATAAAGTTGAGATTAAAAATAATTGTTTGTACTACAATATTTTAACAATGCAATTCCTCTGATTTATTACGGAACCATTTCAAGGGGTTTGGACTGGATTATTGTCCATTTCCTCTACAAAGCTTGATTACTCACTGTCCTGTACCATTCTCCTATTATTGTTAATAAATGTTTGTTTCGTGGTCTTCTCCAGTGCTTTGATTTTTTGTTACTATTTCAAACAGTATTAAAATCTTGGTTCTTTGTGCTGCCATCATTTCATGCATGAATAGTAAGCTATAGCCTTATGCCAGACATTCCTTGATCTCAGTTATTGTAACCTGGACAGTATTTTCTCAATGTCCAGTGCTTGTTATATGTTTTGTCATGTTGTTAAAAACTTCTTTCTGTATGTACCATATTTTATGTTATGTATAATTTTCACCATACTTATTCTCTAGGTTTATCTGATGATGTGTTCAATTCGGATTTAGAGTTATCCGATTCTGAATCTAACACATTATCTGCATGTAAGTACCCCACCCACTTATGTTTGGCTGGAGCATGTTGATCTCATGATGTGCATGATTCATAACACTTTTTAGTTTGTAGATTTTTCTCTAACCTAATCTTCTGTGTATCCACTCTCTTTTGCTAGAACAACAGGGGTGTGTCCAATGGAACCAATGGGAATGTTCTCCAGTATAGGAGGAGGTCTGAGTTAGCCCCACCCACATCCTTCTGTGTGCTTCCTATGAGGAATGCCCCTTGTAGAAATGTTATAGTTTGATTCTGTTTTTGTATTAACCCCCCAGAATCCATTGATTTGTACTAATAATGCCCCTCTTCTACGTAAAAGTATGGGTGTATTGCTTTGTACATTGTACATGGGTCGGTCAGTCATCTGTTGAGATCAGTTGGTCACGGTGACCTATAAAACATATTCTTTGTCAGCTAATAAATAACTGGAGATTGATTTAGCCTACAGTCCTCAGATTAGGTAACAAAGGATAAATATGTCTGAAAAACAGTGTAAAATCCTTCAATAACAGGAAATTACTATTCAGTTGGCATTGAGGGGGCCATCCATATTTGACATATACTTATTTTTTATGATAATTATTAGGTTTGAGTATACTTGTCTATGTGTTATAGGTAATAATATTATATATTTGTTTATGGTATCACCTCATTCTATCTGCTTAAAGCACTGTAATTTGATGGTGTCACTGTGTAACCTCATTTTGCCTGTGTAGGTCTGTAAATTTAATGGTGTGCAACTTCATTCAGAATCATTCTGTCAATATAATTAAACTATGAATTAATAGTGTGCAACTACATTCTGTCAATATATAAAACTTATTTAATGGTGTGTAACTTCACTATGTCAACATAAAACTGTAAATTAATGGTGTACAACTTCATTCTGTCAATATAAAACAGTTACTGTAAATTAATGGTGTGCAACTTTATTCTGTCAATATAAAACAGTAATTTAATGGTGTGAATCTTCAGTCTGTCCATTTACTTATGTGTTTATTATATGATATAGAATGAGACAAATTTTGTGTTCATTTATGCATTGATTAGTAAATCTTGATTTTCATTAAAAATAACCATAAAACATTTGATCAGTGTATAAAGTTTATTAAAATCATGTTATCAGATGATAAAGCTACTGATATTTTTATACTTTTTTGTTCTCTATCTGTTGATCTGACCTTTTTCCTGTTTGAGGTATGGAAGTCATATTATGGTAGCAATTACTAGTAATTTCTGAGGAAATTGCTGAATAAGCTGGATTGAACTGGCCTTTTTGCTGATATAATTAGTATGACACTTGTTGGCTCTTAGCTTGTATGGTCTATTATTACTGTAGATTAGTCAAATATGTTATCACTCATATAATCACACTTAGGCATTAAACAGTTCTTGGTTTCTACTATTCCAATCATATTATTTTCTGCCATTTTCATTTTCACATGTATTAACTATACCTATAGATTAAAAAAAAGACTTTGGAAAAAAATTCTACTGGCCTATACCTACACTAATTTTTGTAGGAATTTAAGCAGAAACCATGTATTTATTTTTTGACCCTACATTACCAATAATCATGTATAATCTGTCAATTATTATACAATCAAACCTGTGAACAAAGGCCAACCTTGGGAAAGATAAAATGTGTCCTTTATTGAGAGATTGCCTTTATCCAGAGGTCATTTTAATTACCAGTGATTGGTTGTTATTCACAGGTTGCCTCCATTTAGAGGTGGTCATGTACACAGGTTTGACTGTTTATATAGTTCAGTTTTACTCACAGTTTATATTTGTAAATACTCAGCAAATATCTTATATTTACAAACATGTAGAGTTATGACTGTTTCTTTATTTCTGTTAGATTTATTACACAAACTGACATTTTGTATTATTTTTGGAAGAGATTTTGTTTTGAAACATGTTACCATTTGTTGACATAGTAGTCCCCATACAAGGGAGGTAATGTAGGTTTCAACTAAGTACAGTCAAACCAGTGTAAGCGGTCACCTCAAGATATAGGCGACTCTGTGAATAAAGGCCATTCTTTTAAAAACATGACTGATTATAAAGAACAAATTGAACCTAAAAAAAACAGATGTCAATAAAGGCCGTGTTATGTTTTGGCCAAGGTTGGCCTTAGTTTACATGTTTGACTGTATGATGTTTTCTCACATTTAAGGGAAATAATTTGTTTTTCGTTGCAAGACAGAAAAAAATTTAATTATGATTAAGGTAATGAATTTATGACAGTGATTCTAAAAAAGATAAGATTGAAAATGAATGTCACACTACCTGGAGATGGCTACAGTGATTACACTCTGGAATTACTACGGAATTATTGTACTTCAAAAAGAATTTTACTCTAAAGGGAGACAACCATTTATGTAATGATCAAGTAATTCTATAAGATATATTTAAGTGGCAGTCACATTCTTCTGTTTATTCACAAAAAATGTCTAGAACATATTGGTTTATAGAAACCATGGAAACACAACTAATTTTGTTTTTTATTTCAGGGGAAGGACTTAATATCCGATCCAGTTCCATGGAAACACTGTCAGTGTCTAACGATGAGTTTGCAGACGCTCGATCACAACTTTCCTTCGAACATGGTAATATGTCAATCATTTTCATGCTTTAACAATATAATTGCTACAAAATGAAAATTATATAAGCAATATTTTTACTAAATTTTCTTGCATTTCTTAAGAAGGTATTTAAAATGTCTAACCATGTCATTGTAACAATACTCTCTTACCATTATGATCTTGCAATACCTTCTCTGAATATTTTGGAATATTTTTGATACTTCATGTAATACGCAGGAATCTAGAGCTGCTGCTTGAGTCCCCTTGAATTCAGGCAAATCATCAGTACTGAATTCAATCATTCTCATTCAAAACATTTAAAAATATGTGAATTTTTCAACTAGAAATTAAAGTTTTCGATGGCAGGGAAAAAACAACATGTATATCATATATATTCACACTACAGTAAAACCCCGATTATTCGAATGTTGTTGGGCCCTGAAAAATCATTCGGATAATCCATGGTTTCGAATAATCCATTTCAGTATGATGCGTTCTGTACATAGCGTGACGTCACAACATTTGTCTAACCTCTATACATAGAACTTTTTTTATCCACATTTAGATAGTTATACATACGCTAAAATATAGTTCCGCGGAAGGATTTTAAATGTCAAAACAACCGTATTGATTGTATATTATTAACAAAATATGTTTATTTGTGTAAAATGAATACTTAATACCATTTCTATTCTTGTGCTTTTGTCAATAACGCTAATTATTCAATGAAACGCAATGTTGAAGAACGCTTGGCTCCAATGTGTACCATACAGTGACGTCACACTATGTTATTGTTTATAACTTCCATTTTGTATGTAATTTCTGGCAAATACCCATAATGCCCCGAGCAGAAGAACACAGGTCAGTGCATAGCGCTACCGTAGTGTACACATTGAGTATGATGTACTGTTTGGAAACGATAAATTCCGTACTGTCCGTATTTTACAAGGGAGTTAACTCTCATATGCAAACACGACGTTATAATAAGAATAAAATCAAATATATAACAAACACTAATTATTTATCATTGTTTTATGAATGTATATGAGTGTTAACAAATGAAACAATAATTCTTGTTAAATGAATACCCGCGTATTTATGGATTATCACAATCTGACACAAAATTATGTCATTCACACTTTATTTACTAACGATCGATTAGGCATCGCTATCGTCACATTCTAAAATCGAAGACGTAATGTTTTTGTGTTTGGAACATTTTTTCACTAAATTATCATATTCTAGTTAGTTTTGTTTAATTGTGTTCGAATTAGTTTTTCAATTTTGAATGACGCTGAAATGCAAATAATTTCATACAGATCACCAGGTACGTACGCGTATTAACTTATTATACCCGAGATCATTGTGAAATATTCGTCGCGTTTAGTATAAAATCGTAACAAACAATATGGTCAACTAAACGATAATTAAACTGTTGACACGCTTCATGTATGAATTGATGTTACACATTGTTTGTCACACGACGTTTGATTCTCAATTGGCCATTGTTATCAATTGACGAATTCAAATAATAGGTGTGAAAATACGCGCATTCGTAACTTTAGGGACCAAATAATGTATTCGGATTACACCAGGTATTCGTAAAATCCGATTCGTATAACCGGGGTTCGTTGTAGTTGAAATATATAGCGACGTAATCGGGACCGTAGATTTTATTCGGATAATACCGGGTATTCGGATAATCGGTGTTCGGATAATCGAGGTTTTACTGTATTTAAAATAGGTCAGTCCTATTATCTTGTGCAACTTTCATGTCCGACAAAGTATGGCAGTTATTATGTCGACAGTTATTCCCATACGATGCCATAGGGAATTTGATTCAAAGAAACAATTCCTAAAAATGTGTTTACTGTTACCTGAATGTCCCTATGTTTGGATACCAACAGTAAAATTTCTAACAATATATTCAAAGTACTTCAAATATTTAAGGATGAATCAATACATCATACTCTTTCTAAGGTACCATCAAACCTGAGTAAGTAACCACCTTCAAATGAAGGCCATCTGTCAATAAAGGCCACATTTTGTCTTTCCCAAGGATGGCCTTTGTTCACAGGTTTGACTTTATGTTTAGAATCAGACATTGAATAATGAAAGTATTTTTCAAGCTTCATCTTCAACCCTTTTAATGTGGACATTTCTGGACCAGATCAGATAAAGGTATGATTTAGAAGGGTTTCCAGATTTGGTGAGAGAAATATATTGAGAGAAGTTCTATTTGTGTTTGTTGTCTTCATTTTACAGAAACTGGTGGTAGAAGATTTGAGAAGTTATGTCAGAAGTACAGCCTAGAGACTGGAGGTTATGATAGCCATCCATCTGTACCACCTCAATGCAAGACTAATATACTCTTCCTGGTTGTTCATGGAGGTATCATGCTATGTTTATTCTCCCTAATTTATGTAATTAGCTGTTCCACTTTTGATACTTGGGTGAGTTTATTTTCCTGTCCATAGGTGGTATGGTATTACAATGCAAAATGGATCTAAAATGTGTAATGAACTAATAGGATTTTGAAAAAGTAATCTAAAGGACAGTCACTCTTGAACTATTTTCATTAGAGGAATATTATCCCTCATTAAAATTTACTTTGGCTATAGCTGATAATATTTTGCAACTGCTAATGGAGTTAACTTTCATCTTTATACCAGCGACTTTTTGCTGTCACATATCCAGCTAAGAAAATATATTTTTGATAATAAGTACTTGATGACATTAGAAATTGGTACAAGATTTGTTATTGCACAGTTGTTCTGTTTTCAGGAAGTTTGTTGGATACGTCATATGACCATTTTAACACCACAAAGCGCAGTGATTACAACACACTGAAATCAACCTTTGACACTGTCATCAAAACTGTATATCCAGCAGCCAAAGGTCATGTGGCTTTCAGACTGGTTCCCTGTCCACAGATCTGTTCAGATGCTCTTAATGTACTTTCAAGGTAAATAGTATGAACCAGTCTAAATTTTGCATCCCAACTGTATATCCAGCAGGTAAAGGTCATGTGACAACCAGATTGTATCCATGTTCTCAGATGTGCTTTAAAACAATAAGAACCAGTCGACATTTTGGTTAATTGGTTGTTTCACAATATTTCTTTTCCCAGTATAATCAGAAATGAGGGTTTATTTGAAGTAAATATTAAGACTTTAGTGTAAAAAGGTTCAGTTTTTGATTTACAGGCATGTAATCTTGTATCATGGATTCAGTATCCTTTAAATCTCACAGCTTTCAACTTCTTCCTGTTTTGTAATTGGTGCAAAATAGAAATTTCTGATTTCATAGAAAAAAACAATCGTTTTTGAAAAGCCTGTATTTCTGTTTACCATTTTCCTGTAGCATGTCAGGGAAACTCCTTGCATGCCTGTAATGATTAGTTTGTACTGACAAAAAATCTGTAGTCTCAGAAACATTGCAGTTTGTGCAAATCAATAACATATTATGTATCATGTTGTATCTGTCTGTTCAATAGTATATCTACAAATTATTTCTTCAACAGTACTCTCAGATTTCACTGTAATTCTCCTGTCAAATAATTATGCAAACTTCATGAACTATTCATGAAAAATTCATGTTTTCATGAATTCCATTTGTAAGGGTTAAATATAGTCACATGAAACTTGCCATCATTTTGTCCCCCTCTACGGGGCCTCCTCACAGTCTTCCAAACATTTCTACATACAGTTATCCTGTATTGGACCTCTAAATCTTTAGCAAATATTCTTTCAAGTAGGCAATCTGATTCTGTTACTAAAACTTTGTCAATTATGCATGCTATTAGATAAATATTACTTAATGTCCAGCGTCCGTTCACAATTAGTTTGTTTACACTCTAGCATCCACAGCTCTTAACCAATCGTGATTAAACTCACAATGTATATGGCCACAATGTTTCGGCTAAGTTCGATTGTGGGCAAAATTGGACAATAACTTCTAGAGTTATGGGCCTTTGACTTGAAAATTTGCTATATTTAGCTTGTTTGCACTCTAGCGCCTTCATTTAGTGACCAATCCTAATCATATTTTCATTAAATGTGTATAACCAAAAGATATTGGACAAGTTCGATTATGGGCGGAATCGGACCTGAACTTCAAGAGTTATGGGCCCTTGACTTAGAAAATTTGCTATATTTTAGCTTGTTTACACTCTAGCGCCTTCATTTATTCACCGATCCTAATCATATTTACAATGAATGTGTATGACCTTACGGTCTTGGACAAGTTTAGTTATGGATGGAATCGGACCACAACATCAAGAGTTATGGGCCCTTGGATTAGAAAATTTGCTACATTTTAGCTTGTTTAACAGTATTATACCTTCATTGTTGGTTATGATCTCAAAATCTACGTAAAAATGGGTTATACGAGATGGAAACTATATTACCTGGTCATTAAGTATAGTGCCTTTGTTTTCATGTGAGCGATCAAGGGCCGTCTTGGCCCTCTTGTTTATTATCTAAACTGACAATATATCTTTTAGTTTAGACACTTAATTATATATAACATGACATACCAGGATTTATAAAAATATGACTTTGTTACAGTACATTTTGTGACATATTTACGATTATGTTAGTGTAGAGTATAAAGTTAGGTTAATTTCATTATCTGACAGAATGTTTATTGATTAATTACTTCTTGTGTACAATGTAAACAAACACTAGGAATTACCTCATCTAAAAAAAGTCCACCTAATCACAGAGACTACAATTACGGTAACCAAACATCAAGATTCATACACAACTTCTTAAGAAATAAAGAATGTACGTAATGAACTAGTATACAGTAAGAAAAAAGACGAACCCACATACTCCGATCACTTCAATCATCACATTTTGTTTATTTGGATGTAACCAGTACTAACTTACCCTTACATTAGGAACTGGTTATATCTCCACATGTGGAGGTGGAATATCGACATTTTTTGGTCTTCCATGGCAGGGTATAACCTGCTGCCACAGGGAATAGAACCTGGATTACTGGGTTAGAAATCCAGCACATTAACCTATGTACCATGGCTGCGGCCCCTTCAACCATCACAACAACACAATCAAAAATCAAAGTCCATTAAATACTTGTATGAAATAATGTTTTTAATATGATTACTATGATTCCATAGTAAGAACAAAGACAAACCCACACATACACTGCTCATGCAAACCATCATGACAACCCAGTTCACGGTGAGTAAAAAATTACAACTTTGAAAAAAGTTTTGGATATGATAATTTTGATTCCATGTTAAGTTGTTTATATAATACCTTAGGCTAGTTTTAAGGGTAAAATCATCTTTTATAATGTATTTTCAGTTTGAGTCCCTTCGGATTTGATGCTATGACCCCTAATTCTGCCGAAGGAGCACTACCTTGGAGTCAGGAGTTTGTTCCTCTGGGTGCTGTTGGTCTGTTCTCTGCCTGTAGTCCAGACTACCAGGATCATGTGAACTCAGTTATAGCAAAAGCCAATCTTGTCTTCATAGATTTTATACAGTCTGAAGAGGGGAAAGGTTTTAATGGACAGGTAAGCTTCAGTTAAGATGGCAAAGGTTGTTTGTAGTTAAGGCACTGTTCTTTTGAAACACAAATTTTATATGACTTTGAAAATATTCAAAAGAATGTTTTTTACAGAAAATAAATATCCTTATTGATCTGGTGATTATGTAACGGGCAACCTGAAAAACTTAGTGACAGATATGATTACATTTTTGTTTGTTAATTAAAACATTGTGTTAAAAAAATGTTACATCCAACTATTCTTTCATGAGGATGTCAATTAACCCTCTATATGGACTTAAAATCTGTTAAAACTTGTTTTTATTGTAGGTGTGTATTTTGGCTGATGCCACTGGTTCTATACTAACATACGATGCCTTAACACGAAACCGATCCTTACTAAGCCGCAGTGGAAGCCATCGAGACAGTCGGTCCAGTGATCTCAACGAGGACTTCAGTTCCACGACAGGAAGTACCCACACTCTATGCGAGAATGTTGTTCTGAGTAAAGATGGTGATGACCATGTATTTGAACATCCTACAGATCAACTTAAACATGATTTAACAATAGATATGAATAAAAAAGATGCTAGTGAAAGAAAGATTAAGGTAGACACTGACAAAGCCGGAGGTTCTGATAGCAGTAAAGTTGAATTTCGTGATAAGAAACATGAACAGGTTAGAGTGTCTGTTAGTAAAGCAGATGGTAAGCCTGCTGATCCGATACACGCCAAGGTTAAGCTACACGTAACTAGTTCAGTGGAGTCAGGATTTGATGCTGCGCGGAGAACCAGCGGTGGAAGCCAGTACGAGTCGCTGAAGTTTGATTTTGAAGTTGCTGATTTTTTCATGCTTGGTTCACCTCTTGGCTTGGTGCTCGCTTATAGGAAAATGTTTGCTGGGGAAAATAAAACTGGTGAAGATATAACTGATTTTTTAAATCCATTGTGTAACTGCTTGTTTTATTCTAACTAATATTTGGTGATTTAATTCTATGTTCATGTTGTACGCCTTCAAAGGATGATCTCTGCTATAAGGCATTAAAATTTAAATATGTGTATGAAATAATTTAGACTATTTGTAGGAGCTTGATATCAACGTAATGTTTTCTTGAATTGTTTGAATTTAGCCCACATCTATCTTAGAACTTTGTCAGCTACAATTATTTAACTTATTACATACACAATAATGTTTCTAAGGAATAGAACTTCAGAACTTGACTGTAACTATTGTATTTTAAAGGGACCCCACATCGTCCAGATTGTCAGCAGATTTATAATCTGTTCCATGCCAGTGATCCTGCCGCATTCCGTCTTGAACCGCTTCTAAATTTTGTGTTCCGACAGATTCCTCCTATAAAAATAGCCAGATATAACAAATTCCCGATGGGTGACGGGGAGTCGATACAAATAGGTAGGAGTTTGTTCTCTGTCTCTGTAATACACATGATTGTATATATTGTTGGATTGTTTTCTTGCACATAACAAATTGTTATATATTGAAGTTGTCGATATTTGACATGGATTAATGTGTACAGTAACAGGCTTATGTGATAGTTTGATTGTTTAAACCATTAAGTTTCTAGTCTTTAAGTCGATGTAAATAATTTTATGTTATGCTTTCATAGAACAATGTTTTATATATCAATTTGTATCAATGTAAAAAAATCATGATATGCTGAGTCTTTGATTTATAAAATGATAATCCCCTTAGAAGAAGTGAGGGTATAGTACTTTGCACATGTTGGTCTGTTAGTTGTTATTGTGTCCGTAACCCAACCTTGTCTCACTAATTACTTGAAAACCATTTGGCTTACGCTCTGCAGACTAGGTTGGGAAGTTGGTTATGTTGGTTATCACATGTAGATGACCCCTATTGATTTTGAGGTCAACTTGCCAAAGGTCACAATTACTCTCAGTGTATATTTACTGTCAGATCAATAACAGGAAATTACTATCCAGTTGGTGTTAAGGAGTCACTGTTTAACACACACCTTGTTTTTTATTTATTATCTATCTAACCATTGTTAGTTTGTTGTTAGATAATAAATGATATCTATCTTGCATTCATTTTGTGTTTGCCCGGTTGATATTTTGGAAAGTTTTGACTTGTAGTCTGCTAATGGGGCTGCATGACATGACAATTTGTTTCAAATCATAAAACTTAACATTTTGTCATAAACATCTTCCAGTATCTCAAAAGCCCCTTTTAGGGTCCATTATATCTCAGCATTCTTTGTAAAACTATTTAGTAATGAAAGTTTCAGGGATCAGTGCTGTCTGATTGTTATATATAGTATATATTTAGAGAAATTGTGTAAAATTACTCATGTATCTTGATGTAGAATTCTATATTCTGTGCACTTAATTTTAGTGGAGACGGTCTGTCATTATATTCACATGTTTTTGGATCAGTTAGGGGAACAGACTGGGTCTGGTTCCCAGCTCCTTGTCTCCCTACAACGACAAGCCAGTGTCACGAGCACGTGTAGTCAGTTAACATCAATGTCAGCGCACGGAAGCACATTCTCGAACATAGCAAATGGTATATAAAACAGAAGATACTTGTTATGCATGTCTTGTGTCAGTGTTGTGTTGTACCTACACAAGTTATAGCATATATGCACATTCATGTTGTTCCCTGCATTAGCGCATTGTTGTGATTTTTGTATTGTCAATGCCAAATTTACCAATGCTGAAACTAACCAGAATATTTATTAGAATTAAAGATATATTTTATTAATCTTGATTATTTCAGTTTACTTTCATTTCTTCAGTATTTAATTTTGTTATTTTCCTAATTTACTCTTATAAGAAATTTCATTGCACAATCAATATTAGGCATAAAAATTGTTTGTTTCTGGTTACCTGGCCGACCCTTATTTTCCCCGCCACCCTATACTTTTTATTAGCCCATGGAATGGAAAATCCACTTACTCACTTTTTACCGTTCAGCACGCTCTCAAAAACAAAAGAACACACCCCGATCTTCCTACCCTATTTTAGCTGAGTATGTTAACCAAAACACACATTTCTTTAGGCCTTAGATAAAAATTGCTTAATTGTAATCTAGAAGTTATTGTGCTTTATTTAGTTATCAGACCTCAGGGTCAGAACAAGTCCTCATGATTATTCCCACACTAAAAGTCTTGGGTATTATTTTAGACATTAAAAACAGAAACTTAAGAATTTAGCACCACACTTTTTGAAGAATCAGTTACACTTCTATTGCGGAGACATAATACTACTAGTGGTATAAGCTACACTGTATGTTGTTCAGCTTATATGGAATATATGCAGCTTGAAAAAATACCAATATGTATTCCTGGCAGTATATGTTTGGTAATACTTTACCTGATAATATATTCATTTACATGCTATGTTATTCCTGATAAATATATCAGGTTGATAATAAATATATCAGGTTGATAATAAATATATCAGGCTATCAATTGATCGATTAGAAAACTGGAGCAGTCCAACCTTTGTTAGCGGCCACCTCCGAATAAGGCCTCCTTGTGAGTAAAGGCCACTCTTTTATAAACAATTATTTGAACAAGATGACCTCCAAATAAAGGCCTCTTGTCAATAAAGATCATATTTTGTCTTCCCCAAGGATGGCCTTTGTTCACAGGTTTGACTGTAGTTTCTAATTAGTAGTATGTAAAAAAAGTTTCTAATTAGTAGTATGTAAAAAATGATTAATTATAAGTTACATGTATGTATTAGTAGGTTTATTCCATTTTGCTTAAGTTATATGTATGTTTTTTGGTGATATATTGTATTGCTGTTGTTTGTACAGTATATTATTGCTTTGTTATACTTTGTAGCATTCCTGCTTTTTTGTTTGTAATCTTCTTTTATTAGAATGTTTTCCTTTCTGGGTTTTAGTGTATGAACACTTCCATTATTTACAAAACATGTATTAATGTATAAACAGACAATGATGTAAAATCATCTCCCGTGATGTTGAATGGTGCGTGTTGTATTTCTCTGGTTAGCCAATGAATGGACTGATTGAAAGTTTTGTTGAATAATGTAGAAATCTCCTAAAACAGTACTCAAAACTTCAAAGTATATTAATCTATTGACATAACTAAAATATATTATCTTAGTACATTATGACTTGTTTGTTCATAAAATTCTATTGAATGAAACTTAGAACTGAGTAGTGATGTACCAATGATTGGAAAACATCGATTAGCTACTAGTAGAAGCTTGTCGATGATCAATGTCACATTTTCATAATCGATCATTGGATATGAACATGTTAGACTAGAAGCTTGCGAGCATCCCAGATTCCCAGTACTGATTTCCAAGGGCTAGTTTAAGATTTAAATGCTTTGTTTTTATGACTTGTTTGATATTAATTCAGATGCACATATGACACACCTTTTATCTTACAATTTGTACACCAAAAGGAGAACAGAATAATGTACAACACATTAAAATCGGATCAGAAGCCACAACCAATTCCAACTGATGATCAATTATGATTTTCAACCGATGTCCCATCACTAGAACTGAGCCATATCATAAGGGTATAAATCTAACAATGTCCCCAGCATTCAAGGTATCCTTGTTATACTTAAACATGCAGATCAAAAACGGTTATTTCTTTTCCATGTTTGTTACATATGTACAACCTTTGATTGATATTACAATATGTAACAATCCATGGGGTTCTTAATTCATTGTCAACGATGATGTTACTACTTTTGAAGTCTGGTGATACAACATGTATGCTGTTACCTCCACTGCTGCAAACAAACAGAAAGCCATCCGGTGTCATTGCAATGCCACACGAATTTTGCAATGCATCATGGGTATAGGTTTGTAGAATTTGTCCTTCAAATGACACTACATGAACTTTGTTGGTTTTATGGTTGGATACGATGACAGTATTATTGTCTTTTCCAAATGTAGTGAAAAATGTGTTGTTAAGGATGTTTTCAGCTCCTAGCATAGGCCTTATTGTATGCAATATGGAACCTTGTAGATCTAGAATTTCAATTCTACTTGGATGCAAAAGGCAGACAGCAAATTTCCCAACCCTGTATGCAATATCTAAGCATATATCGTTCAGTTGTATGTCATATACTTCAGTGAAGGCTGTAGTCACATGAAACACTTGAATTTTTTTCTCATGAGGGAATGTTACAGCTACTCTGTCAGAACTAACTGCTGTTACACCATATGGTTCACTAGATGTACTGAAACTTGACATAAATGTATTTGTACTTGTGTCAATCAATCTGATCCTATGAGTGGATACATCAGTTACCACAAGTCTGTCTGGACTTATTAGTGTACTACTGTTAATGGCACAGTTCCATATACTCAGTGATGTCCTGGTACTGATCATTTCTCTGTATGATGCTGTTGTATTTATGTTTGGATTTCTAATCAAGGTTCCAAATGGTGTTTTAGCTGATGAAGGTTCTGTAACTCTGCAGAGGGATGGAAGTAAAGATACGTTTGTTGTTGCTGTAACCGTTCGATTTGGTTTAGCTCATGTTCCATTGTCACCAGCCTCTGTTTAGCTTGTTTTGTGATTATAAAGACTGAATTCACAGTAATGCCAGAGTCATTTTGTGTGCTTCTATGTATGTCTTCAAGTTCAGATTTAATGGATTCATTCTCTGCAATCAGTTTCATTATTTCTCTTTCTTGTATTTTCTTCATATTGGTTACTACATCTGTTAACTCTTTCTGGATCTGATCTAGATAAACATTGATCTGTTTGCGAAATAATGATAATTATACCCCCAGATATGAAATATATGGGGGCTATATTGGATTCACGCTCGGTCGGTCGGTCGGTCGGTCGGTCGGTCGGTCGGTCGGCCGGTCGGTCGGTCGGTCGGTCGGTCGGTCCGTGCGTCTGTAGACACAATTTGTCCGGAGAATTTCTCAGCAACTACTTACAGGATTTCAATCAAACTTCACAGAAGTGATCAGTAGTAAGCCTAGTTGTGCTAGCTTAAAGCATTTTTCATTCGGATTAATTTTCACTGAGTTATGCCCCTTTGTTGTTTTTATTCAGTATATACAATAGGCAAATGTTGTCCGGACAATTTCTCAGCAATTACTCACAGGATCTCAATGAAACTTCACAGAAGTGATCAGTAGTAAGCCTAGTTGTGCATGCTTAAAGCAATTTTCGTTCGGATTAATTATCACTGAGTTATAGCCCTTTGTTGTTTTATACAGTATATACAATAGGCAAATTTTGTCCGGACAATTTCTCAGCAATTACTCACAGGATCTCAATAAAACTTCACAGAAGTGATCAGTAGTAAGCCTAGTTGTGCATGCTTAAAGCAATTTTCGTTCGGATTAATTATCACTGAGTTATAGCCCTTTGTTGTTTTTATTCAGTATATACAATAGGCAAATGTTGTCCGGACAATTTCTCAGCAATTACTCACAGGATCTCAATGAAACTTCACAGAAGTGATCAGTAGTAAGCCTAGTTGTGCATGCTTAAAGCAATTTTCGTTCGGATTAATTATCACTGAGTTATAGCCCTTTGTTGTTTTATACAGTATATACAATAGGCAAATTTTGTCCGGACAATTTCTCAGCAACTACTCACAGGATCTCAATGAAACTTCACAGAAGTGATCAGTAGTAAGCCTAGTTGTGCATGCTTAAAGCAATTTTCGTTCGGATTAATTATCACTGAGTTATAGCCCTTTGTTGTTTTATACAGTATATACAATAGGCAAATTTTGTCCGGACAATTTCTCACGAACTACTCACAGGATCTCAATGAAACTTCACAGAAGTGATCAGTAGTAAGCCTAGTTGTGCATGCTTAAAGCATTATTTGTTCGGATTAATTTTCACTGAGTTATAGCCCTTTGTTGTTTTTATACAGTATATACAATAGGCAAATTTTGTCCGGACAATTTCTCAGCAACTACTCACAGGATTTCAACGAAACTTCACAGAAGTAATAAGTAGTTAGCCTTGTTGTGCATGCTTAAACCATTTTTCATTTGGATTGATTTTCACTGAGTTATAGCCCTTAGTTTTTTTTCTACAGTATATACAATAGGCAAATTTTGTCCTGACTATTTCTCATTGACTACTGTCAGGAATTCAATAAAACTTCTCAGAGGTGATGAGTAGTGAGCCTAGTTGTGCATGCATTAAGCTTGTCTTGGTTGGTTAAATTTTCACTGAGTTATGGCCCTTTGTTGTTTTTTATACAGTGTATAATTATACAATATCTCAGTAACTACTCATAGGAATTCAATGAAACTTCACAGAAGTTATAAAAAGTAAGCCAAGTTGTGCATGCAATAACCAGGTTTTGTTTGGATTAATTTTCACTGAGTTATGGCCCTTTGTTTTATACCATTAGGTAAATTTTGTCCGTACCATTTCTCAGCAACTACATGCAGGAATTCAGTGAAACTTCTTAGAAGTGATAAGTAGTTTGCCAAGTTGTGCATGTCCACAATAGGTTTTGTCCAAGTAAATTTTAATGAGTTATGGCCCTTTTTTTTATATAATGTATATTTAGAAACTGGTCAGGATATATCTAAGCAACAATTTGCAGGTATTAAAAAATGAAAATGCATTATATTTCCCTCTGTAAAATGTAACAATAACTGTGTCAAGGCCTCAGCTGGGGGTATTCATCACCTTAAGTGATAGTTCTAGTTTATCTTGGATAATGTTAAATGTTGTATCTATGTTCTTCAAATCCTCTTCTAATTGATCTTTCATCTTCCCAAGTTCTTCAAGGAATGTATTAAGCTTCTCTTGTGTTGACTTGTATTCTTCTGTATTGTGGAAACCTTTAGAAATTTCTTGCACTCTTACCTTAGTGCAAACTGTGTGGTTTAGCATTAAACAATCCCCGCATATTGGTTCATCATGAGTATTGCAGTAATATTTTATCACTTCCGGTGGATGATTTTTGCAGACCTGGGTGTCCAAATTATCTGATGATTTACTAATTGTGTCCTTGATTGACCTTTGTGGTGACGTCTGCTCAGCCATGTTATTGCCCTTCAATTTTGTTTTGCTTGTTTTATGTAAAAGTTATTCTCTGTAATAGAAAGTACATTCTTGTACATTGTTTATTAAAACATGTATGTTACTTCCCAATTTGTAAAAAGACAAATATAAGATTGTTGAAACTGCTTAGAACTTTATATAAGTGGCAATACTTTAGTTAAAATTCTGATAAAAGTATTATTTTTACTGGTAGTTGATTATCTAAAAGTGATCCAATTTACAATTTTAACAAAGATTTTATACATGTACTAATAGACACTACACAACACAAGAAAACTCATTGTTTTCTGTAAATTTAGTTTTAATGTTAATGATCATAGTTACCTAGGATGTCCAATCTTCATGCAACATGCCAAATTGCAATATTTATCTGTATTTTATAATGGTCTCAGATAGAATTTAAAATGTTTTATCAATTAAGTCATAAATATTTAATTACCTTTAGGTCCAGAGCTCACTTCATTAAAGTCACATCCTCCTGATATTTGAGTATACTTAACTGTGGCTTACTCTGGTTGGCAGGTTAATTGAAATATTAAGAACAAGACATCTGATAGTGTTATCTATATATGTTTATTTGTTTATTATCTAATCAGTTATCTCTCTTCTATCTATATAGATGATGGACTTGTTAACTAATACATCATTAAAGGGACTAGACTTCATATTAATTATGTAACTTTTGAAGTAAGAAAGCTTGTTTCATTTCAATGTAATTGTAATAAAAAGTAATATTTGCAGCATTCCTAGGATTTTAATCCTGTTGTTACTGATATCGACCTTTCAGATAAGCATTAATAGTCAGGCAGTAGAATTATGATAAGTTTGCATTTCTTTTTCTTTTTGTTTTTTCATATCCATAAAATTTCAAAATATATGTACCTTTAATGTACCTTTGTGTAAGAAAGATATTTTCAAACCATATGATATTTCAATGGTTGTACATGTAAGCAGACAAACAATTCTTGTTTGAAACTTTACTCCAGATGTTATCTTGATTATATTCATTGTCTACATATAACTTACATGTGTAAGATAAAAATCAGCAATATGGATTTGTGTTGTTTTAAACATTTAAACCATAAACTTGTATTATATTGTTATTTTCACCAAATCTGTTGCCGATGTACAGTCTATGATTGACCTCACAGTAAGTTATACACCATGGGAACTCTACATTGCTGTCATTGTTGATTTTACTTTTCTTGAAGTCTGGTGATACAACATGTATGCTATTATTTCCCCTGCTACAAACAAACAAAATGCCATCTGGTGTCATCACAATACCGCACGGATCTTGCAATGCATTATGGGTGTATGTTTGCAGAATTTGTCCTTCAAATGTAACAGCACTGACTTCATTAGTTTTCCAGTCAGACACAATTACCGAACTGTTTTCTTGTCCGAACGTCATGAAAAGTGGGTTAATAAGTAATCCTTCGTTTCCTAGTTTAGGTTGTATTGTGTGTAATGTCATACCTTGCATATCAAGAATTTCTATTCTACCTGGATGCAAGTAGCTGACAGCGAATCTCCCGTCCTTGTATGCAATAGCATAGCATCTATAGATTAATTGTATATCACATATTTCAGTAAATGTTGATGTGACAGTAAGTAATTGAATTTTTTCCTCATTAGGTAATGTTACAGCTACTTGCTCTGAGCTGACGGTAGCTACCCCGTATGGTTCACTAGATGTACTGTAGCTTGCCATTAAAGTTTTATCTCTTAAGTCAAGTAACTTGATCTTATCATTGTCTGTCACTATCATTTTATCTGGATTAAGAAGTGTGCAGTATTTAATAGCACAACTCAGTTCTGTCCAAGATGTCTTTACATTGATGTGTCCTCTGTTTGTGACTGTAGTATTTATGTCTGGTTTTCTCAGCAGTTTTCCAAGTGGTGTTTTGGCCGACACTAGGTTTGTGATCTCTGCACAAGGATGAAATTCATTATAGTGTTGTTTCTGTTGCCTTGAATGTTCCATTTTGTTGAAATTTGTTTCCATGGTAGCCAGTCTCTGTTTGGCTGTTTTAGTGTGCACAAAGATTGAGTTCACATTAACATTAGAATCATTTCGAATTTGTTTAATTATACCTTCAATTTCAGATTTCATGGATTCATTCTCTTCAGAAAGTTTCTTCATTTGTGTTTTATGTTGTTCTTTCATTTGTGTCACTTCATCTTTTAATTGTTTCTGCATATCGTCTAGATAATCATTGATCTGTTTGCGAAAAGATGTAATTTTATGATGTATGGCAGCATATCTTGCATCCAGATTCTTCAAGTTGTCTTCCAACTCTCGTTTCATATTCTGTAAATCTGAATGAAACTTGTCAAACTTATCATGTATCATCTTGAATTCTTTTGTTGCTTGGAAACCAACAGCAATATTTTGTATTCTGTCTTTTTTACAGGTTGCATGATTTATGGTCATACACTTGACACAGCCTGGTACATCATGTTCCAGGCAGTGAAAACGTATTCTTTCAGGACGGTGTGTTTTACAGATCTCCACACAGAGTGATTCATTGGTAGTGGATACTTTTCTCTTTGGCATTTGGTTCCTATCTGAGATGATCATGTGACCTTTTGTTGTCTGTTGTTTTTTGTGTACTCCAAGACAAGTTTGACATAAATATTGTTTGCATACTTGGCAATAACATTTCAAAGCTACCAAATTACCCTTCTTTTTACAAGGATCACAATAAGATTCTTCAGCATCACCAGACATATTACTGAATTTGTCCTTCAGTGACTTCTGGGATCTTGTCTGGTCAGCCATGTTGACTTTCTTGACTTTTTATTTAGAAGTATGTGGTGTTACCATTATGTTGTTCAGTATGGGAGAGTATGCTCTGTAATTGAAACATATACAATTGTATTCTGTCATTTCATTTAAATTTGTGGCCTTAAAAGGCTTTATTCTACCCTTTAAGAAAACCATTATTGTAATATATACACACGTATATAATTAAATAATTAATGCAAAATTATTTCATCTATAATGCGATAAAGACAAAATAGTAAATAATCATCCTATTTATATGAACAGTGCAATGTGCAAGGCGAGTATTTCATTTTATTACATCCAATATGTAGTTAGGTAAAATATTCTAATATACATTTATATGTATTATCTAATGTGCAAATTAGATTCTTGAATATTGTACCCAGTATGCAGCTTCAATGTGTTCATTTTATATAATTTGGTTTAAAATTTCATTTGAGGCTATGCAAAGGAATATCCAATCAAACATTAAAAAAAACACAAAAATCTAAGTCATTGTATAAAGTTGTGAAAGGCAGTGATCACAGACATTTAATATAAAGTTCTGAATTCATGAATAATAATTAGAAACGTTTGTTCTTAATAATACAGTGTGCAACATGTCCATAACTAGACATTTACATTATAATGTTGAAATTCTACTAACAGATAATATACATGTAATATTGTTATTACCTTAGTTCCAAACTTCCTGTTTAAATGTCACTCATTCTAAACTATGAATATAAAGTTAAACTGAGTATTCATATTTGGTTTGCAATAAGATATAGACTCAATTGGTTGGATATCCTAACTTATCAGTGTTTATCAGATGTGGGTGTATTATGGAGATATCTCCCTTCTAGATTATCTATCTATGTCAGTCTGTATTTACATATCAGATCATATCCAATGCAATGTGTAATTGTCACATAATAATACATGATATGACCAGAAACAAACAAAACAATTACTCTTAGATCTTCATCAGTAACATTGTAATAATCATTATGCATTACATGTATGGGTATGCTATGTGATAAAATTGTAATCATTCATTAAACAAGTATTCATTAATTGAAACCAATAAAAAGGTATGTGATACTAAAAATTGACAATGGATGTATTTATCTACTTTATTATATACTAACGTTTCGGCTTAAACAATAAGCCTTCATCAGGGCATAAAAACAACTAAGGACAAATTCAGTGACATATTTGAAGATGTTGATGAATCTTTTTGTGAACCTTGTAATGTGAAGGATAATTGGGTAGCTGTGTTTGCAAACAGTATAATTATGGAAACTTTCTAGAGTTAACAAAAACAGGACGAGATCACATGATCACAGAAAGGCACTGAACGCTAAGGAGAAAGGTATCCATTACCAATGAATCACTCTGTGTTGAGATCTGTAAAACAATACATTAATTAGAATGTAACTTGAACCAAGGGCTTGTATTGTGCTGGACAAGTAATTCATGGTTCACATTGACTATATATCAGTAGTAAAAAGACATGATTATACAATTTTTATGCCCCATTTATATCAATAGATATCGTTTCAGCCTGTATGTTGGCTTGTCTGTTTGTTTGTACCAAACTTTAAACTTGCCTATAAAATCCAAACATTTCCACCTACAATCACCAAACTTCATGTGTTGGTTTCTCATGTCAAGATATACTGGACCATTGTTTTTTCAGGACAGTAGGTCAAAGGTCAAGGTGACACTGAGGGGGCATTGTGTTTTAAACACACATCTTGTTTACAATCTGTTTCAAAAGCTCAAGTCCAGCACTCAGAACACAGACATATTTAATTTGTCTGGAAATTTGTATATTTGTTCATTAATGATTTAGCTTTAATATCATAAGAGAAATTGATGTTATTAATATGTAGATAGTTCCATACTGTTGTTTGCATAATTATCTTGTCTAAGGAAATATTTTTAATCATTGTATCGAAAAAGTATTGATAAATTTGCAGAAGCTTGATATCCGTTTCTGTAATTATTCCCTCTTTCAACGAAAGGGTGTATTGCTTTCCACAAATAATTGTCGGTCAGTCCTGTCCATCTGTAACCTAACCCTGTCTGGCCAATAACTAGAGAACGATTTGACCTAAGCTCTTCAAATTTGGTTGGGGTGTTGGTCTTGCACATGTGCAAGACCCCTATTGATTTTGAGGTCAGTACATCAAAGGTCAAGGTCACATTGATCTTCAGCACAAAAATCTTGTCCAACAAATAACTGGAGATCGATTTGACCTTATGTCCTCAGATTTGTTTCAGAGGTTGGTCATCGTAGATTACTAATTGATTTTACTTTCAATAGGTCAAGGTCTTACTATCCAGTTGGCCTTTAGGGGGCATCCATGTTTGACAAACACTTCTTGTTTGATCTTAAAATTGAATGTATCTTATAATTTTGTCCATGATGGACACAAAGGGAATTGGGCCAATGGACTCAGAGGAGGAAGAATAAACAAATCTTAAAGCATAATTGGAAAATCAATGCTAGATTAAGATGTGTATTTATTATATCATTATTACCAGAGTTTATTTTATTCTATTCCTAGTAGTACAAAATCCTGTGATGCCACTACTTTAAAAATAGCCATAAACTTTATGTTTAATGGCAACATTGATATAAATGTACCAGTAATAATTGTAATAAGGATTTTCAAAATGTTGCTATGGAAACACCCATATTAACTTTCATTTAAAATTGTAAAATAAAGCAATTTATTTGCTGATTATCTAGTGAGATATAACATTAGTTGTGTACTCTAATAGAATTACATAACAAGAAAAGACTTTATTATAAATCAATACAAATTCATTATTCTTGATCATTTATTGCTGAAGATGAAAAAATAATCTTCTGCAAGTCATTGTGATATTGTATTGTAGAAATAGTACTTGCTTTGTTTTTATAACCAATTAGCTGGTATGATCTTTTAAGAAGAAGATTTAATGAAGTAAAAAGAAAATATGATATTATCCTATATTGTTGGTATTTATCAGTGACGTGCCTTTAAAGAAATTGTATAAAATTAATTCTGAGAAAATATTTTTTGTAAAGCTTACATTTCAGTTTTATATAAACCAGCTTTCCATTTCTTATTTGAAGATTTTTGAAATTTGATCTGAAGACATTTCAGTTTTATGAGCTATTGTGTAAATAATTTTGTTATCAATTAACATGAATGAATGCATTATGTTATATTTTCTGTATAAAGTCTCCAGTAGTCTGAACTTGGTATAATTTGTCTGTAATATCACCTGTATAAATTACTTATTATATGGACATTTAAATATATTTGTGTATTTTTAGAATTCTTTGCCTTGGGAAAAATATCTTTTTTCTGTCCTAATTTGACATATCATCAAAATTGACAAATGTCTTTGAAAGTCTTTCAAATTTTACATATCCAGGATCAGATTATTTCTTCACTAGTTCTTGACAAATTTAAAATTAAAAAAAAACATGGATTGATGAGTCTCAATTTAAAGTTTGGTATTGTTGTCCTGTTATTTCTTTTCACCTCTTTGGAATGGGTTCTGGTCCGGTCAGATTGGGAATTTTTTTAATCATGACTTCATGCAATTAGGTTATTGGGAACTTTTATCAATAAGCAATGCCAAATAAATTGAGTTCTCTGGTTTCTTTGCACTATTATACTTTACTTCTTGTCAAAAAATTATCATAACTTCATCATTTTATGTCCAATTTTGAAATTTCTTCTTTTAAATGTTCATTGGGAATTTCTCAATTTAGATTTGGGAAAATTGAAGTCTAAATGCTATTGGTAAGGGTATGTTTACCAGACCCAAGCAAAGAAGGAAAAAAGTGTTGCTGTCTCTCCACCTGTCTGTCTCTCTGAATAGATAAAGTACAAACCTGTTTACAATGACCACCATAAGTGGAGAAGAATTGCAGTCTTTAATGTAATGGTTTTATTTTCTAGCCTGCCTGC
This sequence comes from Lutraria lutraria, assembly GCA_964023205.1. Classification (NCBI taxonomy): domain Eukaryota; kingdom Metazoa; phylum Mollusca; class Bivalvia; order Venerida; family Mactridae; genus Lutraria; species Lutraria lutraria. The sequence continues at coordinate 28,824,895 of OZ026837.1, read as the reverse complement.
GGTTAGCTCGACTTAGGCGCCACAATGGCGGTTGCGTGTCTGTACGTTAGTTAGTTAGTTAGTGTGTCCGTCCGGATCCTTGTCTGGGCTGTATCTCCCTTATGCATTGACACTTTTTTTTAAATAACTTGGCATAATTGTTAAACACCATGAGACGGTGTGTAGTACGCAAAATCGAGGTCTAGCTCAAAGTTCAAGGTTACGCTTAGAGGTCAAACGTCAAAAATGAGCATTATAGACCTTGTCTGGGCTGTATCTCCCTTATGCATAGAAACTTTTTTAAATAACTTGGCATAATTGTTAAACACCATGAGACGGTGTGCAGTGCGCAAAATCCAGGTCTCTAGCTCAAAGGTCAAGGTCACGCTTAGAGGTCAAACGTAAAAAATGAGCATTATAGACCTTGTCTGGGCTGTATCTCCCTTATGCATAAAAACTTTAAGATAACTTGGCATAATTGTTAAACACCATGGGACAGTGTGCAGTGCGCAAGATCCAGGTCTCAAGCTCCAAGGTCAAGGTCACACTTAGGGGTCAAACGTCAAAAATGAGCATTATAGACCTTGTCCGGGCTGTATCTCCCTTATGCATAGAAACTTTTTAAGATAACTTGGCATAATTGTTAAACACCATGAGACGGTGTGCAGTGCATTAGATCCAGGTCTCTAGCTCAAAGGGCAGGGTCACAGAGGTCCAACGTCAAAAATGATCATTATAGACCTTGTCCGGGCTGTATCTCCCTTGTGCATAGACATTTTTTAAGATAACTTGGCATAATTGTTAAACACCATGAGACGGTGTGCAGTGCGTAAGATTAAGGTCTCTTGCTCAAAGGTCACACTTAGAGGTCAAACATATAAAATGATCATTATACACCTTGTCAGGGCTGTGTCTCCCCTGTGCATTGAATTATTTGAAAATGACTTGCCATAATACAATGAGACCATGTGTCTTGAGCAACACCCAGACTTTCATAGGTCAAAGGTCAAAATTACACATTCGGTCAAATATATTTTCCTTGTCTGGGCTGTGACTTCTGTGTGCATTCAAGGATTTTGAAATAAATTGGTATAAAAGTTTACTTCAATGAATTGATGTATCATGAACATCAACCATACTTGTAGTTAAAAGGTCAAGATCACAAACTGGCTATACAGGGGGCCCAATATGTTGCCCTTGGGCTTCTAGTTTATCATAGTGGCACCCCTATTGAAAGGGCCTGCCTAGTTTATGAGACACCTATCAGAATCCCTTCTCTTTTTGCCAGGCGCCTAGCTGAGATAGGCCTATCAGGTAACCATTATTTAACTACTGGCAGCTCACCAACCGACCGCATCCATTCTAACCTATTAGCCTGTCTGAAGTTGGACAACCTAATCATTTGGCTATGGATGTGGTCCTTATGTACAGTTAGCCTTTTTAAGAAGTTTTTTGTTCAGTGATATCTGTAAGACAGTGGTATAGAGTGACTGTGTGTTGTTCACAGTATGTTTTCTCTCTGCTCTCATACTGTTCCTGTAGTTTATGGTTAAGTTCATTTTTTTAAATTCTAGTTTAAAAAATTGTTTATCCTTGGATCTTTATCTCAGGGGTAAAATTTTTCTGGTTTTGCCTGAAATTTAGGGTTTTTTTTAGGTCTGGAAAGGTCATTTTTCTGAGTCACTTAAAACTGGGAAATTTGGGGAAGGGGTTTGTACCCCTTATCTAATTAGATGGTCAGATGCTGAATAATTTTGCTTTTTTCTTATTGGAATACAGGTATAATTAATGGTCTGAGATGTGATGTGAGAACCTCAATGGATGGTATGATGTTTATATTTGCATCATCATATAAAACAGTTATTCATGTACCGTATATACAATGTTTTCCTGGTAAACTGAACTACAAATGTATGTTTGTTGCTCCATACATCTGTCAGACTGAATGTGTGACTGTTGCTCCATACATCTGTCAGACTGAATGTGTGACTGTTGCTCCATACATCTGTCAGACTGAATGTGTGACTGTTGCTCCATACATCTGTCAGACTGAATGTGTGACTGTTGCTCCATACATCTGTCAGACTGAATGTGCGACTTATTTTGAATTATAATCAAATGTTTAAAATTGAAGATATGCTTGCTTAGAAAAAATCAGATATGTATGTGCTGAAAATTTCTGTGGTAGGTAGCTTATGCATGTTTTATTTCTGACACTGCCTTGATAGGAATGACAATGAACCATCACCAGCTTACCTGATATGTAACCATGGTAAACTTTGTTTTTGATGTTCGTTTAATTATACCCACAAAAGGATGATTATTTCTATACTGCTTTTTTGCTTTTATTTATGATGTTGTAATGATATGATTATTGCTTTATTATGTTTGGAGAAAATGTATTTAGTGTTTAGTACCGTAAATGCCCTATTTAGTAATCCCCACCCTTAGTAACATGCCCCTCCCCCCTAGCAAAACTTGTCAGGCTTATGTTGAACTGATGCTACTTTCATCATTTACATGGCCCTTGCATGGAGTTAAATGATGATTGATTTCATTACAACCAGCCCCTAATACCCCCCCCCCTTGCGAAATGTTACACCCAGGGGTGCTAAATAGGGCATTTATGGTACATTTGTATATTGTTTTTTGTTTTGTTTGTTTTTTATTGCTGTATAGTAGAACCATACTTGCATTAAAAATGTTATGAACTGTACTGAATGATGTTACCTGCACAAAGCTTAAGTGCACACATATTTTAACTACAGTAAAACCTCGATTATTCGAATGTTGTTGGGCCCTGAAAAATCATTCGGATAATCCATGGTTTCGAATAATCCATTTCAGTATGATGTACTGGTTGGAAACAATAAATTCCACACTGTCCGTATATTGCAAGGGAGTTAACTCTCGTATGCAAACATGACGTTACTTGAGTGATAATAAGAATAAAATAAAATGTATAACACTTACTGTATTATTGGTTCATCCTTGTTTTATGAATGTATATGAGTTAACAAATGAAACAGTAATTCTTGTTTAATAAATACCAGCGTATTTATGGATTATGCAGAACACAATCCGACACAATAATATGTCATTTTCACTTCACTTACTAACAATCGATTAGGCATCGCTATTGTCACATTCTCAAACAAAAGAATCAAAGACGTAATGTTTTTATGTTTGGAACATTTTTTCACTAAATCATCATATTCTAGTTAGTTTTGTTTAATTGTGTTCAAATCAGTTTTGATGCTGAAATGCAAATAATTTCATACAGATCACCAGGTACGTACACATATTAACTTATTATACCCTGAGATCATAGTGAAATATTCGTCGCGATTTGTATAAAATCGTAACCAACAATATGGTCAACTTAACGATAATTAAACTGTTGACATGCTTCGTGTATGAATTGATGTTACACATTGTTTGTCACATGACATTCGATTTTTTCAATCAGCATTTGTTACCAATTGCCGATTTCTAATAATATGTGTGAAAATATGCGCATTCGTAACTTTAGGGACCAAATAACTTATTCGGATTACACCAGGAATTTGGAAAATCCAATTCGTATAACAGGGGTTCGTTGCAGTTGAAATATATAGAGACGTAATCGGGACCGTAGATTTTATTCAGATAATACCGGGTATTCGGATAATCGGTGTTAGTATAATCGAGGTTTTACTGTATTTGTTGAACACTACATGAGATATGTCATTTTTATCTCTACCTCTTAATATCAATAATTATTCAAATACTTGTCAAGCACTTAGGGGTGCAACCATTTATAACTGAGTCTGAACAGTTTTACCCATACCTTAAATGTTTATAACCTTCATTTATATAAATCTGATAATTTAATTCTTACTACTTAAAGTCATGTACAATCAAGGATCTATTATCATAGGTTTCATTTTATCAGTCATAAGGGGATCTGGGGTTATATCAAATGTGATTTATCTCCTACTCAAATATTAAAAGATCTCAGGTCGATCAAGGTACGATGTAGATGATATGTGTCTGTTCTTAGCAGATATGTTATTTGTGATGAAATTATATTTCTATTAATTTCATAGGTTCATAGGTATCAGGTTTAATGTGTCACTGTTTTTGAAAATCTCATGGTAAAACATTAACAATATGACGACCCAATTTTGAGAGGATAATTTTGGGAGTTAGGATTCTAATACCTTAAGTGAGATTTTAATAGAAGTTTTAGAGCCAAGGCTATCTTATATTTCATCATGCAGTCATTTCATGATATGATTCTAGAAAGTAAACAGTGGTACTTTTAAAAAATGCTTAACTTTTCTGACAACTTGAAACGTTGTAAATACGAGGTCAGCTCACAAAACTTAATTCTGCACTTTGGTTCTGTCTGGTATTGAAGTGTCTCATTAATGAAGTTGAAATATGCATTAAAACTTGATTTAATGGTTGCCAATGTAAAAACCACCTCATTTTTAACCAACCACTTATTTTCTGAAAGATTTCTATCATGGCTGATTTATTTCAACCTGATAATGAGACCACCTCAAGATTAAGACAATTTTTCTTTTTTACATAATAATGTGGTCTAGATATAAAATTTACCTGTATAGAGTCTAATATTTCAAGAAGACTGATATAAATTGTTATTTTCTATTATTTCAGTGAGCAGTCAGTGGTGGGGTAACAAGAGATTAGATTTCATGTTATATTGTCCAGAGGTTCTACATTCATTTCCTGTCAGATCCTTGCCTCCATTGTTTCATGCCAGCTTCTGGGAGTCTACTGATGTTGTTGCTTTTGTGCTGAGACAGGTAGATAGATTTATTCAGCATATAAAACACATGATATGGTACAATACAAGATATAAATGTTTTAAAAATCCCATTGTTACAAAGACTAGAAAAATACATTTAATGAAAGGCAATATGACATATAATACTAATAACTAATAATAGGTAACAGTTCTGTACTAGATTTAGTCAAAGTAGATTTACCTGTTGTTTAACAACCCATTCAACAGTTATGGTCAGTTCATAGTGGCCTCAGAGAGAGGGGAGATAAGATACAGAAGGACTGGATTCAACAGTTATGGTCAGTTCATAGTGGCCTCAGAGAGAAGGGAGATAAGATACAGAAGGACTGGATTCAACAGCTATGGTCAGTTCATAGTGGCCTCAGAGAGAAGGGAGATAAGATACAGAAGGACTGGATTCAACAGCTATGGTCAGTTCATAGTGGCCTCAGAGAGAAGGGAGATAAGATACAGGAGGACTGGATTCAACAGCTATGGTCAGTTCATAGTGGCCTCAGAGAGAGGGGAGATAAGATACAGGAGGACTGGATTCAACAGCTATGGTCAGTTCATAGTGGCCTCAGAGAGAGGGGAGATAAGATACAGAAGGACTGGATTCAACAGCTATGGTCAGTTCATAGTGGCCTCAGAGAGAAGGGAGATAAGATACAGAAGGACTGGATTCAACAGCTATGGTCAGTTCATAGTGGCCTCAGAGAGAGGGGAGATAAGATACAGAAGGACTGGATTCAACAGTTATGGTCAGTTCATAGTGGCCTCAGAGAGAGGGGAGATAAGATACAGAAGGACTGGATTCAACAGTTATGGTCAGTTCATAGTGGCCTCAGAGAGAGGGGAGATAAGATACAGAAGGACTGGATTCAACAGTTATGGTCAGTTCATAGTGGCCTCAGAGAGAAGGGAGATAAGATACAGGAGGACTGGATTCAACAGTTATGGTCAGTTCATAGTGGCCTCAGAGAGAGGGGAGATAAGATACAGAAGGACTGGATTCAACAGTTATGGTCAGTTCATAGTGGCCTCAGAGAGAAGGGAGATAAGATACAGGAGGACTGGATTCAACAGTTATGGTCAGTTCATAGTGGCCTCAGAGAGAGGGGAGATAAGATACAGAAGGACTGGATTCAACAGTTATGGTCAGTTCATAGTGGCCTCAGAGAGAGGGGAGATAAGATACAGAAGGACTGGATTCAACAGCTATGGTCAGTTCATAGTGGCCTCAGAGATAAGGGAGATAAGATACAGGAGGACTGGATTCAACAGCTATGGTCAGTTCATAGTGGCCTCAGAGAGAGGGGAGATAAGATACAGGAGGACTGGATTCAACAGCTATGGTCAGTTCATAGTGGCCTCAGAGAGAAGGGAGATAAGATACAGGAGGACTGGATTCAACAGCTATGGTCAGTTCATAGTGGCCTCAGAGAGAAGGGAGATAAGATACAGGAGGACTGGATTCAACAGCTATGGTCAGTTCATAGTGGCCTCAGAGAGAGGGGAGATAAGATACAGGAGGACTGGATTCAACAGCTATGGTCAGTTCATAGTGGCCTCAGAGAGAGGGGAGATAAGATACAGGAGGACTGGATTCAACAGCTATGGTCAGTTCATAGTGGCCTCAGAGAGAAGGGAGATAAGATACAGGAGGACTGGATTCAACAGTTATGGTCAGTTCATAGTGGCCTCAGAGAGAAGGGAGATAAGATACAGAAGGACTGGATTCAACAGCTATGGTCAGTTCATAGTGGCCTCAGAGAGAGGGGAGATAAGATACAGGAGGACTGGATTCAACAGCTATGGTCAGTTCATAGTGGCCTCAGAGAGAAGGGAGATAAGATACAGAAGGACTGGATTCAACAGTTATGGTCAGTTCATAGTGGCCTCAGAGAGAGGGGAGATAAGATACAGGAGGACTGGATTCAACAGTTATGGTCAGTTCATAGTGGCCTCAGAGAGAGGGGAGATAAGATACAGAAGGACTGGATTCAACAGTTATGGTCAGTTCATAGTGGCCTCAGAGAGAAGGGAGATAAGATACAGAAGGACTGGATTCAACAGTTATGGTCAGTTCATAGTGGCCTCAGAGAGAGGGGAGATAAGATACAGAAGGACTGGATTCAACAGTTATGGTCAGTTCATAGTGGCCTCAGAGAGAGGGGAGATAAGATACAGAAGGACTGGATTCAACAGTTATGGTCGGTTCATAGTGGCCTCAGAGAGAGGGGAGATAAGATACAGGAGGACTGGATTCAACAGCTATGGTCAGTTCATAGTGGCCTCAGAGAGAAGGGAGATAAGATACAGGAGGACTGGATTCAACAGCTATGGTCAGTTCATAGTGGCCTCAGAGAGAAGGGAGATAAGATACAGGAGGACTGGATTCAACAGCTATGGTCAGTTCATAGTGGCCTCAGAGAGAAGGGAGATAAGATACAGAAGGACTGGATTCAACAGCTATGGTCAGTTCATAGTGGCCTCAGAGAGAGGGGAGATAAGATACAGAAGGACTGGATTCAACAGCTATGGTCAGTTCATAGTGGCCTCAGAGAGAAGGGAGATAAGATACAGGAGGACTGGATTCAACAGCTATGGTCAGTTCATAGTGGCCTCAGAGAGAGGGGAGATAAGATACAGAAGGACTGGATTCAACAGCTATGGTCAGTTCATAGTGGCCTCAGAGAGAGGGGAGATAAGATACAGGAGGACTGGATTCAACAGTTATGGTCAGTTCATAGTGGCCTCAGAGATAAGGGAGATAAGATACAGGAGGACTGGATTCAACAGCTATGGTCAGTTCATAGTGGCCTCAGAGAGAAGGGAGATAAGATACAGAAGGACTGGATTCAACAGTTATGGTCAGTTCATAGTGGCCTCAGAGAGAGGGGAGATAAGATACAGGAGGACTGGATTCAACAGCTATGGTCAGTTCATAGTGGCCTCAGAGAGAGGGGAGATAAGATACAGGAGGACTGGATTCAACAGCTATGGTCAGTTCATAGTGGCCTCAGAGAGAGGGGAGATAAGATACAGGAGGACTGGATTCAACAGCTATGGTCAGTTCATAGTGGCCTCAGAGAGAGGGGAGATAAGATACAGAAGGACTGGATTCAACAGTTATGGTCAGTTCATAGTGGCCTCAGAGAGAAGGGAGATAAGATACAGAAGGACTGGATTCAACAGCTATGGTCAGTTCATAGTGGCCTCAGAGAGAGGGGAGATAAGATACAGAAGGACTGGATTCAACAGCTATGGTCAGTTCATAGTGGCCTCAGAGAGAGGGGAGATAAGATACAGGAGGACTGGATTCAACAGCTATGGTCAGTTCATAGTGGCCTCAGAGAGAGGGGAGATAAGATACAGAAGGACTGGATTCAACAGCTATGGTCAGTTCATAGTGGCCTCAGAGAGAGGGGAGATAAGATACAGGAGGACTGGATTCAACAGCTATGGTCAGTTCATAGTGGCCTTAGAGAGAGGGGAGATAAGATACAGAAGGACTGGATTCAACAGCTATGGTCAGTTCATAGTGGCCTCAGAGAGAGGGGAGATAAGATACAGGAGGACTGGATTCAACAGCTATGGTCAGTTCATAGTGGCCTTAGAGAGAGGGGAGATAAGATACAGAAGGACTGGATTCAACAGCTATGGTCAGTTCATAGTGGCCTCAGAGAGAGGGGAGATAAGATACAGGAGGACTGGATTCAACAGCTATGGTCAGTTCATAGTGGCCTCAGAGAGAGGGGAGATAAGATACAGGAGGACTGGATTCAACAGCTATGGTCAGTTCATAGTGGCCTCAGAGAGAGGGGAGATAAGATACAGGAGGACTGGATTCAACAGCTATGGTCAGTTCATAGTGGCCTTAGAGAGAGGGGAGATAAGATACAGGAGGACTGGATTCAACAGTTATGGTCAGTTCATAGTGGCCTCAGAGAGAAGGGAGATAAGATACAGGAGGACTGGATTCAACAGTTATGGTCAGTTCATAGTGGCCTCAGAGAGAGGGGAGATAAGATACAGGAGGACTGGATTCAACAGCTATGGTCAGTTCATAGTGGCCTCAGAGAGAGGGGAGATAAGATACAGGAGGACTGGATTCAACAGCTATGGTCAGTTCGTAGTGGCCTCAGAGAGAGGGGAGATAAGATACAGGAGGACTGGATTCAACAGCTATGGTCAGTTCATAGTGGCCTCAGAGAGAGGGGAGATAAGATACAGGAGGACTGGATTCAACAGTTATGGTCAGTTCATAGTGGCCTTAGAGAGAGGGGAGATAAGATACAGGAGGACTGGATTCAACAGTTATGGTCAGTTCATAGTGGCCTCAGAGAGAGGGGAGATAAGATACAGAAGGACTGGATTCAACAGCTATGGTCAGTTCATAGTGGCCTCAGAGATAAGGGAGATAAGATACAGGAGGACTGGATTCAACAGCTATGGTCAGTTCATAGTGGCCTCAGAGAGAGGGGAGATAAGATACAGGAGGACTGGATTCAACAGCTATGGTCAGTTCATAGTGGCCTCAGAGAGAAGGGAGATAAGATACAGGAGGACTGGATTCAACAGCTATGGTCAGTTCATAGTGGCCTCAGAGAGAAGGGAGATAAGATACAGGAGGACTGGATTCAACAGCTATGGTCAGTTCATAGTGGCCTCAGAGAGAGGGGAGATAAGATACAGGAGGACTGGATTCAACAGCTATGGTCAGTTCATAGTGGCCTCAGAGAGAGGGGAGATAAGATACAGGAGGACTGGATTCAACAGCTATGGTCAGTTCATAGTGGCCTCAGAGAGAAGGGAGATAAGATACAGGAGGACTGGATTCAACAGTTATGGTCAGTTCATAGTGGCCTCAGAGAGAAGGGAGATAAGATACAGAAGGACTGGATTCAACAGCTATGGTCAGTTCATAGTGGCCTCAGAGAGAGGGGAGATAAGATACAGGAGGACTGGATTCAACAGCTATGGTCAGTTCATAGTGGCCTCAGAGAGAAGGGAGATAAGATACAGAAGGACTGGATTCAACAGTTATGGTCAGTTCATAGTGGCCTCAGAGAGAGGGGAGATAAGATACAGGAGGACTGGATTCAACAGTTATGGTCAGTTCATAGTGGCCTCAGAGAGAGGGGAGATAAGATACAGGAGGACTGGATTCAACAGTTATGGTCAGTTCATAGTGGCCTCAGAGAGAAGGGAGATAAGATACAGGAGGACTGGATTCAACAGTTATGGTCAGTTCATAGTGGCCTCAGAGAGAGGGGAGATAAGATACAGGAGGACTGGATTCAACAGTTATGGTCAGTTCATAGTGGCCTCAGAGAGAGGGGAGATAAGATACAGGAGGACTGGATTCAACAGTTATGGTCAGTTCATAGTGGCCTCAGAGAGAGGGGAGATAAGATACAGGAGGACTGGACATTTGTATCCCTACTCCTATCACACTGAAAAGCATCCATGAAATATGGCAGAGCTGGGATTTGAACCCACAACCTGTCAATTAGTTGTCCAACATGTTACCGCTGCTACTAACCATGTCTCTTTCTGTGAGAAAGTAGGCAGTTGAACATTCCGCCTATTGTTGATGATGATGACTCTGATGTCGTTGATGATGTTAATGATAGAAATAAGGTTGTTGCTGTTTGTGATAATGATCTTGATGGTACTAATAATGCTGTCCTTAATATTAATAAGGTGATGATATGAAATGTATGGGGGCTATATTGGATTCACGCTTGACGGTCGGTCGGTCGGTTGGCCGAACGGTCGGTCCGTGCGTCTGTAGACACAATTTGTCCGGAGAACTTCTCAGCAACGACTTACAGGATTTCAATGAAACTTCACAGAAGTGATCAGTAGTAAGCCTAGTTGTACTAGCTTAAAGCATTTTTTGTTCGGATTAATTTTCACTGAGTTATACCCCTTTGTTGTTTTTATACAGTACAGTAAAACCTCGATTATCCGAACACCGATTATCCGAATACCCGGTATTATCCGAATAAAATCTACGGTCCCGATTACGTCTCTATATATTTCAAGTACAACGAACCCCGTTTATACGAATCGGATTTTACGAATACCTGGTGTAATCCGAATGCATTATTTGGTCCCTAAAGTTACAAATGCGCGTATTTTCACACCTATTATTCGAAGTCGTCAATTTAACAATGGCCGATTGAGAATCAAATGTCGTGTGACAAACAATGTGTCACATCAATTCATACACGAAGCGTGTCAACAGTTTAATTATCGTTAAGTTGACCATATTGTATGTTACGCTTTTATACTATTCGCGACGAATATTACACTATGATCTCGGGTATAATAAGTTAATATGCGTACGTACCTGCATGGTGATCTGTATGAACTTATTTGCATTTCAGCGTCAATAAAAATTTAAAAACAGATTCGAACACAGTTAAACAAAGCTAAATAGAATATGATGATTTAATGAAAAAACTTACCAAACCTAAAAACATTACGTCTTCGATTCTTTAATTGTCTTAGAATGTTACGATAGCGATGCCTAATCGATCGTTAGTAAGTGAAGTGAGAATGACATATTATTGTGTCGGATTGTGTTCTGCATAATCCATAAATGCGCGGGTATTTACTTAACAAGAATTATTGTTTCATTGGTTAACTCATATACATTCATAAAACAATGATAAATAATAAGTGTTTGTTGTACATTTTATTTTATTCTTATTATCACTCAAATAAATAACGTCATGTTTACATACGAGAGTTAACTCCCTTGCAATATACGGACAGTACGGAATTTATCGTTTCCAACCAATACATTATACTGAAATGGATTATTCGAAACCATGGATTATCCGAATGATTTTTCAGGTCCCAATGACATTCGAATAATCGGGGTTTTACTGTATATACAATAGGCAAATTTTGTCTGGACAATTTCTCAGCAACTACTCACAGGATTTCAACGAAACGTTGGCCTTGTTGTGCATGCTTAAATCATTTTTCATTTGGATTGATTTTAACTGAGTTATAGCCCTTTGTTTTTTTCTACAGTGTATACAATAGGCAAATTTTGTCCTGACAATTTCTCATTGACTACTGCCAGGAATTCTATAAAACTTCTCAGAAGTGATAAGTAGTTAGTTGTGCATGCATTAAACTTGTCTTGGTTTGTTAAATTTTCACTGAGTTATGGCCCTTTGTTGTTTTTTATACAGTGTATATACAATATTTCAGTAACTACTCATAGGAATTCAATGAAACTTCACAGAAGTTATAAACAGTTAGCCAAGTTGTGCATGCAATAACCAGGTTTTGTTTGGATTAATTTTCACTGAGTTATGGCCCTTTGTTTTATACAATTAGGTTAATTTTGCCTGTACCATTTCTCAGCAACTACATGCAGGAATTCAGTGAAACGTCTTAGAAGTGATAAGTAGTTTGCCAAGTTGTGTATGTCCACAATAGGTTTTGTCCAAGTAAATTTTAATGAGTTTTTGCCCTTGGTTATTTTTTATATAATGTATATTTAGAAACTGGTCAGGATATATCTAAGCAACAATTTGCAGGTATTAAAAAATGAAAATGCATTATATTTCCCTCTGTAAAATGTAACAATAACTGTGTCAAGGCCGCATCTGGGGGTATTCATCACCTTTAGTGATAGTTCTAGTTGTGATAATGATGATGATGACGATGGTTGTGGTTTTATTGCTGATTACGGTGCTGATTTTGTTGGTAAAGATACTGAAGTATTTTTTTAGATGCAAGGCCATATAATGGATCCATTACCAGTTAGGACATAAATTGTTGGAATATTTAAATTCTCATTAGAAAATGTCATATGAAAATAAGACAAGGTATCTGATATGCATACAAAGAATACGATAATTAAATTTACAAAGTTTATTTATGGTTTGCAGGTTTTACAACAAGATTTAGGTTTTTCTTATCAAGATGATATCACATCACAGACAATGTCAGAGACAACAAATGAAGGAAATGTGCCCAAAGAAAAATGGCAGAAACGACGAACTATGTATAAAGTTCGGGTAAATAACATTTTTGCTAAAGACTATGCTGCATAATTTTATTGATGCAACTGTCATTAAATAATTTAATAGGATTATATAGTAGGTATAAACAAACAGTAAAGGAGCATGCCCTGGAACTGAAGTGTCTTGAAGAGCAATCAAATTTGTATCATTTTAATGCCTGAATCAATTAATGAAAGCCCTGTAAAATATTTACGAAATATCCCGCTAGTTTACTCAAAATACACATTTCAAGATTTACCAAACCTGCCGATTTCTACCTCAGAAAGTATTAGTCATTTTCACAACTCGACCCTTTCGGGATCTGTCAAAACCGAAAACAGAGCAGAAAAATTGTCAACGAACTGTGAAATTGTAAGAAGTGCTTATGTTATGTTCATTTTTGCTACATAAAGCTTATCTATCGATCAATTAGAGATAAATATCAATGTTTCCTGCTTGAAAGGCAACGCGCACGCTTAGTTAAAATCTCAGACAAATCGGAAATATCGTTGTCGTCAATAAAAGGCTTACAGCCTTTTATTTAAACCGACATACAAATACTGACGCGGGCGTTATAAATTATAGTCCTTTTTTACTGCATTATCTTCTTTGACTTTTCTATAATAATCGGTTTTACAAGTGATAAATGCATTTTTTGGTGTATGAAAACCAAGACACAGCAGTTCCAGGGCATGCCCCTTTAAGTAGTCACAACTAAAATTGTACATATAAAGTTACTTTTTGTATAAATTCTCAGTTCACATCTTGTTTTGCAACTGTAAGATTATCATCAGGAGTTGAAAGTTTTAACTTCCAATTTGAATAAATATATTGATGTGAGAAAAAAGGTTTTTTATTTTGATGCTTGAAATGAAACTTGCCACCAGGGGGATTATGCATTTACTGAACACAGCTTCTTGTTTTATATAACTAGTTTTTTTCTGATTTAGATCAACTTTTGTTCCTGAAACATATTATTGACTTATTGGCTTGTAAATGAAACTGGTTGTGTTTTCAGAATCTTCAGCCAAATCACCGTGGTAACGATGTCTTGGTGTTAGAAGACAAACTTCAAGTTTTGTCTGCTAAGTTTATGTATGGACCATTAGACATGACATCATTGTCTGGAGAAAGGGTAGGTTATAAGAATTATCATGATTAATGATGTATGATTTGTTTGTAAGGTATTTGACTTACTTTATCCTGAGTTTATTTGTCTGCTGCTGCAGGTGTCTCAAATACTGGGGTATGCAGCAGATGGCTAGAGTGTCTAACACCCTATCTCCATGCTTCTCTATTATGAGGGCTGATGTTACCGAGGCTGCATGTATTTAAGTCAGCCTCGATACAGTCAGACCAAGACTTTCTTGGTCTTCCACGTTTTTGTGGAACTGGGGATGGTCATGCACATGATGGAATTTGTACATGATGTTACGCGTACGACATGACCACACCATCTCAAACACTTGGAGGGAAGGACTGTAGTCACCTCCTGTATCCCAACTTGCTGCATAGTGAAACAGTGGAGGCTTTTTCCAGGGCTTAGGCACCACATATCCAACAGATCATGGATCTGTCATTTCGACGAAGCCGCTGTAGATCTGAGGCTGTAGGAGCCTCAATAGGGCGAGCCAGGTTGCGACATCTTGGGCACACATATCGTGGGTTGGCTCTGATTCTGCCAATGATTCCACTGCACTTTTTGTGCACCCAGAGTTTACATTGAGAGCGTTCAATTGAATTACTCCCAACCCCACTCCGACAGGCTGCGCACAGGAAATGACCAGAGTCACGTAGGAGATCAAGCCCTGAACCGGAGATCATGACTTTGGTTTTCTTTATGTTGACTCTCAGTCCTTTACACTCCATGCCATCCTTCCAGACTTTTAGTTTTTAGATACATTCCTCCATGGATTCGGCCATCAATGCAAGGTCGTCAGCATACAGCAACTTCCAAGAATAGGCTGAGGAAAGCTAGAGGAATGAAATGGAACAAGAGAAAAAAATAAAAGTTTGAATATAAAGAAGTCAAAATATTATATCATAAGGCAGACACATATTGATCTAAAAAATGGGTTGTGTCCATTCCGTTACAGTTGCTGCAATTTGCCTTTGTTGTAGTTTGATACATATATGATTAATCCCCATCATATAATGTGATCAAACAGTTACAGTAACTGTAGTTTTCCAAGGGTTATGGAATGATTAAGAGAGGCTGTCTTGAAAATCTTCAAATATTTCTCTGAATACAGTCTCAGTGATCTCTCTGAATACCGTACTTTATGAATACATGTACTGTCTGAACAAGTTTCTGTTTGTAAGGGATAGATTGATTTGTATCAGATAACCCAGTTATACATGCCATCTTTGTTCTTATTGAAAACCATTTTTACGCAAATCTTTACAACTTCAATATTAAAAAAAAGAAATGTACATGTATGATAATCTAAGCTTAAATGAAAAGTTAGGCTCATTTTTTTATCATTTTTTTGTGCATTTTAAGCTCTTGTAATCATCAGATGATTCTTT
Organism: Lutraria lutraria; assembly: GCA_964023205.1. Classification (NCBI taxonomy): domain Eukaryota; kingdom Metazoa; phylum Mollusca; class Bivalvia; order Venerida; family Mactridae; genus Lutraria; species Lutraria lutraria. The sequence goes on along the minus strand of OZ026837.1, from coordinate 28,809,556 downwards.
CTTCAGTCTGTTGTATATTTTATTCCACCTTTAGATTTAAATCATAAGATGTATTATAATTACAGACAGATATACATGTGATGTCAGTATCTGGTGAGTGGACTTTTATGGGTACTGCAGTGACTGACGGACATGGTCGCCTTAATTTTACAATTCCCAAGGAAAATCAACTCAGTCATGGAATATATCCTGTGAAGATGGTTGTCAGGTATGATATTTAGAAATTATTACAAAGTACTGAAAGTACTCATGGAAACTGAACTTACATTAACTTACAATGCAACATGAAACAAGAGCTTGTTTTAACAATTGCATGGCAGATGTAGATAAACTTAGTACTTAGGTCCGTATCAAAATTTATGCACGGCGAGCGAGTGAAGGCTATGGAAAGCTCAACTACCGTTCAGTTTCTGAAAACAGTTTTTTCTCATTTATTGTAAATTCTCTGACTAATTACTGGTATATATCATTCTTTAAGTGTCCAGACCTCTATAAGAATAGAATTTTCTTACTTTTTGTCAAGTTTGAAATGTCTGCAGTATAGTTAACAGTGTGATGGCTGTTTTATGTGGCAGTCATTCTTTGTTGTGTATGTGAAAGGGTTTGCTTCTTATATCATTGAAAATAATATTATTTGTAACTGAGTGTAATTAATATCTTCATTTGTCGTAGTTCCTTTGTAGTCAGTAAATCGAAATATTTCTTCATAGTCGTTATTTGTATATTGTATAATATCTTATGTTATAAAGGTCATATGAAGTATTTCTTATCACATAAACTTTGTTAATACATGCTGTTTTTTACGTCAACAATTCTGTTCTACTAGTTTTTATGTTACTTGTTACAGAGTTGACCACACGACAGCTGACCTCTTTCTTGCTGTATTACCACCTAGAACAGAGACTGTAATATTCAGTATTGATGGCTCGTTTACTGCCAGTGTGTCTATAATGGGAAAAGATCCAAAAGTGAAACCTGGAGCTGTAGATGTTGTCCGGTAAGAAATACAATTACCAAGTATTTCAAGATAAAAGTCCTTTTTGACTTTACATTAATTTTAACTTTTTTTCAATTTGTGGCCAAGAAACTAAACCGAAAGATGTTCTTGGTCTCTGAATTGACTTGGGGTGGAAAGGTCTTAGTATGAGAGTGACTTGTGGTGGAAGGGTCTTGGTAACTTGTAGTGGGAGGGTCTTGGGTTTGAGAGTGGCTTGTAGTGGGAGGGATTTGGTATGAGAGTGACTTGTAGTGGGAGGGATTTGGTATGAGAGTGGCTTGTAGTGGGAGGGACTTGGTATGAGAGAGACTTGTAGTGGGAGGGATTTGGTATGAGAGTGGCTTGTAGTGGGAGGGATTTGGTATGAGAGTGGCTTGTAGTGGGAGGGACTTGGTATGAGAGTGGCTTGTAGTGGGAGGGATTTGGTATGAGAGTGGCTTGTAGTGGGAGGGACTTGGTATGAGAGTGGCTTGTAGTGGGAGGGATTTGGTATGAGAGTGGCTTGTGGTGGGATGGACTTGGTATGAGAGAGACTTACCGGTATGGTGGGAGGAAATGAATGATAATCTGTAGAGAGCATGATACTTTATATCTTATTTACAGACATTGGCAAGAATTAGGATATCTTATACTGTATGTCACAGCACGTCCAGACATGCAGCATAACAAAGTTGTATCGTGGTTAGCACAGCATAATTTTCCACATGGTATGGTAGCATTTATGGATGGCTTTTCAAAAGATCCACTTAGACAAAAGTTCAACTACCTTAAAACCCTAAAGTCAGAGGTAATTATTTTATAGTTTTATATTAACGTATAAAGTTTGTGATGTAGAGCGATAATACACTCAGGTCTGTTTAATTTGATAATATTAATTTGTTAATTTTTTAGTTCACCTGATTCATCAGGTGAGCTTTTAGGATAGTTGAATGTCCAGCGTCAGGCCACAATTAGTTTGTTTACACTCTAGCAACCGCAGCTCTTAACGAATCGTGATTAAACTTGCTCACAATGTATATGGCAACAATGTCTCGACTAAGTACGATTATGGGCAAAATCAGGCAATAACTTCTAGAGTTATGGGCCCTTGAATTACAAAATTTGCTATATTTAGCTTGTTTACACTCTAGCGCCTTCATTTATTCACCAATCCTAATCATATTTTCAGTAAATGTGTATAACCAAAAGATCTTGGACAAGTTCGATTATGGGCGGAATCGGACCTATATTTGCTATATTTGAGTTTGTTTACACTCTAGCGCATTCATTTATTCACCAAACCTAATAATATTTTCAGTAAATGTGTATAACCATAAGATCTTGGACAAGTTCGATTATGGGCAGAATCAGACCAGAACTTCAAGAGTTATTGGCCCTTGACTTTGAAAATTTGCTATATTTTAGCTTGTTTACACTCTAGCGCCTTCATTTATTCACGGATCCTAATAAATTTTCAGTAAATGAGTATAAACAAAAGATCTTGGACAAGTTCGATTATGGGCGGAATCGGACAAGAACTTCAAGAGTTATGGGCCCTTGACTTTGAAAATTTGCTATATTTGACTTTGTTTACACTCTAGTGCATTCATTTATTCAATTTATTCACCAATCCTAATAATATTTTCAGTAAATGTGTATAACCAAAAGTTCTTGGACAAGTTCGATTATGGGCGGAATTGGACCAGAACTTCAAGAGTTATGGGCCCTTGACTTTGAAAATTTGCTATATTTTAGCTTGTTTACACTCTAGCACCTTCATTTATTCACCGATCCTAATAATATTTTCAGTAAATGAGTATAACCAAAATTTGAAAAATTTGCTATATTTTAGCTTGTTTACACTCTAGTGCCTTCATTTATTCACGGATTCTAATCATATTTACAATGAATGTTAATGACCTTATGGTTTTGGACAAGTTAAGTTATGGGTGGAATCGGACCACAACTTCAAGAGTTATGGGCCCTTGGATTAGAAAATGAAAAATGAGTTTTACGAGATGGAAACTATATTACCTGGTCATTAATTATTGGCCTTTGTTCTCAGGTGAGCGATAAAGGGCCATCTTGGCCCTCTTGTTATTGTTTTCAACTCCTTGCCAAATGATGAATAATCAATATTTATTAGTATTCCTTGTTGTATGCAAATTTAATGCTTCTATGAATATTCATTAATACAGGCGGAGTTAAAGTTTAGGGCTGGTTATGGTTCCAGTAAGGATATCAATGGTTACAAAGAGTTAGGGCTCAACAGGGACCAAATATTTATTGTTGGAAAGTCAACAAAGAAGCAACAACATTTAGCTACAGTAAGTGTCTGACTGTGTCATAACATATTGAATAGAAATGTTATGAAAGACAGTACAAGTTTGATTAGAATTTTGAAAAAACTGTATTATAATATATATGTTTGCTGAGTTTTCTCCAGATCTGATACAGCTATTGATATTTGTTACACACAATTGTTAAAATATTTATGACAAAAAATGTGGTCTATTTTAAGAAGTACATGTATAAAGAAGTAATATTTTAGGAAGTATGAAATGGAGAACAAAATGTTTCATATGAAGTTGCCTAAGTCTGAATTTATTAGAGAAGTCCTGTACTGTAGCTGATTATTACTGTTTAATAATTTCTGTGTATATTTTCAGTTTATCAGCAGTGGGTATGCAGCTCATCTTGAAATATTGAATTCCACTTTAAATCCAGGGGGATCTCGTCCAGCAAGCGGCAATGCTGTGTTCTTATTGAGAAAAACATGCTTTTGTCTCCCATCTCATGAAAAACGTGGCTCGAAACATCGATCATCAGCCTATGTGCCACCGATTTCAGGGCAGTCAGAACTATCTGGTTTAAATCGTCCAGAAAGTGGGGCTGGACCCCAAGTTTCTATTACTATTAGTGATCAGGGGAATACACTCTTGCATCCAGTGCAGCCAAGTTTTGGCTCAGCAGTACGTGCTCGGGGTACATCCCCCAGACCAAAAATGAGTTTAGACCCGCCCAGATAATATTTGTATGAGTTGTTCTAACACTGTATCGAAAATCCATTGTTGTCTACTGTGTTGATTTTACAACGCAATTCCTGTGGCTATATTGTCAAGGTGCTTTCAATCAAAATGTATCAATTAACATACGCAAAACTAAGTCATTTGTTCACAAATTATTTTCTATTTGTTGGGAGATCCTTGTTTGAATTGTTTATTTTAGAGTACATGAGTCTGAGGTCTAACCAATGAGTTTGAAATTTGGTCTTTATTTTCTAAGCTTCTGATTGGTTGATTCCTGACAGGAATGACCAATGACAAGGCTGCATTCTTTGAATTTGTTTTTGACCGTAGTACTTATATTATTAAATCTTACATAAAAATCATTGATTGTTTTCCAATTGATATTTTTTTTTGTTCAGATTCATGATTTTACTTTTGCTGAAGAAGAAAAATTTAAATGACTTTTTCTTATGAATTGTTTGACTGGTTCTTCAAATGTTTCCACAGTGTTGTAACTATTGACCAGTGTAATATAAGCTTAAGTTGATTTTACAGGGTTTTTCCTGATTTTTTTGGTTATTTGTATTAATGATCACTTTTGTGCATGTCATCCTGCCAAAAAAAGTATTTCTATCCAATGCTCATGTATTTATTTACCTACTTGCCTCAAATGTATCTGGCCAGACACATATATCACAATAATTTTACTTTGTAGTCCTCATTTTTGTATTTTGTGCAACCAAACCAAAGGGAATCTTTCCTTTAATCTTGAAACATGTTCAGGTAAAAAAAACAATCATGTTTGAAATTGAGAGAAAATATTCTGAACAAATTTTTGTTCCAATTAGAGGCTATCCAATTAGACTGGTTCGGATTCAAACAGTTCCTCTATATTCAGATAATTATGAATTGTTGCTATGGTAATAATACATACGATTAAAATTGTGTATTAATAATTTGTATTGACATTACGCCTATTAATTTATATTTTTATAAAAAAAGTTTTGAAATACGGCCGCAATATTAAAAGTCAGAGATCAAGAGAGACTACCAAGTTTGCTTATGTATACACTTGACTAGAATTACAGAGTTATCTGGACTTGATTATTTTCTGAATTTCTTTGTATTTACCAAATATGTAACATGGCCTAAAAATCTGTTGAATACACTTGTTAATATGAGCATTACTTTTTTAGCTTGGTTCCTTAGGGTTATTTCATACCAACATTCAGAATATTTAAACTTAAATCCACATTTATTTGAAATAAACTTCTGTTCAGTTCTGTTCTGAAGTAAGTTACACTTGTAACAGCATAACTGAATTTTGTTCAACTAATTAGTTTCCAAAATAAATTTCCTTCTCTAAGGCATGTGGAAATGAATGACAATTTTGATTTTTTAAGACTTCAACATTTAATATGAAATGTTTGTTTACATGATTCATTGTCTTATCCTTGGCTTTCATCTGTAATAAAGTGTTTATTTCACTGTTTGTCTCACATTTTAAGGACCAATCACCATAACAGGACAATTCATACTGGGTATTTTTTGTGTCTAAAAAAAGATATTTTTTATTATTTAATTATTACTTCAATGTGGCATAATAATTTTTTTTATTTAATTATGACTTTCTGCTTTTCACTTTTTATTTCTAATCGTGCTTTTTGAATATATTCCATATAAGAAAATCTACTGTTGAAGAAGGATGTTTGATTGATGTGGCACACTTTAGCTGCTGGACCCTTTTAAGCCCCTTAATGTGTTTCAGCTTAGAAAAAAATAATGCATACTATTCAGCATAGATTTAGATTTTACCAATATTTGCAGGTTGTTAGTAGTTAAATATATTTAAGTTACTAACTCATAATTTGATTTATATTCTCAATATACCATTTTAAATACATACTGGTACTATCATGTGATTTTGGACTGTTCTAGTTGTGAGGTATTCATTCCTCTAATGTTCTATCCTTGATTTGGTTAGTTTTGGTATCATTGATATAATAGATCAGGGACTGTTTGGTGAATTATTTCTATTTGTCAAATTTTAGAAGAAAACTTGGAAAATGTATTTTTCTAGAATTTCCATCTTTCTTCCTACTGATTATTTTTTGTGTTAATTTATTTTGTTATATGTTTTGTTTGTAATGAATTGCTTTTTTGAACAAATTTTGTTATTTCTGTGAAGTCAATTGTTTTCAGCTTGTATCAAAAACATTTTTCTGTTTTGCCAAGTAATTTGCCTAAAGCAATTCTTATTTTTTGTTGATTGTTCAGGCAATGAATTTGTTTTGGTTATGTATTTGTTAATTGTCTGTCTTCAAGTGGAATTTGCATGTATATTTATGAACATCTAAAGCAACTACACAAGTGAAACATATACAAACAATTTCTCAACTTACGCAAGATTGGGTACTTCTTGTCGGCATTTTTGGGTCTCTAAATTCATTTCCATCAAATTTTTTATGACAAATCCTAGTTTATCTCATGTGTACTTAAGTCTTTTTCTTACTAACAGTTATATTTCATGAAGCGCCATTTTAATAAATCGATCTTTCTTATCCTTATTTGCTGAGCCAATAGACATAAAATGTTTGAATTGTTTGAAGTCCAACTTCATTTCCATTGTGAAGTATGATGATAGATAGTTTTATTTCTGCCATAAGCCCATGTGACATTCATTTACAACATTGTAACAAACATGACATGATGTAAGTATTACCTGTTTTTGAATGGTAATTTTTGTATGGAAAAAAAAATTGAAATAGCTCTCTTCCATCCTGTTGTATTTGTGAAATATTATAATCCAGATAGTAGATAGTATTGTATTAGTTTATGTGCAAGGCATGTTCTTGGTGCAAAATTTTCAGTAGTGAATGGAAGGTAGTGATGGTTAAATTTCCTTGGAAAATTACTTTATTTTCACTTCCCTAGAATTTGTCGCTAATTTTGACCAATTACGACCATTGTTATTGTTTCACAATTTAATTAATTATTAAAAAACATGTTTTAATGGCTATTTTTTGCAGTTAAGTGATATTTCATCCCAATTTGCCTTGAAATGTTGAATAATCTATGAAATAATGAAAACAAAGATATATATTAAAGAATATCAACTCTTTGATTGGAACAAAGCTCAGAGATGCTTACTATAATATATAGTGCAAGCTCTACAAAGCAACACCCTTCGGGAGCAGCAAAATTATGTCTTTGTTGAGAGGTTTTTGTTCTAGAGAGGTTCAATTAATAGTATTGTGGTACAATTGGGAAAAAGCATGCTGTTGTTGAAGGGAGGTTGTTGCTCAAGAGAGTGTCGCTAGGTAGAGGTTGCACTGTAATCATTAATCAAGGCCATGTTTAGTGTCAGTATGCGCATTTACAGTTTTGACTTTTGCTATTTTTGCTTGTAGATGTATATTCTAGTCTCCATGACAATGGTTTGTGTATTTGTACCTTATTTTCTGTTACTCGGTGATTTTTTTGGTATCATATAATTTGTTATGTGTTATTTAACATACACTCGACAAGTTATTTGTTACTAAATGCTGGTATTAACAGTTTGTTTACACTTCTTCCATGCACTTCTTACTTCCTTACTTTTTAGCTCACCTGAGCACATATTGCTCAAAGGTGAGCTACCGGTATTAAGATCAGTCAATGTTTTGATGATGTCTAGGACAAGTTCGAACATGGGTGATCTGGGTCAAAAAGAGGTCACAGGGTCAACATAGTATAGATCACAGTTTTGATTGGATCTTTTCCAAACCTTGTCTGAATGTTTGTCTTTATGACATCTTGGACAAGTTCAAACTTGGGTCATGGGCTGTCCCTCTACTTAGGCTTGAGTCAAATTTCTGTTTTACGCCATCTTATTACTATGCAATACAAAAATGAGCATTTCCAAACTCAAGTTAGATCCCACAAAGGAATATCTATTGTGTAAAAATCTTCAGAAATTAATTAACTGTAAACCAAACTTACGTATTTAAAATATAAGTAATACCTTATTGCTGTCACTGCCAAAGTATGTATTAGATATATCTTGTAGGCCTGCTTTTGTATTTATACATGTTTTACCTGTGCATACAAAGTTTTTGTCCATGCTCTAATTTAATGTTCAGTGTTATTGTAAGTTGATCTCGAAATGTTGCTTTTAAATTAATGATCATTGCAAAGAATTTCTCAAAGTAAGATTAATCTCAAGTACAATATTTCATTTTTTCGTGTAAAAATTCTTGTTATTTTAAATTGATGTTAGTACAGTCAAACTTGTGTTAGCGGCCACCTCTGAATAAAGGCCACCCTCTGAATAAAGCCACCCTTTGAATAAAGGCCACCCTGTGAATAAAGGCCACCCTGTGAATAAAGGCCACCCTGTGAATAAAGGCCACCATGTGAATAAAGCCACCCTTTGAATAAAGGTCACCCTCTGAATAAAGGCCACCCTCTGAATAAAGGCCACCATGTGAATAAAGGCCACCCTGTGAATAGAGGCCATCCTGTGAATAAAGACCACCCTCTGAATAAGGCCACCCTCTGAATTAAGCCACCCTTTGAATAAAGGTCAACCTCTGAATAAAGGCCACCCTGTGAATAAAGGTCATCCTGTGAATAAAGACCACCCTCTGAATAAGGCCACCCTCTGAATAAAGCCACCTTTTGAATAAAGGTCACCCTCTGAATAAAGTCACCCTCTGAATAAAGGCCACCCTCTGAATAAAGCCACCCTGTGAATAAAGGCCATCCTGTGAATAAGGCCACCCTCTGAATAAAGGCCACCCTCTGAATAAAGGCCACCCTCTGAATAAAGGCCACCCTCTGAATAAACATCAAACTTTTAAACAGTCATTGATTATATAGAACAAAATGACCTCCAAATAAAGGCCACCGGTCAGTAAAGGCCGCAATACGTCTATCCCAAGGATGGCCTTTGTTTACATGTTTGACTGTATGACTGAATCAAATTATTATTTATCAGCCATTCTGATTTACTAAGCAATCTCTAACCCAAAAATATTGGATTTTGGAAATATAAGTTCAAGATTAATTTTGTTTGAAATCTGCGGAACCTTCGTCTGAGGTTATAAAATATGAGAACAATCTCCAAGCTCAAACATCATATTTCATTGTTTGTTCATTACAAAACAACTACGGTTAAATAATAAAAATATTAATTACCCATTTTTCTGTCAGAGTAATTGATCAAAATATGTACATGTATTAAACATTCAACAGTAATAAATTTTCATCCAGAAATCATTGAGAATGAAAATGAGATTTGAGTTTTGAGGCAATTCTCAAGTTTTATAACCTCAGCTCTGTTCTTGTGATCTGTTCTAGTGAAGACTTTATATTCATATTTGTTCTTGCCAACACCGCAATATAGGTTATCATAATAAAGATGGACTGTGTCATATGGAAGTTGAAAGACTAAAGAAAAAAAACATAATAATAGCATAATCATTTAAAAAAAACCAGAAAGGTGTACTTAGTATTAGGCCTGAAACAAATAGCTTGAGTTACGACCCTGTTTTTTGTGACACACTGAAAGCTTATAACAGCCTTAGACAATGAGTGAAAATGTTTCGCGATGAATTTTACCTCATATTTTTAGTCACAAATGGTGTTTAGAAAAAACAAGAAATATCTTTTTAAAAAGATAATCGGCGCAGGTACAGTACAAAATTAATGCCATATAGCTGTATAGTAAGAGGAAAATTTTAAATAATATGATTCTAAGCAATAGTAATAAAATTAGAAATGTATCAATATCAGGTAGCTCTTATATCACTCTGTTATATTTACCTTTGTTTTCCATACAAGCGCACTACTAGTATTACCGCCGTTTTAATTTACCATATCAGTTCAGGCAATAAACATACTTCAGTTTATTTTGCATGGTTAAAACGTATTTGATACTGTTGTACATTTTTGTTTATTGCATTATATTTGGACAATTATGAACAACTTACAATTACGAATCCTGCCCTAAAATTTCATAAAGACAACACTTTGAACCAATGACAAACTTCCTTCTTCAGCTGAAAATTTTGTATCTAACAATTTCATTGGTTCAAATGTAGTTGAAAATCAATTTTAATACAGCTGTGCCGAAAAATAGTATAGAAGTTTTTCTATGTACATGTACCTACCTTAACCTTAAGTTTGTTTGGTGTGGTAGCTGTAAACATGACTGGTTTTTAACCTTGTTGAATAAGTTAATTGCTTTTTCTTGTTCAATGTATTTATGCACATGTGCTTTCTACACAGTTTTCTATCAGATTTAATTCTGTTCTGTCACTGTATTCTGATCATTTATTATTTACTGTTGTTTTTACATTGTTGTTTTACTTTATTGTTTTTCATTGTTGCAAGTTTTAATATATTTCTGAATGTTTAAATACAATGTTGTTATGTATGTATAATAATTGGTAATTACCTCTGTTTATTTGTTTTTTTGTAAACCTTGAAATAAAGAATTTATTATATTTATTCAGGGTTTGTTGTCATTCAGGAATTACTGTCTTCCAATCACCATTTAGAGAGAGCTTATTACAAAGTATGTAGGCAAACTGAATTTGTCCAATTTTGCCATACAAGTGTAGCAATACTTTTGCAAGAAAACCTAAATTTATGATCTATACTAGTCAATGTAACTTGTTTTTTATAGACATGGAAGAGCCACCTAACACCATGATATTTCAGAACACCAAATGACCAATAGGTTGTTGCCTTTGAAGAACATCTGTGTGGATTTCTATCAAATTTGTAAGAATACATAAGATTTGAGAATGCTTTCTGTGGCTATTGAGCTTCTCATAAAGAATGAAGAATGTTGGTAATTGTTGCAGACATTTTCATTCTGCCTGTCATAAAAACAGTTTCCTTCCATTCCAAATGATAATAAACTCACACATGAAGACCAACTCTATATTTTGATTCATCATTTTTGTCATCAACAAAAGTTAATTATACATGTAGTCCCACAAGTTCATAAATTGTAATTAATACATAGATCTAGTTTTATTTAATTACAAACTTGAAATACATTATTATTTTAAATCAAATATATATTTCTAAAACAAATCACCATAAATATAGATTGAACTAAATGTACCAAAATAAAGGTATACTAAAAGAGTAATTCCAAAAAATCAGTCACATGCCAGCATGGCCCCATTCAGAGTACCTTGGTCAGTGACATTGTTGATGAATAGACGAAATATAACAGAAATCATACCACAAGCAGTGAATAAATATACGTAAAAGTTGGCTTAACTAATTATTATTTGTTTTAGTCATTTTACTTATTTAACAGAAACAAGAAGTTAACAAGAGATCATAGTTAGAAATACTCATCAAGAATTCTAAGATTTAAGGTCACTGCATTTAGTGATTGCTGCTTTAATCTAGAACAAATTCCGGGCAGTAATATCTAAATGGATCACATAAGATCTGTACAAATATACATTATTTTAATTCTAAGGTTAAAATCTCAAGATGTCATTTCTGCTTAATATCAATTTCACTAAGTTATAGCTTAGCAAATAAATACATGTCGTTTTTAGGCACTCCATACATACATTTACGTAGATGCTTTTGTAATGATGAATTCCGTTGGTTCATCCACTAATTGTTGGTTGTGGTTATCTTATGCACAGACCAAACATTTGATGGTACATGTATGTAAGTCCTTGGTATTATACAATTTGCCCTTAATCACTCACAGAATTAATTGTCCATAATGAAGTTTTTCAGAATTGTATTGTCCAGATTGTATAATAAAATGATTTCCTTTGAACAACATGTCACAACATTTTAGGTCAAGAGTTGTTTTTGCTTAATTCTTGCTTTAATTTTGTTAGTAAGAGCAATAACTAGTGATTGTCTATTCAACATAATCTTTTCCAAAAAAAAAAAAAAAAATAATATAAATACAAAAGAAGAGCCAAGGAAATTGATCCTTCAAATAAATTAAAGTTATAAATATTCTAGCTCACACACTGTCAGACACACATAAGTTTTCAATAATACACAAATGTGGGAATGTGGTTTTCTCTCTTTGGAGGTCACGCTGTCTTTTGATGTCATAATGTATTTAAGTCATCATACGTGTCTGTACTATATCTTTGAAATATTCTTTTCAATAAGGGCGATATTGAGTTATTCTGGATAAACCTGAAATATAAGTGATATATCATGAAAAATACAATTTGCCACTCATATGGAAGAACCGATCATGTTAGTAATAGAGGTATGATTGTTTTTACATTATCGGGACAAATCCATCGGCCTCGCGGGGATGTCCAGTACAAATGTATATGTGATAGTGGTGTGTTTAGGCCTAGGATGTCTGCACAGGTTCTTATCTGGCATGTTTTTAGCTCACATGTCACAAAGTGACAAAGTGAGCTTTTAGGATCACTCTCAGTCTGGCGCCGTGCGGTGTGCGTTGTCAAACTTTATGTTGTGACCACACTAGGGGCCAGATTTTTAGCCCAATTTTAGCAAAACTGGGTCAGAACGTTAATATCAACAAAATCTCGGACGAGTTCGATATTGGGCCATTTGGGGTCAAAAACTAGGTCACCAGGGCCAAATAAGGGAAAACCTTGTGAACACTTTAGAAATCACTGTTTTGCATTTATCTTCATGAAACTTTGTCAGAATGTTTATTTTAATAATATGTAGGTCAAGTTTGATAATGGGTCATTTCTGTAGTAAAATTAGGTCACTAGGGCAAATTGCTGGAAAACCTTGTGAACACTCTAGAAGCCACTGTTTTGATTTGATGATCATGAAACCTTGTCAGAATGTTTGTCTTCATAATATCTTGGACGAGTTCGAACATGGATCATCTTGGGTCAAAAACTAGGTCGCTAGGTCAAATCTTATGAAAAACCATGTTAACACTGTAGATTTCACAGTTATTATTGGATCTTCACCAAACTTTGTCAAATTGTTTGTTTTAATGATATAACGGTCAAGTATAAATATGGGTAATCTGGGGTCAATAACTAGGTCACCAGGTCAAATCTTAGGAAAACTTTGTTAACACTGTAGATGTCACAGTTTTAATTGGATCTTCACCAAACCTTGTCAAAATGTTTGCCTCAATGATATGTGGGTCAAGGATGAACATGGGTCAGCCGGGTTCAAAAACTGGGACACAAGGTCAAATCTTAGGTAAAAATCTTGTAAAAGCTCTAAATGTCATGGTTTTGATTGGATCTTGGCCAAACCTTGTCAGATTGTTTGTCTTAATGATATTAAGGACAAGTTCAAATATGGGTCACCTAGGGTCAAAAACCAGGTCACAAGGTCAAATCTTAGGAAAACCTTATTAACACTGTAGATGTCAAATTTTGATCGTATCTTCACCAAACCTAGTCAGACTGTTTGTCTTAATGATATGTAAGACAAATTCGAACATAGGTCGTCTGGGGTCAAAAACTAGGTCACCGGTTCAAAACAATGTTTTAATGAGTGAACAGTGATTGTCATGTGAGCGATATAGGGCCATCTTGGCCCTCTTGTTTGTGATTAAACAGGTTCCCGTTGACTGCCAGTACATAAATTATTTGTGTCCTGAACAGCATGCAATGGGAACAAGTTTATTTTCGTTGCACATTTCAGTCAGAGTGAAGGATATCAGTCAAAACCGTTTTGAGTTATCTGCCCTTGAATTTGAATTTTTGGCCGATTTTATGTCATTTCCAGGGCAGATACTCCACAGTGAAGATAAGCAAGGCGTTGTTTATTTTCATTTTATGTAACCTACTTATTTTCATGTCCTTGTGCAAACTTTCAAGAATTGGTAATGACAAGAACTTATATACATATAAGTCCTTGGTAATGAGTGGTTTTGCTTTTTTCTTTACCTTAACCAATGCCAATTTTCTTTAAAAAATGACCTATATTTAAAGAATTTTTAGTATATTCAAATTAAAAAGGTTATAAAATATATAGTGGAATGGCATTAAATTTTGTAGTTTGACCAAAAAAACAATAAAAATCGTAAACCAAATATAAAAATATGGTATTTGAGATTCATGTATAAGTTATCTGCCCTTGAAATAACCAAATTTAGGCGAACATTCAAATTCAAGGGCAGATAACTCAAAAATGTCAACCCTCATTTTTTTAAAATGGTTCTATTATCGTACGTTATGATAATGCAAAGTTTTTAAAAAATCTATCAAAGAGTTTTCATTTTGCATATATGTCTATGTACAAACTGACCTTTTAAATCTAAATGCATCATTATCATGCGCAACGTCTACTGGATGTACTTATCAGTAATCACCTAGATGCAATATACTCATTATGTAAAAGCTAACAGACAATGCACATAGCCATACGAAACGGTTACAGTGAGGTTATTATATAGATGACTGATCCCAACATTCTGAGGAGTTGCTTTACATGCCATTTTTATCCAGCGAAAACTATTCTTTCATTGAAAAAGGTCGTAAATATGGGTCGGACTGAATTGTTAAATGCTTATATAATATATATGAATATTCTTTTGGATTTATATGAATAACTGCTTTTGTTTCCAACCATCGAGTATATATATACCCAATAAAAATGCTGACTAAACAAACGCTTTAAAACACGAGGCTAAGAAAACATTTGCGTTTTTTTTAAAGAAGGCATTAATCGATGATAAAATTATTATCATTATATTACAAATTTATTATTACATTAGTAATGTGTCTCTGGTCAACAATTTTATAAGAAAAAAAAGAATAGAATCTAGTTGAGTCATCGATGCCTTATCAATTGGTAAATGGAAAAAAATGGCAATCAAGTTAAATCTTCATCCGTTTATTGGCACAGTATGCAAATATATGGCTGTTCTTCAATTCCGTTCGAAATTTAATTGTTTTGATATTTTGCAGAAAGTAACGCAATTCCCTGGAGAAGAACAATCGCCAGTCTCCGTTATAAATTATTATATAAAATATAATAACATGTCGTTACCTGTTAATGGCAGGCGGAAGAGCGTCTTTGTTCAGAAATTGTTCATTGGAATAATTTTCATTACTTTGCGACAAAGAATCCATAATATTCTCCAACAATCCCCGTTGTTGCCGTTCCGCGGAATCTAAAATAGTCGTCATTGTTTTGTCCACATCCATAAAATCTTGTCCTTCTCCACTCTGTGGAAACTGCGATATAGGGATTGACTCAAAACGAGTCTGGTCCGGTACAGAACGCTTGAAGTAACCCGTATTCACCATCTGTGTACATTGTAAGTAGTTTTCATAATCTCGCATAAGCCTCGCGTAATCATTGGGATACCTGCTTTTAATAATATTCAGCAAGTTATCTGGATGTAAACCTGTAAATATAAGCATTTAATATATGTTAATAAAATCAAACAAAAATATTTGGCGCGTAATTGTTAGTCACGTCCATGGCATTATGATACTACACTCAAGCCGCCAGTTCGTAAACTGAAATTTCTTCCAAATTATTTGACAGAATTTTATGAAATTTTGCATATAATAATTTCATTCAATTGCCTGTAATTTTACACAATTTGATTGCATATTCACTTTCACATTTTACCCATGCGAAACGTGTACTTCACTATCGACTATATATATCCCGTGCATTCAATGAAAATTTGGTCGGCATATTTCAATCGGTTCGGTTTTCTATACGCTATCATAAAAACAAAAACAAAACATGACTCGCATGTCCGTAGAAGAAAAAGGCAGAGTAGTTGGTATGTTGGAGTCAGGCGTTCCTTTGAGACAGGTACGTTCCTCCGAGTTTCGATTATGAATTTCGATTATCATTTGTTTGGGAAAAACATGTCTAACTAACGATTACAAGCATTTAATAACCTTTCAGTATCATTACAGAAATACTCTCAGAATAAAGATTTTTTTTATTTATCAATTTATATCTAATTATATCAGATGGAGGTTTATAAGTTGGTTTGAGCGTAGATTCTGATGAATTCCGACCACGTAACGTATTTTGGGTAATCCATTAATAGTGCGAAGTATGTTGATTGAAACGTGTGACCGAAGACGTTCTTGTCAAATTCCCGTTCGTGTCAATTACATTGTCTTCTTCCACAAGTCAAGTTTTCGTGCTCAAATATAACTGTAGCACGTGTTACAACATGGCAGAATCAATTTTATGGTGTCAGGTCTGACGTATATTTTAAACAGAACAGACCATTGCGAAACAGGGAAGTCATGTGTGTCTGTGTGTATTTTCCTTAAGTTGTGATTATGAAAATACCAGATTTTTTAAATAAAGAAAACATTAAAAACATAATCATTAAAAAAAAAGTTCAAATTTAATTATTGTTTTCAAATTATAATTGAAATGCCTATATATTTTTTATTTTTAACGATGCGAAAAGTAAAATTACACTTAAAAGTGCCGGAAAATATTCATTGTACATGTATTTAAAATCACCGGTAACAAAGATATTGTCGCGTATAAATTGTACATAAATTGTTGGAAAATGTTGAACTCCAGCGGCCATTAAATGGTTAATAATCGAAGAGCATGAACGTTGAAAAAAAGAGAAATTGAGCGCAAACAGTATTTATTTATTTTGTACACATTTTTGTATTTTTCTCAAAATAACGCCATTGACTACGAAAGCCGACACTGGACAATAAATGTTTTCTGAGTGTATATGAATTAATAATACTATATCAAAGGTCGAATTAGTACTACAAGTTACATAAAGGGACAGCAATAACCAGAATTGTAGTTTTATTACAAATAATATCGATGTTGGTACGCTCGAAATAAGATATAAAAAACAAACATTTCTACTTCGGTCGTTTCCACGAAAAAAGGGGACTGGTGAAATTGCGGTTGCTAAAAGATGGAACAATTTTTAAGACACTTAATCTTCTGAATTAAGAATTCAGAGCAACAACCTTTGAACCTGTCGAAAAAATTGCATGGTGATTCAATGGACTGTGGCCGTTTATTAACATGAATTAACATTAGTCCAGGTTTCCGTTATTTAATTGTAAGTCTCTCAATGATAAAATAGGTTGTAAAATTTTAATTTGATCACATTTGCTGTATGTTAAAAATACATTGGTTTATTCACTAAAATTATGTTAACATTAGTATCGTTTAATTGTACGTCTTCTTCTTCGGAGTACATATATGTCCTTCAATAACAGAAGATTATGTGTTGGCGGCGCTGTTGTTAAAATCTAATATAATAAGTTACTGGTTACTTAATTTGATATAGTATTTAAAGATTTTAAAACTATGTATATTGGTTGTGCGCTTAATTGTGGAGGACTTGAACAAGGATATACGAAGCCATGATTGCGTGCAAAAGTTTCGTACGTCCAACCCAAAATATTACTTTAAAATACTTGAGTGATACCTGGGACCAATATGTGCGTATATTTGTCCTAGCTGTTTCATTATCAGACATAATTGTATTACATTGTTCGATACTAGATTTTAGACATTTTTATTGATTGTTTAGATCGTTGGATGTCTAAATATGACAAAATACGGTGTTTATGTTTCGTAAAAATCTGTTTCGGAAAATATTAACTTATACTCGTGTTACACCATAATTATAGAGTTTTACATAAGTTTACATACAAACATAGATACTGTTAATAATTCGATCGAAGTTTCGTTACTTTTTTGTCATAACAATATGGATTGTTGAGGTCGTAATTAGAAATTAAAAAATCAACTCCGACTTTAAATTATATAAAGACAGGATACAAACCTCGTGTTCTGGAAAAGCTGTCCACCAATCTCAGGGGGTTGTCTCCGCACGGGTGCGCCGGGCACACGTGACACACACAAACGCATACAAATAAAATCTTGAGGACATCCGATCGTCTCATTATTTTTCTGTAGTGGAACTCTGTTAGAAATTAAAGAAGACGAAATTTATACTTTTTTCATAACTTTGTCCACTGAAATCTTTGTAGATGAAACCCAAAATTTCCGGATGATTTAAAACGTCACATCCTATAATATTCTCCCTTTCTATAACGTAACATTACGGCGTCGGAGCGGCAACTCTTAAATAGTTATATAGGCCCTACGTAGAATTTTGCGAGTTTTTATTTGTAAAAAATTAGTTATTTGATAATAATGATCATAATTTAATTTTGCCGCATGAAAAAAATAATTTTCACAATATCTGTTGATTTGTATTTGCATGTATTATAAAATAAATTAAAATCACAATCCGTTTATTTTGTTTATTTTTCTCATTTTAGAAGTACAATTCAATGATTGATATTTCTACGAAATATTGATAAGTTTGAAAATTGCTGCCCACGCGAGTCAGATTTATAGGAACTGGTCAGGCCAATACAGGACAAATTAAAAGGTGCTTGCTCGAATTCACATTACAATACAACACATGCCTCCGTCGGATTGAGAGAATATGAGGTTAAAATGTGCAATTTTGTTCCAATATGAAAGCTGCCGAAGATTTTGAAAATTTATACTTTATATTAGAGAAATGCAGATTCTAGTACGAAATGATCTTTAACCGGAATTTCATGTCAGAAAAAAAATCAATCCAAGAACTGTTCTAAAAGATTTCTTTCGAATACGAGTAAATATGCATTAGAATTTGTAACAAATCCTTTAGGCCTGGTTTGGGTGGGTATTCCAAAAGGTGTCAGTTATACCAGAAGAAAGATTGTTCTGCTTCGATTTGCGCTAAAAACTTGTTAGACTAGTATTATGCGTTTATTCTAGACATTACTGCACAGTCAGGTATTTTGTCCATTTTGCAAGAAAAGTGGCCGTAACCTTTTATACCGTGAGAATATCACTTTCGCGAATTTTACTACGTGTTGTAAATAAATGCAGAAATTAATTGGTATAAACATGAACATCAAATTAATTATTTATTTGTCTGTTTTCCTGAAACAAGGTCAGCCAAATCATCTAGTAAACTTAGTGTTATTTGTCAAATAATCCAATATGAATCATCAATTCCTGGATTTCTGAGCGTGTTTTAACTATGGTCCGCCACTAATACATAACTATTATACCTGCAATTAAAGGCCAATGTAGACAAGACTAATCCAAAATTGATTCCTTATTATGTATTTTAAATGAAAAATAAATGAAGAAAATTGATGTTGTTTTCTAATTTGAATGCAAAGTTTGGTTTGCACAAGGTATTTTTTCAAATCGAGTGGTCATTTTTATTCGTTCAAGGCACTTTATTAAGAAACACTCATGTTCTATATCTAATCCGTGATTATAAAACCGAATTCACTTTTCATCAAATACGAGGACATTTTAGAAGTGAGTTTTTCATATAAAATTTAAGTGTTAAGGAAAACATCTTCACCCGCGCAAATTCTATACTTATAAATTTAATAGTGTATTCATTATCAAATTTATTTATCATTTTAGCGTGATATCGTATTATTTGTTCATTAATTCGTTGTTTGTTTAATTGTTTATTTTTTGTGTTTTATTATGTATTGAGATAATTATTACGGCACGTGATTATTCCTTTTAAAAAACTCTACAGTACATTAGGAAAATGTTGGTTAAAAATATGTTTTTTGCAACTTCAAATTTTCCGCCCGCAATAAATCATACCGTACTATTATCATTTTAAACAGACCTGCATGTTTTTGACATTGGTCATAAAACAAGAGCTACTTTATTTAGCAGAATTATTAATTATAATTCAATCCTTATTAATTCCTATTCCTAACGAACAAAACAAAAAATACTGTTTATGATATATGCGCATTTTTTGCACGTATTTTTAAAACATTTTCGGGAAATATTTATCCTCCAAATTCACGAATGTAATTGAGGTTTTCTTAATGAAGTTGCAAGTCCTTACATTTTAATTGTAATAACATTACAGTTTTATATAAAAACTTGTTGAAAATATATTTATTTGATTGGTACTGAATATTGCGGAAAGAAATATTGAAAACTGTCCAAACTTGATGAATACTTCTGTTCTTTTATTTCTGCGTTATTTTTGTTACTGAAGTTGCTAAATATTTTGTTGTAAGAACTGAATTGAATAGAATAGAAAATTCAACGTTTAGTATTGAAATTTTAACTCGAGCGTCGTAAAACCGTTTTGTATCTTACAAATACGTGACAAATTTATCTAAGTATGCTCTTCACCTAATGTACTTACCAACTTAATATAAAACTACAAAGCAAATATCCAATATTAACACTATTACTTATAAAACTATAGACGACAATTCGTAATAAATCTCCGTAAAATATTAAATAATAAAGATCTTGTACAGTCAGTTGATATGTCGAATATGATTTAACATAATGAATAAATTGCCAATCAGTTTTTAATTTATACTAACACATTGCACTATGGGCTCATCGGAGCTGAACGACTCCATTCGGGTTGTACCTTTCCGCGAGATTAATTCCATTTCGTTAATACTTCCGCTGGGATGGCCGTTTATTGCCCATTTTATTATTAACGGCTATGATGAAATAAATTGATAGCATGTTACGGCGACTGGTAGATAATTTATACTTCAATGCACGAGTTTTATTCATACGTGAGTATCTAAATGTCGAGAGTAAATACACGTAGAGAGTCAAACACGTAATATACTCAATTGTAGTGCAAAACTATGAAATAATTTAATGTGTCATGATAACAGTTAAAAAACTCGTAGCTTTACTTTCGGTGGTGTATTTACGGTTGAAAATTATATAATTTTAAGCATTAACTGTCTTAATTATTTGTTGAAGAATTAATTACATTTATTATTTTCTCTTGTTTTGAGTTGTCAAAGTGTACACGAGTTATTCGTGCGCAAATGTTTATTTACGTATATGATAGTTTATTCTGTTGAGACGAATGGTACAATCATATATATAATGACCCAATGAAAGGGGGTTCAATTCGATTTATTATCAGCATATTGTCGGCCGTTGTTTCCCAAACGCAAATTAATTTTAGTGTACTGTATACCTACCAAACATAGTTATGTTACACAAGGGTCACGTGATGAACCTGCAAGTTTTAAGGACCTCTTGGAACGCTAGGAAGGACAGTTTCCTCTTTAACGAGATGGTTAGTGTATTTATGGTTTGTGTCTGTTTATATATGGTTATATATGCTTATTATAAACAGAGTACATAGATCGGTAGTTGTTTTATTTATTTACCTTTATAACTATTCTAGAAAGTGCGAGGAAAGGTAAACACGTGATATAATGGACCTAATCAATAGTCTAGGGTCGAGGGGGGAAACAGTGCTAGGTTGTGTAATCTGAAACAAACAAACAGCTTATGAAAGCATTATTAACACTAACTCTTGCAATTTGTCAAGAGACGCTCCGTGTAAAAACATCGAACAATGTAATAAATATGTAGTTTTCATTTGCATGCCTTTACAAAACATCTCGTGTAACTTGGGTCACAAAATTCATGACGTATAAGCTACAACTCATCGATGAGGAATACGTTGACCAACTGTCGTTGTATGTCGTAATCTGCTGATTGTATTCAATTTAGGGGGGGGGGCATTCTAATGTTTGGAACAGTACATGATATTGCATATTTGTAATAGGATGGTTTAAGAATTGTTAATAATTGGTTTCGTAAAATCACTGCGGGGGTGTAAAATAAATAAATAAGAATAACATTGTCATATTACAATAATGAACCTAACAATGTAATAAACCGCCCCAAAGAAAGCCATATGTGGCGATCGTACCAATAATAAACACCGCCGATTCATTTTGGCTGTTTCGTCAGACAAGCGGTATGTTGGATGTTTTATTATAGGTATATTATTGCCATCGCTTCATTATACAAGCGTTTTATATGATACACTTCAGATAACAGATAAAAAAATACGTTAAATTTCTCACAACTTTCTATAATTATTTATCTCATCAATTGTGTGGTATTTTGGGCAAAATATGTACTCGCAATATGATGTTTGTGATAATTTATGTGTAATTGAGGTTCGTAAAACTAGTTAAATGTCTATGGCTTAGTCTGAGGAAGTGCACTTCATTTACAGTGCATCCATGTTACATGTTACTGATAAGCACCCATTGATTGCCTTTTATTTACAGATTATGTGGCTTTTATTCAAAAGTGCAAAGTCAGCATTTTTTAGGCTAGACTGAAGGGAGTGTCTGGTAGTTTAAGTGCATTTTCAAATTGATCAAATTTTGTCCATGAGGAATTTTCCGTCCGATAGGAATAGAAGTGTACGTATCACGTGACCTTATCATCGCCATAGATATATTTAATTACGCTGAACAGGGTCGAGAGCGGACAGTCAGTGGTCGGGTTCAGATGTAGTAAACTGATAACTGAGATTTTGTAGAATATCTTGTCGATTTTATCTGTAAATGTTGCCTCAATCTAGTTGTACGCGCGAATATGCACGTGTACTCTAAGTTCAAAAGTAAAAGACTTTAAGTTCCTCCCATGGTTCCCTCGCGGATGCTCATTTTTTAAACTAGTCAAGTTGTCAAAAATTACCCTTTTGATAATAAACCGTCACACTTATCCCTCCCAAACAGTTATTTACTATTTAGTAACTTGTTTGTTCAAAAGAAGCTTTTGTCGTAATATATTTCCCGAAGTTTGGCATTTATATAATTATATTCTTGTATCTCTCATCCAACAATTCAGGCTGATTTTCGCTGTGGAACTTGTTTCTCTAAACCCTTTCTAACAAGTTACGGTCGCCGGATGCCAGCTAGGCGGAGACGATCCTAAGGGTTCTAGACTGATCCAAGTTTACATGATCACTGCACGACTTACGACGACCATTTTGACCCTTTTTCTTTATTAATATACAAAGCAATTGCTGACAACGCTTTTAAAACACAATACTCTGTCAACTATAGGAAAATGGAATTCATCGCGTTAACCAACTGAACGCCATCTATCGATGCGTTTAAGGCTCGCATGAGCGCAGCTATATCAGTTTACATGAATCATAGACTCCTGATTTTATCCAAATGTTCTTTTTTGAACTTCCTTCAATGGTATGAATACTCTTCACAGTGCGACTATGGTCATGATCGATGTACACATTGATTTAGATTTAGCATAGCTAGACAGTCAACGTTTGATTAATGTTTTCAAAGATGCATTAATTCGCATTAAATTCTTAAAGAAGATACAATTATACTTCATCAGATCTTGTTTCTCTCCGGTGACTTAAAATTGATGTTTAATTGGCGTGGGGATTTGGGATAAGTCCTTTTATTTACTTAAATTCTGCGAAACAACTAATTTACGTCAGCCTACTCCCTTGACATATAGCTAGAAATGATAAGCGTTACTATACCACTGCTAAAGATTTTCACAAAGTCTGGAGTGAAGTGCTCAAATTACGTGACATTTCATTGATACTTACAACAGTGTGAAAATCATCTTAAAGATTTATTTTATTTAGTCTTGCTGTTTGATATCGCTGCTCATTAAAATGTTTTCCTCAGAATCTGAAGTCCCAAGACTATAAAATACTCGCAAAAGTCTGTTGACTACAAAGAGCAGAAATGGTCTTCAAAATGTCACCAAACTCAAGTATGTGATAACACTATAGAAATGAAGGAAATGCACATGTTACGCCCGTGACAAAAAAAACTAAACACAATTTCAATATACTATTAAATAATAACAAAGACCTTAACTGTACTGTAAATCATACAATGTACGTAGATAGTAGACGTTTTAAGTTAACATGGAATAATAAAATGCCTCTGGTCAATAACAATATAATTAAACATGCATAGTTCCTCATGTATAATACAGTTGTTTAGAAATAACAGGAATTGTACATAAAAACATTAATAATTAATTTATTTACATGTTCTATTTTCTCTATTTATTCCACTCCACCGCCCTGCTTCAGCTTGTTTCTAATTTATGAGAATTCAGTCTAAAATAACTAAAACATTTTCTTAATCTATCTTTTTATAGTAAGGGTGGGGTATTCTTTAAAATCAAAATAATTTTTAAGAAATACAATAATAATAAAATCATCCCAATCCTATTTGAATTGATTGCGAAATCTTAGTTTAAGTTGGGAAACGTAATTATCATCTATATTAAAGTTGATTCTAATATTGATACAACCTAGATGATCAATGATAGAGTTTATACGAGAAGTCGAGTACCAGTGATTTTATGCCAGAATCTTCTTCAGCAATTATACAAAGAGGATTTCGTCCGAGCCGTCTCCGTAAATTGCGTCAGTTGGTGAAGCTTTTCGGCGTATTTAAAATGATAAAATGTCAATACCTTTGAGTCGTATAGTATAATTGACATTAACATGCTATTGAATAGAAAAAAATGTTTAAACATCTAATTTAACTCAATCAAAATGTACAAATACATTTTGGTAAGTTTTTTTATACTTGATCACATAATTGAGTCCTTTCGAAGCACTTAACATATATAGTCAGTGTAATTAAAACTTTATCGCTAAATATGTAAAGATTCAACGAAATAGTTTTTTACCATTAATCAAGAATTCAGAAGTTTTTGCTTCCTTTTTTCGAATACACGTATTCTAGAATTGTTGACATTTATCTTTAAACCCCATTCTTCTGAATACTAAAAGATCAATTTGTGCTTGCAGACTAGTTGAATTAGTCGTGGCTAAAACATTGTCTAATTCTTAGAGTTGAAAATGATTATTAGATAATGATGGAAAATTCATGTTTTCAATTATCATTTATTAAAACTATTTTGTAAATGAGATGAACAGAAGATGTCTTGTTTTAATTCATCCGCAAATTGTAAAGTCAGTGTCATTGTATTATACACATTGTTCAGTAACACAAGATTGTACATTGTTGTACATACTTTTAATTATGGTAATCATTTTACAACTAATATTAGATTGTGTAAGTTTTAACCATAGGGCATCTCTATTAAATTAACCAAAAGCTAATTGGTATTTTTTTGAATATGCACGAAAGTTCTGACTTATTGTCTGACACTTTCTATAGTTATACACCCAGTTTTGTTTTGACAAAAACGTGACGCCATACATTCGCGTTGAAAAATAGTACCATCGGTTGTATAACTATATACCGATTGCAGTTATGATACAAGTTGAATATATTGCAGGATTATGTTCATTTTGAATAATTACATTGTAATGACATTTCAAACTGTAAAACTATTGAGTTTAATAACTCAGTATTCATCCGCATAAAAGTTTCATTCATAGCACGCTTCGCTACTATATACATGGGAATCGCTAAAAGACACTAGCAGGGCGAGGACACCAGTTAACCGTAACCCCGCCTACAGGATAGATACGGAATGCACTCGATCTTACGGAATGAATTTCTTATTTGCGATATGGTTTGTTATAATACATCTTTAATAAAAACTTCTTAACATAAAACTTAAAATAAATTAACACTCAACCACACCGCTAAAGCGTTAACCCAAATGAAGGAAAAACTAACTCTATTATTACATATAATTACGAAGTTTTAAGAGTCAGGCGTGTTTTACAGTGAACAGGAAGTGAAGGTATGAGTTAACTATTTAATTTAACAGAATTGGGAACATGACAAGTGAACCTCTACCAAAACGTCTTCATTTCACTGAGCCAAAACTGACTATTTTGAGGAAATTATTAGTCCAAACAATATATACATTTGAGTTTGAAAAATGGTGCCTTGGTTGAGCTTTTTGGTATTATCTAATGTACATCTGCCAGATATTATGAATTACATTTTAACTATTGCTTCTGACAGTACTCTCAGTGCTTTGGTTTGGATAACGGCTGTAACAGAAAACGTACATCTGTTGTAGTATGATCATCTCGAAATCCAAATTGGGAGTCGTTAAAACATTTCCGTTTTTTTTTGCACCAGGGATTTACGCGATTTCGAAGAATAAGAGAAGATAGTTTTGCTTTAACGATGACAATAGTTACACCCCGGTTATTAGTTATCTCAATTTGTTCTCCCCTTTCTGAATGAAGACTAACACTCCTCTTGACCATGATGCAGGATACACACCATAGTCTAATATACAGTGCAACCTCTCCAAAGCAACACTATTGTTGAGAAGTTGTTGCACGAGAGAGGTTAATTTAATAGTTAAATCGTTCAGTGGGAAAAACATGCTGAGAGGTTGCTCAAGAGAGGGCCGCTCTGGAAAGGTTGTACTGTATTTAAGAAACTGTAATTACTGAAGAGAAGCCAGTGTAGAAAATAAACCACATGTTTCTAAAAAGTTTCTAAAAGCGTTTGCCACACGTACAACGTCTATCCACATAGATTGATCAGCTTCATCGAGGTGCTTTATTGCTAAAAATATACAGGATTACTAGACAGATAATTTTAATAATCATTTTCCTTGCTTTATTCTTGCCTATTATGAAAATTTTATTCGCTAGATTTTATCACCAGCAACACGAGTAGAAACAATTAAAGAATTGATAAACACGATTTGAAAGCGCCAGAGTTCACCCTTGAGACAATAAAACCCGGCTCTCCGGAACAGACCGGGTGCAAAAGACTTCAGAATTATCAGGTGGTTAACCGCAGAAATGTTCCGATATATTTCATCCTTTGTAAAGCCATTACAATGATATTGAAATGTGAATTAAATGTTGATATTATAGCATTACTAAACCCCTAAGTGTCAGTTGTCTTTCTCGTAAAATTACATCGAGGAAACTCAAGCAAGTGTTAGAACTCTCCAGAATTTCCTATTGATGTGAAAACAGTAGATGAAGATTGTTCTTCCCTTTGCAATGTAAGTGTTTATATCTCTAGATCGGCGTTTTCTTAATCTTTAAGGACGAGATGGACAGTTAAGTACGATGGCGTAAAGGGGACATAGGAAATATTTTATTTATCGCGTGGGCACGCGATAACTACTACGAGCGTACGCGATAACTATTACTTGATAACGCGAAAAATGAAATCTTTCCTACGTCCCCTTTATGCCACCGTAGTTAAGTTTATTAACTATACTTATACGTAGACGTCCCTCAAATTTTACTTTTATGATTCAGTTAGAATTACTTTATACATGTACCTAAGTACAAATTCAGAGATAGATTTATTTCGGAATTACCAGTTGCACATTTGATTATTTTGTATTACATGCATTTGATCGTTTTTAATCATCAAAATCGCATATACATTAATGGGCGATAATTTTTTTAACACCATGCATGTAATATCACATGCGCAGACACGATGCGCGTACACTCCAATTTACGGTAATTAAGCCGTTTTCCACATCAATTTAACATTAATTTGTTCCTTACAAAATCGGTTCTGTATCGCAGATTCAACTTGAATTTAGACCAATATATCGTCATTGTAACATATTTTCATGTGTTTTATGAAACTTTCCGTATAATAAAATTAATATTCTTTCAGATTTCACAATATCCGAGAGACATTTCTGAGTGGGCGTTATTAAAAATCGGCAGCCAAAGAATAAGTTATGTTGAACTCGGCGGTGTCTCTGTCAGCATTATTTTCTCGGGCTGATCATTTTTAATAACGTCCCCTCGAAAATGTGATATTTGTGTAGTATTGACTGCTCCTAGGCAACTGGTCATTTGTAACCTTGAAATAAAAGGTATCTAACCAACAGCCCTTTTACCCAATGTTTCGCCTTCAATTACATACATTTATGCATACAATATAAAACAAGAGAATTTCACCGTTGTAAATGAAGGCACGAGTATGATTCCCGTTCCATGCAGTGCACCGATATACAACCAGAGGTCGACGGGAGCCAGTTTAATTAATGATAAAATAATCACAAATGTAAACAAAGGGGAAGTAATGCATGATTGGAGAAGTATATACTATGGACTGAGTTATCTGCTTTCTCAGAATTTCTGACTGGCAGTGTTTCTTGTCTACGGCTTGCTATTGAAGAAGTCTTTCAATCATACCTTTATATTTTTATCTAAGATTCAGAATTTAACCCAAGACATCGTGTAACTGACGAAGTACAATGTAGCTTGTTTTCTATATAATCCATAGATTGTAGCACTAGGCATATTTCAACTTTGAAAAACAAGATGTCTGTACTTACCTTGCAGCAAGGACACTGTGACACCCCATGTTTGACTAAGGTATTGTGTTTCGTTAGGACGTTTTTCTGTAAATATCCAAACATATCGAATTAGAATAGAATATACAAGTATACACAATGCACAGTCCTGTGTGTGTGTCAAATATTATTTCAGCGCTTTTTTCATCGAAGAATAACGTTCAAGGGCGCTTTACAAATTTACATTTAAAACAGATTACAGTATATTAAAAACATATATATTATGTACAGTCCTAAGTTATTGAATATATCAGTTCCTATTTTGCACGTTATTTGGGTTGTAATTGAAACAATCAGTTCCTGTATACTTGCACTTTCGCATCTTATTGTAGTGTAAAAACGCATCTGGGGACTTCAATTTTATTTCGAACTTTCGCATTTTTCGTACTATCCCATTTCGTACTATCGCATCAAATCTATGTTGAAAATAGAAGGAAGTTCGCCGGGACTGACGAACGATTTCGAACTATCGCATTTTTCGAACTATCGCATTTCGGACTATCGCGATTCAACTGTAGTAGGTATTTAATTTACAGCCATTTTGAGTTATGAGGTGTTCTGTTTGACGAATCTGATATCCTACTTTTACACAATATATGCATTTCAAATGCAGGTCTTTCATAGTCACATGACGCAAGTTAGTCAAATTTGTTTTCCTAATCCTCATTAATTACTGGTAGTATATACATGTATAGTGATATAACATAAGTTTTTGTTAAAGTGCATAAAGTCACATATAGATAAAATCTTTCTACGTTAACATGTCAACCATAGACAAACATTCTACTTAATGTTTCCTTCATCATTTTATAAATAAAGCAACATTTTTAGCGATTTGATTGTTTTATAAAGATAAAATCTCACATTTGCCCACACGCGATCGAATATATTATCAGTTACCATGGCGTTAGTTTTAATTTAAAAAATAACCATTTTATAAACATAAAAGTTTAATGGAATCAAATATGTTACCATGGGAACGTTTTGTATTATTTATCATGTACTTCATATGTCATTATTTGTTCATGTTTTTATCTCCTCCCTGGGGGCAGCTATATGCTGGCGAATTTATAAATGTAAATTCCATTTCTGATCTTTCTCACGCTCAGTCTACGATATTTTTTTAGAGTTAATACGTATGTCAGCCCCTATGGGTTATTCTAGGTCCATGTGTAATTTTGACCCTAAAAAGATCATTCTCACGTTTGAAATGTTATCTGAAATAAGACGATGGACATAAAATGCTTCTTTCCGCTATTCTGATAACAACCCTACGATAATTTCATAGATTGATCGCTGTTCCATTATTGGTCGATGAATTCAACAGGTACATATTTTACAGACTCAAAACAGTTAAAGCCTAGAGATTATGAAAACTTTTTAGACAAAATACGTTTTTATGGTGAATCGTCAGAGCACAATTTTTGACAAAATGGCCGCCTGACACTATGCATCCTATAAAATGGCATTGTTCAATAATTGCTGAAAAGTAAATAACTGATAATAATTATGAGTTTTTATCAATAGCTTATGATTGAATGTACATTTCTGTATCAGTAAAATAATGTTTAATGATTAACACTTGTCTATATTTCTCACCTGAATCAATGCTAATTACACTCTCCAAATTAATGTATTATAATATCATATCAATAATGGTTCGTATTTCATACACAGGCCTGGCTCCCATCAAATCCGTACATTAACCTTATCTTTTATTTACTTCCTGGTTTTGCTGGCCGCGTTTTTCTGTTCTGGGCGTACAGAAACACACACAGTCTTTATATGTAATATCAATTAAGCTGAAGTCATAATTATTCTATCATGGCAAAAGAGAACACCACAACCGCTACAAACTCTATTTAAATTTATAAATACCATTGCACGATTGCTGCCATGAAACATTTTTTCTTGATATTCAATTAGGATCGAGGCCACATTCGTGTTCAGGCTTTTTCATAGTTACTACTGAGATGACACATCCAGTATTGATAATCAGGCTCATAAAATGAAAATAAACATTGAAATGAAGAAAAATTCGGAAATTAGTGTTTGCGTAACGGAATGAAAATATTTAAACAAAACGAAAGCTAAATTCAGTGTCACGCTCCCTTTCTCATTTTGGCAAATTGTCATGTTGCAAAATTGTGTCCTTAACTTTTTTCTCTTTTTTATTGTAATAAATTGTGCTGTTTTGGTCTTTTATTTCAATACATTGTACTGTTCATGTTCTCTTTGAGTTTGGATGGGCTAGTGCTACGATGTGATAATTTCAATTTTATTGTTGTTGTCATTGTTTCCGCGTCTTGTGTTGTTTTATTTGCTTATGGAGAGTGAACAAGAAAAACTATAACAAAACGTTAAAGGTAGACGAATTACAAGAAGCATATTGTTTTTTGTATGAAGTTGCTTTTTTCATAAAAGATATTGACTGTATGTTTTATTTAATCCTCGATAAAGGAGAGTATAAAATATGTATATGATATGAGTAATACACATTATAATGACAATCATGAGTATTTGACAAATGAATAAATTCGTGTATATAGTTCACAAGCACATGATAATATCATACCTTACATCAATCAAATAGAATCAACCCTAAATGTTAACGAATTCACCATAAATCTGAGTACTATCATACAGCCACATTGAACTTCAAATAGCCACTCACCAACTTATCTATGCAAAGCCTTTATGATTTACTTACCTGTCAACTATTATTAGATTCAGTCATCACCATTAGCCAATCAAATGGTCAGGATTAGCCAAACTAGTAATAGACACTACACTATATACTCGCAAACAGCTATAATAAACTAATACTCATAAGTATAATTCGTCTAGAAAACTGAACAGTATAATTATAACAGTTCAGTTGACAGATTACGTAACGTCTACTCATCTTCAAACTCTTTAAGTTCACGTTTCTTGAAAAATGTTCTCCGGAAATACTGTATTTTCATTTATTTTCGTTGGGCTCAATTTTCGTGGTTTTTACTAAAATGGCTATTTCGTGGGGTCATAAATTCGAGGATTGTGATTTTTGAAAAACAATACATTATCTCTGCATTTAAATTCGTGAGGATTTGATTTCGTAGATGAGCCGACCCACAAAATCCACGTAATAAAATCCCAATGAAAACCAATGATTCCACAATAATCCACATGAATGAGTTTTTGCTACTTGCTAAGGTCCAAGTTTTACTATCCTTATAATAATAATAATAATAATATCTTTATTTATAGAAGGTGCACATTAAGTAAGATATACAAAACATTTGACTTATTTTAATTGCGGCCTTCTGGAAACAAGCAAATAACATTTAACTAATACATATTAAAATGAATGAATGAAGATAGGTCTGAATACTCTGAATATGGTGATTTTCTTCTTGTCGTAATGACTAGTCGATATTAAAATTTCAATATTTAAGCCAACCTTAAGATAAAAAATGGTCTGAATATAGAGATGGTCTCATTATTAAGTTGAACTGTAGAGGAAATATAAAACAAAAAGGAATTTTTGCGAATTGGTCTATAAGTAAAGGCTTGTGGTATACGACCTGTAGTGCATGGAGAAAAGTTAAAGCCACGGTTAATATGCTTTATAGTGGAACAATTCTCCATAACCCGCAAGGTTGAATTGTTAAGTTTCTTAATTCTTCTCAGTAACATATCAGAATGAAACATGCTCTATCATGGCCGAATAAGGACCTGATTCCGGTCACAAAATGAGGGTCGTACCAAAAGTACGCCCAATGTCATAATTGCCTTTCTCGTTTAGATTTTCCGATTTCTCCTCTCGCGTATTCATAGCAAAAACGATTGAAAAAATATAAAGATTATCCGATGATATCCGAATAAAACGACTTTTTATTCATGTTTGAAACGTACCGAACTCAACAGCACGCGAATTTTACAATTTTACAATTGTACATAGAGATCACGCAAATACACGGTGTTTTTCATTACTTTTGGCCTACGAACACTTTTGTAAACCAAAGTCATCACTAACAAATGTATTAACAACGTCTGAAGAACTTGATAGTCATTCAAACTTTTAGTTCGGCAAATATTTACAATTCTGTATTTACAGTAAGACCATTGTCACAGTACAGTGCATAACCATTAAAATAGTTCACTTTTTCCTTAATTAGATTTGCGAATCACGCCCATTTAAAATCGGAATAACATTATTTCTACAAATAATTGTTAATCGAAGGTAAAAAAGGACAAGGTTTGGTCAAATAGTTTAAATATACAAACATTGCGTTAATTTTGTCAATATTGACATGCAAAGACTGCAGAAATAATTTGTAGTGTTTGCGTTAAGTATAGGGCGAATATTTCTGGGGTCATTGGCCCCTTTTGACACACTGAAGTCCCGTTTATGATGTTCTCACGAGACACGACATCAAATATACCTAAGTACAAGGTCTCTTTAATTTGAAGGTGAAAATGTCTTTTAATTGCTGTTATTGTTTGCTTGCAGTTAGCAACGCTTTATATCTTTATTTGTTTGTTGATTTTATGAGGTTACATTATCAAGACATGAGTGGCAAAATTTATAGTTTTACATAAATAAACTTCTATCATATGTTTACTATATGTCTCCATGGTACAATAACAAACAGTGAAAAAAACTAATGTACGATTTTTATACATACAGTACAACCTCTCCAGAGCGGCCCTCTGTAGAGCAACAACCTCTATAACAACACCTTCAAAATTTCCCTAAGCTGATATTTACTATAAATTTAACCTCTGCAGAGCGACAACCTCTAAACAACGGCCAATATTTGCAGCTCCCACAGGGTGTTGCTCTACACAGGTTATACTGTACATAATTATTATACAGGTAACATGTTAAGTTCCATTGGTAGCATTATTTAAATTTGCATGATAAAAATGGATTGTTAATCCAATATGACTGAAACACAGAAATAGTGACAATAAATGAAGCATAGATTTTTATTTTAAAAAAAAACACATAAAATCCTAGGTTTCTAGAAGAGAAAAGAATCAACAATTTACAGTAGAAGCTCTGTTAGTGACCAATCCCATAATACGATTACCTTCATATAACGATCTCTCTTGTTTTTGGACCGGTTTAAAACATTTCCTTATTACATCTAGTCGGTACAGTGACCTGTTCGTTATTAGTACTTTCCACACGAGGCCTTAAAGTTAACTGATTTGTTTGTTTGTTTGTTTGTTTGTTTGTTTGTTTGTTTGTTTGTTTGATTGATTGATTGATTGATTGATTTTTCAGTCAGAGTCAAATGAGGCGGACAGTTCATCTAACCATTATCCCTTTGAAGTACCAGTACCCCACCCTCCATATGTAACTGTCCACTTTCTCACATAAAGAAACATGGCCAGTAGCTGGGCTCGAACCCACAACCATCTATCAATTAGAGGTTACAGTGATTTGTAGTCAGCGACTTTAATCACTCTACCACGGAGGCGGATCCTGTACTTTAATTGAATTTTATTTCAGTGTTCGATAAAAGTCAGTGTAAAAATAGTAAAACCTGTTTGATATCTTTGTTATATAATTGAACAGAAACGTTTTATTATTATTATGAAGCACCTCACGAGCATTATAAAATACCCCCTTTTTGCTGAATACTTTTATGTACTGGAGTACGGCACTATCTTAAATACACGTTTGTATATCCAATTGATTTGTGTTATCAAAGTGCAATTAATAATTGTTCTTGGTTGACTGACATGGAATGGTGGACAAAAGAAGACAAGTTGCACGTGAGAATCATGATTTCCTTTATATCGTCAATGCTTGAAGTATTTGAAAATATGTGAAAGGTATTTGGGGGGGGCACACATAATAACACAAGATACTCATCATATACATGTATTTAGTTTAACAAGCTCGCTGTTGTCTGATGATAAATAGTAAGATCATCACAAAAGAACGGTCAGACAGTAAGGGCAAATACTCCAAGAACGGTCAGACAGTAAGGGCAAATACTCCAAAATTTAGGTATGTTGTTTACCACTTATTTTCTATCCGCGCCGTTTAATATTTTTCAAGATTTTCTATTTTTGAAAACGTTTTTTGTTTGAGTATGAGATCGATTGAATGTTTAATATTTTGTGAAAAAAAAACTATTTCTCATCCATTACGCTGTCAAGATGTTCTTTAGAACCAGCCAAAAGGTCATGTTTTGTTACAAAATTCACAGACAGGAGACCAAATTTATTGCTTTCAGAAAAGCAGGTATATTACAACGACAATCAATGTTGAATGTAATTTTAGATGTGCATTCATTTCGAAACCTTGGAACCTTTCACTCCCAAGGCGACATAGTCATTTTAACAAAACCGTCTTGATTTGGTGGGAAAACTTATACGATATACTAAATCACATAGATAATATTACTGTTATTCAGCAAATGGAGTTTTCTTGTCTGAATCTACTATTAGTAGAAGTTTCTTATAAAGGTAAAGGGTAATGAGTAATTCCTTTGTTCTGTATCAATGATAAATGATTAATGTATAGTCAAGGGAGTAGACTGAATGAATGAACATTTTATTTTGTAAAAACTAGAATTTCTTGATTTTTTTAATAATTAAAAAAGTAATCCATATGTGAAATTCTATGTTTTATTAATGGGTCACTAGATTAAAAGTACTGATTTGTAGAATTTTTTAATGGTGTCGATATACTACGGCACGATAAATTGGTAAAAACGATCCGGGGCCTTCTTTGTCCATATGTTCTTCGACTGAGGAACTTTGTTCCTTTTTTTGGGAGACCGGGAACTCTAGTTTTATAGCCTGACCTGTATTCACGGGTGGTAGAAATATGACGTTTGACTGTATATAAATAGAATGTAGAGCATTATTATCTGCATGTTAGAAATTATCTTGATGAAATTGTATACAAGTGCTCTAAGCAAACTTAAACGTTTTAAGCAATGTCATGAAATATAAGTCAAGGAGATTATAGTTTGCTTTTTGTAGATTATTTATTCTCAGTGTCTACAAATATGACTTTATTAAACATTATCGTTACTATTGTTTATAAGAACACACACCTAAGGAATGAAGCTAAGTAGTTGTCTTACATTGCCTTCAACAATTTAACTCTTATTAGACACATAACCCCAGGCCTTTGAGAGAACATGAAAATGTATTATTTGCATAGTCATGATGTGTATGTATATCGAGTTTAAGCCCCTTTTCAACAGTCAGGGTCATATTAGGCGCGGACAGTTCACCTAACCATCGTTCCTGGGAAGAACCAGCACTAGACTCCCATCCTCCGTAAGCAACTGTCTACATTCTCCAATAGAGATAGGGTCGGTAAGGAGAGATTACAGTGATTTGAAGTCAGCGACCTAAACCACCAGACCACGTTTCATTTGCCACATAACTGAAGAAGAATATCAAGTTATTGGATTATGTCTTGTTCACGTATTCCTTGAAAAAATGTATTAATAATTGCAACTAATTAATCGTTATACTAAGTCCGTCGTTTCCAATTTACTACCGAAAATACTCATAATTTTGAGACAAATATACTGAAATACTTAAATATAGGGCAAATACTGCATGATGTGTCTTTATCACGAGATACGAGTAAACTTTTTTGGACGTTCCTAATTATAGATTTACAGCATCTTTCATTTATAGAAACTTAATCCATTATGTCCAATGTTCACATGCAACGTATGAAATACAAGTACAATGGATTTATAATATTACATCGTTACCGTTTTTCTAGACGAATTATACTTACGAGTATGTGTTTATTATAGCTGTTTGTGAGTACTTACTGTATTGTCTGTTACTAGTTTGGCTAATCCAGGCCATTTGATTGGCTAATGGTGATTTCGTTCATTTTTGATTGGTCAATCATTGGACTGGCTATTCGTCGCGTTACCTTTCATGTTTGACTGAATCTGTTCGTCTGCTCAGTTGTTGAAACGCAAGTATCGTTCTATGATGTTAACGTGGCATAATATCGGGAACATCATTAGATGTAAGTTTAATGCGGTTGTATCATATCAGACTATGGTGGATTTGGTAGTATTTAGGGTGTACTTTATTCCATTGATGTATGGAATGGTAATACCATGTACATGTGAACTATATACATGAATGTATTCATTTGTCAAATACTCATGATTGTCAAAATATGTGTATTATCTATAACTTGTAAATATGTTATACTCTCCATAATGGAGGAATGAATAAAGTAGACGGTCAATATCCTAATGAAAAAAGCAACTTCATACAAAAAACTTAAACCAATGCTTCTTGTAATTCGTCTAACTATAACGTTTTGTTATAGTTGTTCTTGTTATTGTCAAAACCGCAAAAGAATAATATGCCTTTGGCCATTTACATAATATCCACAAGGAATATGACCCAGACATATAATATACATAATATTTCCATGTACAGTATAAACTGATATACATCAAAGAAGATATACTATTTGATTACCACGAGCTTTGAATCGGTGACATCAAGATATTACAGTATATGTATAATTTAGAGTACTAACACAATTAATTCGTTATACATTTTGTATTTGAAAATGCGAAGGTTGTATAAAACCGTTTTGACCTACATTGAACTTTAAAAATGGTTGCTATTGTAAAAACGGGCGTAAATGTTAAAATAAACAGATGTAATGAATCATTCCTGAACGATATACAAAAATCATCTGTTCGAATAATCTGTGGAATAATTCAAATCGTAATCTGTGTGGAGTTTGTAGAAATTATCTGGAACGTTTTGTGCTGCGGTTATACCACTGGAGACGTTTCTATTAGATGTGTATTTACATGGCAACTGATTAAACATTGAATTCAAACGTCGGTGTGGAAATGTTCTGAGAACTAGTTGCTTGATATTGTTCTCTGAATGTAGTAGGATGGCATAATCAGTTTTCATGGTATTAACGAAACATCGCCGTATTTTATACTAAGTTTTCAGTATTTCAGACTATTTTGCAAACGATCATTATACAAATTAATTCATTATGAAAATATATCAGTATTTTAAAAGAAAGTTTCAACCAATACACTCATCTGAGCGTTTCAAATTCACTAGGTAGTCGGTGTAGACGAAATTTTCTGTGGAAATTTTAAAGAATAAAAAATCGTTTTCCTAGATTAAGGAAAATGTATAAAGGATAAGGAATTTCTTAAGGCAATACTTAAGATTCTTCGTGAATACCACCCCGACCTAATTTCCTTTCAGATTTGATTTTGATTCAAATCTAAACACGACTAACTGTGCATTTTCACTAAGTTTGTAAATACAAAATGTACATATATACTTGGAAGAATACGTTTTTAAGACTATAACTGAAGCCTTAATGACAAATAACTCCTTGTTTTTAATATTCATGAAATATTAGAAATTTTAAAGAAATTAGATGAATGAGATAACAATGCGTATTTCCTGGTTGAAAAAGTGATCTCTAAAGGTGACGTATGTTTTATGCGATGTATTACTAGTATACATGAGACGTACAGAACACCTACAATGATAAATGCGTTAACAACAATACCTCTCCGTATGTAGATTCATATGTTGTGACATGATAAGGTTTTAATGTACATATATTTTTTATAAAACATTTTGGTTAGTGACTATGCAAAATGTTTTGAATGTGAATGTGTAACTTGCATTTTTTTAGAATTGCTTTAAACATTGTTGCATCGCTATGAGCTAATTATGTTTTAGCAGTCAGAATTATTTTTTTATCTTATTTATTTATTTTTTGTTATTATTATTATTATTTGAAGGTGGCAAAAATTCATTTACTTTTTTATCACCTGATGTCTGTTTTAATTTCCAGTAACCTGTGTTCTAGTTAGAATTTTAAGCATGTTTTAACTAATGTTATATGCCATATCCTAGTATATTTTTATGAAAAGAGTGCTCAACAAATGTGGTATATAATTATAATAATGATAATAATATCGTGACATAAGAATTTTGTATTCTAAAATCCGAAGAAAACAGTCGTATATCTGAGGAAATGAAAAATACTGCTCTAATGAAGCTTACTACTCTGATACAGATAAACTCCTTATTGCAACCATAACAGACACTATCAGATAAAGATGAGGCATGACCGTAGTGAGCGCTTAGTAGAATAAAACGAAAATATCGAGTATTTGTTAGAAAAAAGAGAGTATGATATACCAAAAGCAAGTGCTTTTCAGAAAAATAGAGCATGAATAGGCTTGTAGCAAGTGTTATCAGAAAAAAGAGAGCATGAATAGGCTTGTAGCAAGTGTTATCAGAAAAAAGAGAGCATGAATAGGCTTGTAGCAAGTGTTATCAGAAAAAGAGAGCATGAATAGGCTTGTAGCAAGTGTTATCAGAAAAATAGAGCATGAATAGGCTTGTAGCAAGTGTTATCAGAAAAATAGAGCATGAATAGGCTTGTAGCAAGTGTTATCAGAAAAATAGAGCATGAATAGGCTTGTAGCAAGTGTTATCAGAAAAATAGAGCATGAATAGACTTGTAGCAAGTGTAATCAGAAAACATAGAGCATGAATAGGCTTGTAGCAAGTGTTATCAGAAAAAAAGAGAGCATGAATAGGCTTGTAGCAAGTGTTATCAGAAAACATAGAGCATGAATAGGCTTGTAGCAAGTGTTATCAAAAAAAAAGAGAGCATGAATAGGCTTGTAGCAAGTGTTATCAGAAAAAGAGAGCATGAATAGGCTTGTAGCAAGTGTTATCAGAAAAAAGAGAGCATGAATAGGCTTGTAGCAAGTGTTATCAGAAAAATAGAGCATGAATAGGCTTGTAGCAAGTGTTATAAAAAAAAAAGAGAGCATGAATAGGCTTGTAGCAAGTGTTATCAGAAAAAGAGAGCATGAATAGGCTTGTAGCAAGTGTTATCAGAAAAAAGAGAGCATGAATAGGCTTGTAGCAAGTGTTATCAGAAAACATAGAGCATGAATAGGCTTGTAGCAAGTGTTATCAGAAAAAAAGAGAGCATGAATAGGCTTGTAGCAAGTGTTATCAGAAAACATAGAGCATAAATACACTAATGGTGAGTGCTTATCACCTTTCCATAGCAAACACTCGCTTGCGCGCATGAATTTTGATGCAGACCAAAGTACTACGATTTTCTATTCCCGCCATGCAATTGTTCAAGTTCCACGTGCTTTCAGTACTTTGATTTATGTTTCCCCATCTGATCACCAAAAGTAGTTCAGCAATTAGCATATACAGCAGGCAAATTACATGACGTCATCATTCCTTGAAATGTGCGTTCTGATACATGTGGTAAATATTGTAGTATTCCGATTGGAACGTTTACAACTGTTTTGTATTGCTCGTTTACGATTTTGCATAGCCATCAGATTCTGATTTTGACTTAAATGCACGTAATATTTGAATTTGTATTCATGCCACTGAATTGAAAAATTGGAACTTTTTTCGTAGGCCGAAGGATAACGGAAGCTCTTCGGTACGTAGGATAAATTTCCCGACTGACTTTTGAGTGACTGTTGAGTGAACCTTGTGTTCGTACCGAGCAACAAAAACATGGCATTGTATGAATTGCGATAACCAATACGAACATAAAAAACTAAATTGAGTAAATTATTTAAACTTCTGAAACGTGTTTACTAAGATAACTATGGCTGTACACATGTATTATAAAATGACCCTTATGAACATATCCATAGTTTTAAATTACAAACCAACAATGCATGTAATATCAATTGATATATGATGAAATATTTAAGACAATGACTCAATAAACATGCAATGCTATTGGTGGTATAACATTAAAACAAACTCACACAGACATATCCTTTAATTAGCTTGCAAGTATACAACGTATTTCATCTTAATTTTCAAATAACAATGATTTTTTTTAATCAACTCATCTTTTTTCTGAAGCCTGATAATTAGCCGCAGAAAATAGGTTTTGGTGTTGAAACAAAACTCACGCACAGACGTTGAAAGTCTTAGATTAAAAGTGACGTCCATTAACAAAACATCGCGACAAAAACTCAATACGTGAACGATGTGTTAATTTTAGTTGGTGCAGAATCAATGCATCGTGACTTGTACTGATCAGAGGATTAAACCTCTGATTCTACTTCAAATGATGCTTACATTCACTGGTCCCCGTATAATAGCATATAGGTCTTAATTAGCACCATTTATTGATTTCTTTTTTTTTTGTAATGCCGACACAAATATGTAAAAACCTCCTTTATTCTTGAAAGAGCATGCCACGAGGACAGTTTCAATGGCCAATACATGTAAATAGACACAGTGACGCCGCCGACCCTCAATCATTATTTCAAGATGTTTTGTCAGCTGAAGCCAAAGTCACCATACGATACAAGGCTGGTTGGGCAGTGAACTTTAGCAGTGCAAAGACGTATAGTTGCTGACGTCCCGGCAAAATGGTGTTGCGGCGGACGTCCTTTTTTAAGTTTTGGTATTTTTCCACCATGAACAAGACTTTTATTTCATTTTTATCAGTGACGTCCTAGTTACTGTGACAATATGGTGTTCTGAGTCAGTATAATAATACGGAATTGCAGTTAGTGTCCCAGTCACTATGACAATATGGTTTGGCAGCTGACGCCCAATACATAACCTTTAAAATGCATGTAAATAGGGTATTATTGTCCTTTGCTAATTTTCCACAGGACATATATATGACAAAGGACGTAAATGGTAATGTATAGCTGATAGTTGATTTCATTTGTATATATACATGGATATGAAAAAGGGTAATATTGAGCAGTAATACATGTTGTAGATGATAGCACGAAACTGTAATCGACCATTGAACAACATGGAGTCCATGAAACCTTAGAAACTGGATGTTGGAGTGACACACACTATCACAGAATCATGACAAGTTAATGCATGTGTTTTTTATTTGTGTAAAATATTGTTTTACTATCAGGCCGACATACCGATGTGGAAATTTCAGGAGAGTAGTCGCTTTTTTTATCTTGTTAAAATACATTATGTAGTTTTATTTCAGTCTTCGTCAATGAATTTATCGTTTATATTTTTTAAAGTTTCTAAGCCTCGTAAAAAGTTCAAATTAGGACTAAAAGCCGTAAAATATGTTCTGCATTTATAAATTTATAATCTTTTTATTTTTATTATTGTTTTAAGATATACATGCTGTTGAAGAAATGTACGTATTAGATATTCCTAGTTAAATTATGTGTGATCATAGATATAGACAGGGTATGCGTTCTCTCGCATTATTTCTGGGTGTGAAACAGGATCTTATTTAAATGAACATTCTTCTAGATACTAGTATTCATTTTAGTGTTCTCTTATACATTAAAGTGTTCAACATACCATTTGAATCTGGTAACTTATTACGGGCTTCCAATTATTATATAAAGGTAATCTTCGCGTAATTAATAACACTTATTAATTGTATCACGATGATTGCCTTAGAAAGTTTCATAATGCATGGTCGGCCAAATGAGCACTGGAATTGCTAACATTTGAAATTGTTGTAAACTTAAGAGAAAATGACATTCGTCCTCAATAGAGTTCCCGATACAATGGTTATACACTGATCCTGAATAAAATGAAAAAAAACTAATACTATCTTGTTTTACCATAATTTACGTTTTACAAAATGAATATTTCCTCAATTATTTAAATTGAAATTAGTGTAGGAACATCGTATTGCATCTGATCGTATCGTAAATTACAAACCCAGAATTGACTAAGTTTAATCAATGGCTTTTGGCCATTTTATGAAGATATATTACTTCAGTGAATGTTTATGAATCAGATTAAATTTGAAAGTATTTGTTACATATCGCCATTGGATGAAACATTTCTGATTAAAACTCTAATTTAAGTCCAAAAACGCCAAGACTGAACCCAGATTGATTCGTGAATATTTGTGCATGTTCTTGATATTTTCACGGATATTATCTTGAATATTTCTTTCATAATATTTTACTGAAATCATGTTTTATTAAAAGACAGAATTCATTATGTTCAGTATGAACAGTATACTTATTATGAAATGTACTAGAACGTGTGTGAAACATTTAAGACACAACGAATCGAATACTCATCCAAACAATTCTATCGTCAATAATGCTAGTGACTAGTTTTGTCCGAGTTTGAGTTTAAAAAATTATAAAACAGAATATGATATAAATCATCAATGTGTATAGTTTATTACTATTATACCGCTTGAATGTGTAATGGAGTCAAGTTCGTCCACAGAGGTAATATTATCACTGTTGTAATAAACATTAATCATTCATATTATCATAATTATCAATTCATTTTACAATTTCACTTATTATTGATAATTGTGATGATAATATGGATCACTACTAATTATAATAATATTAATATCTTCATCATTATTGTGATGTATAAAAAGATTGATAAAAACTCACTGTGTGCTTTATTCGTACTCCTTCTGAATATCATTGTGTTAACTGCGTTCATTCTTTATCTCCACCGAAGAATGTTGATACTGAAATCTGAAAGACTGAAATCAAAACCGTATCAGACGATACCTTATAGGCCCTTGTAGGCGTTTGTAAGGATTGTCGTAAAACGAATAAGCCTCATCTACGCACATTCCCGCGTAATCAAACAATCTAGTGCGCATGCGCAAATTGTCACTTGACCATGGAAGCGTTTCCGTGCCAGAGATTAATGTGTTTCCTTGGTGTCATTTTCGTCGAAGACACCTCGTTCGCCAGTTCGTCTATGTTGCCATGTTACGGTAAAGTTATTGATGTTTTCTCGTAAATTTAGCAAACCCATGCTTTTAAACAATGCACTATCGACGTATACTCAAGTGGTTTACAAATGGCACTCATGTGACAAGTCACCCCTTTCATACCAGATTCTAACTAATGGGCTTTATAATAACTGAAAGTATTGGTAGATGCCGTGATGTTTTAATTGTTCATATCGAATGTCATTTGATCAATGTTTTCAATAACATATTTACAAATAAAAATTGTTTTTAGATCAGTCAGTAATGGCAACGTGCATTCACAAGAGGTACTCTGAAAAGAATTGACAATCTAGTTGTTCACACTGTCGCTAGTGTGAGTTGGAGGAGCTTATTGAGTAGATACGCTGTAAATGTGTATAATAATACATAGGTTTATTTACTAGTATTATAAACAATTCACTCCCGATTCGTTTCAGAATCGTATTGTTTATCAGTTATCCGTATATTCATATGGCCCTTCCTCGTCCTTAATTAATTTCACTATCATAATAAAATTATGTTGTCCTCTCGAATCTTATTTGAGATTGCAATGTGAGCATGATTCCCCTTAGGTAGCCAGTACCTTTTATCCTCCTCTACACCATCAATTCAACATAATATTATACATGTATATTTAATTTAGTTACATTTGTGGGCCGCACTTTTTTTTATTATTTTTATACTTATATAGCAGGCAAGAAATTTATTTAAGTCAAACTGTTAAAATCCCAAAACGTGTTCATTTGTACGTTATATAAATTAGTCGAAATATCAAAATCCCAAAACGCGTTCAAATGTACATTGCATGATATATTTCATGTTCTTTTCATGAATATGTCAATGTAATGTCTCATTAACTCTAGTTTCCACAGGGAACTATGATGAACTGTTAAACACTACATCTATTTGTTAGATCTCTTGTACGAATGTCTTCTGTCAAATTTCTTTGGAACAAAGATCGATGTCCTCGGCCAAATATTTCGTTGAAGAAAAACACGAAATGGTTCATCCTCGGTAGAATGGATCAAAATCATGAGTTTGTTTCAATGGAGAAGCATGCGTGAACCCGCCGACAATTATACAACAATGTAGTTGCTATTTGTGGGTCGCACATTGTTTATACCGAAAGCAACATTTACTACGCCGAAATCGATGCTGAATTTCGTATACTGGGAATATTCCCAGGGATTAACTAATATTTGTGACGTTATATATATAAGATACTATAAATAGATCAATAAAATAGACCGATTTCCTACCTTTGTTTGGAATTATACACTAATTGGTCATTAGTTACAATTCTGGAGTACCATACATGCTTGATTTACACCACGGGAATATTCTTGCTGTCTAGGTATAACATACAAACTGCCAAACTATGCAAGCGTTTCCTTCATACGTAT
The DNA here is from genome assembly GCA_964023205.1 of Lutraria lutraria. Classification (NCBI taxonomy): domain Eukaryota; kingdom Metazoa; phylum Mollusca; class Bivalvia; order Venerida; family Mactridae; genus Lutraria; species Lutraria lutraria. The sequence continues at coordinate 28,765,333 of OZ026837.1, read as the reverse complement.
GTAGGAAACTCTATATATGTTTGTGTATATAATACATACACATGATTTAATCAACGTATATAGGATATATATTATATTGATATAATGCATGATTTAAACAAGGTTTATAAACGAGTATCATGTACGGCGCACAAAGCTTAAGGATTAATATAAAAAACAAGTCTTCGAATTTAGCCCCGGACCTTGGATGACGTCCACCAAAATGACCATCGGTCCAGTAAATTTGAAAAGGTCAGTGGTCCAAAGAACCAGTAAATTTTTCAATGATAATTTTACCATGTTTCTGAAAGAAATCACCCATGAAAAACATGTTTTATCCAAAATTATATGTACTGTTTTTGGTTTACTAAATATTCATTCGGTCCATTAAATTTTACATTTTCACTGGACTGAATGTCCGGTGCTTAAAAATATGTTTCGTGAAGACTGCCAAAGCTTTATCCGAAAAGGCATAATAAACTGAATTTAAAATTTCGTTATTTTTGTATTCTGAAGAGTATTTTTGAAGTACGAAATATTAATGTCATATGGATACCCCTCTATTGACAGATGATCAAAAAGAATATGCGTACAAACGGCAAAACAATGCTCAAAAAGTTTCCAAATTTTAACTATTTGCAAACATTCATTTGAAGTTTTGTATTTCTAACCACGGGAAATACTTTGAGAGGATGGAAAGTTATTTCTACTATTAAAGTCGGTATTATACAACACACATTACTTATAGAGCATCCCTCGTACTATTAGGGGCAGTGGTGTGAAATTATACAGGAATGTTTATCAACAAAGTTATGTGGTAAGGGTAATAACCCTGTCAAGGGTTGAAGACTGTGGAGTTATCTGCCCTTGAATTTGTATCATACAAAAATAGTAGTAATGTAGTACATACGAGAAAAGCTAGTGTCACACAAAATCTCAAAAAGTATTTGAACAGAGTCACGAAATTTTACGTGAATATTAATTACCATGTAGTTGTGCTCTAATTAAGGGTTTTGATTTTGTCCAAGGACAAAAAGAATGATTCCAAATATAATTAAGAGCCCTTGAATTTGTTCAGCATTTCGTATAAGAAAACGTTTGTGTTGCGCACATCTACAAAGCTGTTGAGAAAGAATGTTGAAATATTACAGAAAGGTTCATCAGCTTGATGTAGTCATACCCAACTTTCCAATACATTTCGACCTCCGTTAAGCCAAATTGTCTCCCTTGAAATCGACGCAAATCGATATCGGTTTTTGTCTGATGACACACAGTGTGCACCAAGGTTTTAATTTTATCCAAGGTCAAACAGTCCGGTGTTATGTACCCTTGATTATATAAGATACATGTTTATGATATATATGTATACATTGTATACATATATTTGATATGCATTTTCTGTGTAGGCTTAGGTATTTGCTACTACCGCAGACTTAATGCTAATAACTCAAAGGATTGTCATCGCTTTTTGTAAACGAAACATATAAAATATGATTAAGGCTTTCAAAATCTGCACGCTCCCTTATAGCGTGAAACTTAAATCAAATGTTTGATAATTAAGGCATCAATCACACGATTCCATGATCGAAGTTCATTTGTTCCCTCTATGACAGAAACTAAACGGTGCGTCCGATAAATTGCCTGAGCGTTAAAAATGATGAAAAAATGATGAATCACCTGCAAGTCACTCTAGTACCGTTACCGTGTAAGTGAGAAAGTTGAAACAAATGTCTACACTATTTAAACAATGAATTTCATTTACTGACATAAAAAAAGAAAATGCAGCAGACTTATTTAAAAACGACCAGAAAAGTATGTACTGACAATTGTTTTAGCTTTATACAATACTTGAAAAACCATCAATTCACTCTCTAAAGTCGAATCCACCGGGTATAACATAATGTGGGAAATTTCAGTGACAGACTTCGGCACAAGATAAATTAACACTTACTTGATGTGATATAATAACACATATAATTCTTTCTTATACAAGTGGGGAATAAAAAATGAAAGAAGCGATTAAAGACAATATTTCTGTGACCAAGAATGGCGGATAGAATTGAACTTCTGTATATCTTTACCCCATAGGCCTTAAACATTGTTTCTGGAAGCCTCCTCTTTCCTATTTTTCCCTGCAACCCTCGACCTTCTATTAGGCCATGGATGGAGAGGTTAGGGACAGAACGCACCAGAGGCGGATCCAGGATTTCAGGCTGGGGGGGGGGGGGCTGTAATATTAAATGAGCATGTAGAAACAAATCGAGGGTTCCACGTAACAGTGTCGTAACTCATATTGAAATAAGACTGGACAAGTTACGACAGTGTTGCGCTGAGCCCTCGAAATATATATTAATGCTATACGCCTTTGTAACAGTTGTCATCAATCTGAATGTTATTCATAGCTAAAATTGTCAACAGGAACAGCTTTTCCACAGCAAATAAATCTTGTTTTATAATAAATTATAAGAAGTATATTTTTTTCGATTTTCTTTCAGTAATTCAAGTTGCAAAGTTTGCAGTATCGGCGAAATGTGAGATTGCTACCCATTAAGATATGTTGAGATTTTCTGTTTGTATCTTCTAGACAAATTTGATGATGTGAGTACGTCGTTCTTTAAAAAAATCTCGTAAAACAAATCACGTCGTTTCCTCTGTAGACCTTTTCATTGTTTGATTCAGTAATTCGTTTTACGTAGAAAACAATATCTCATTCACTTGGTTGCATAAAAAGAATTTGCATATCAATTCATCAAACTCTGGCACATTTCGACTGTTGAATGCCAGAAAGGGCTATCAGCAGTTTTCACCCAAAATGACTTTTTTGCATATTTGAAACCATTTTTACTTATATTTTCTGTAAAAAAAATTGAGACCAGAATCCAATTATAAGTACTATTTATGAGCTATTACGTAAAGGGGCTATCAGCATAGGCTACGATGAACTGTCCGCCAGAAGGTGCTATCAGCAGAGTATGTGCTGCCATAAGGTGCTAACAGCAGAATTTTATACTGATAGACCCTGTGGCTTTTGTTTATTTTAAATGTATTCTAATTAGAGTTAAAGTGTGAGTTATTGACCTATGAGTTATTGACCTAATCAATAAACATGCACCCCCTTGTTTATGTACAGTTCTGATAAGACCAGTAGAGAAGTTCAGAACTAATTAAAACCTTCTAATAGAAAGAGTGGTAAAGATCGAGGGAAAACGCTTCAGTTATAGATTTTCGTAATTTTAGTTGATTATAATGCTGTAAAGAAGGTAAGATTATATTGTTTTAATTGTGTTATTAATTAATAGGTGTTCATTTAACATTTTTAATACTTATAATGACTAAAAAATAAACACTTAAATGTAAATATCTTATCATCAGTGCTGTAAATATTGTTTATCTGTTGACTCCATCTGGCAGCTGAAATTATGAGAAATGTTCTTACCAATTAATTTCATTTTTTAAGTATTTTTTTGTATTTAGTTTACACTAGATGCTTTACTAAAGTAAATGACCTATCATTGTGAAGTAAATTATATTCTTCTATTGGTAAATATAGCCATATTATGTTGATAGCTCCTTATGGCAGCCCTAAATTCTGATTTCAGAGAATTATGGAAGACAAAAGGTCAGATGAAGAAATTTACTCTGCCATTCCACTTTATTTATGGATGATTCAAGAACAAAGCCACCAGAATGGTAAATGAATGACAGTGTATTAATTCAATACGTTTTTACAGTGCACCGAATATCGAATCATAGAATAAAAATAATTTTTATTAGCAAAATTAAACTTGAACTTTAAAAATCATTTTAAAAACGTTACTACGTAGTAAAGTTTATGTAAAACATATTGTTTAGAACTATAATTTATAACTCTTAAGTCATTGTTTCAGAATAAAAAAACATAATAAATTATGTATATTAAATATATTGATATCACTTTGAGCTTAATTTATAATTTTTGTATTTCAGAAAATGACCAACAATCAAGTTTTCTATCAAGGGATAGTCCAATACTACAGTCATCTCAGCAACATACTGAACATGAACTGCTAAACAAATAATCTTTCAGACAGAAATCAGAATGCCATTGGTCAGTTTGCATAAGAACAAAAGCAAGCTAGGGAATCACAGTCTAAAATAACACAAAACTTACAACAGCAATCTGATAGAGATCAAATGATGGAAGATATTCCAGATATATAACCAGATATCATCTGAATTGTCTGGCTGGGAACATGCAACTATAAAGCAGAAAAATGAGGCGGTAAAGGCAGAAAACCAGTATGAAGTAAAAAAGAGCCTTCTATTGATCTACAAGCTGTTTTACAAACCCCATGTTCAAACGTCACAAGAGAAAATTAAATAGTTTCAATCTGTTTATTCATCGACGCACTCTAAAGGCACATGCTATGTTTGGAATGAGACACATGGCCAGGGAGGGTCCTCAAAAATAGGAACTTGCATTATGACCCATTTAAATTCTCTTCCAGCAAAATGTTAAGCATGTAATTCTGTATTCTGACTGCTACTCGGTACAAAACCGCAATCAGTACCTTGCAGCTGAATTGCTAAACACAGGTTTACAAAACCCAAACATTCCAGTCATTGAGCAAAATTTCCTCGAATCTGGCCATACACAAATAGAATGTGATTCTAGGCATGCTGCTATCGAACATGCCAAAAGCGAACTTCTCTTTATGGACCAGAGCAATGGAACACAGTCTTTTAAGTGGCAAGAAAGCAAAATCCCAATGCTGTTGTGCCATCGCGATATGACAACTTCTACGACCTTAAAAAGTACATTTGTATGCTAATAACAATTTCAAAACAAGCACAGAAGGAACAAAAGTTAATTGGCTTAAGATCGAAGTCTTGAAGGTGCAAAAACAACACCCAGACCAAATACATGTGAAATACAGCTTCGGAGATACAGACTTTCTGTGTATTAATGTAAAAAAGAGCACAGTTGGGAAGACCTGTAATGACCAACAAAATGTCTTTGAAGTAAAGGGAGAAGATGCCTATTCTGTGGCAAAGAAAAATGAAATGTTGTCTTTGTGTAAATGATTTGCGATACCAGAAATGTACTGGTCATACTATAAAAGTTTACCAACAAACAAAAATGTTGTAGATCGGCTGCAATGTGCTGATCAATGCATTAGATGGAGACAATTCTGATACTGACTGAAAATCTTAAGAGTTAAATAGATGACAGACAAATCTGAAGAAATATTTTCATATGACTTTTAGTATGTCCTTGTTTTTGTGTTAATGGTGTAAATAAATGTAATTAAAATCATGTTCTTCAATTATTTACCCATATACAGCGTGCTGTTAGACCCTTATTTCATGTTTTGAGCGTTGAAAAATTGGCAACCAGAAGGGGCTATCAGCAAAAAGTACCAAATATGGGCCTACCGTATGACTTGGAAGTTCAATAATCTGTATGTGCATTAGACTATGTGTTATCAATCAACTATCACAAACTAAGCGGGTTTGAAATAATAGCTGATTTTTCACTTAAGTCTAAAATCTTTAAATGCGTTTTTCTCAAAACTATGAAAAATGCTGATAGCCCCTTCTGGCATTCAACAGTCGATTTATATTTTGTTAAGGTAAATAAATCATACGAAAATTAGATCGATCGACATCCAAGGGTTTAAAACATGTAATCGATCTCTAAATTTCAATCTCAACCTTTTTAACTATTCTAATTGTTTTCCATTTCGGTTAGAAAAATGTATTTATATAGAAATCAGTGTATTCCAAACCTGATACTGTACTTTACTGACATATATCTGCTTCATGCTTCTCAGAAATGGTAATATTACAAAAATAGTATAGCCCAATTATCATTTATTCTTTGACAGTTACCTTAGGTACTTCAATTTATTTTATGAAACATTTTATTTAAATACAAGAGTTGTTGCCCTTGATAAAAATAGAAAACTATTAATTTCTGTAGATCTTGCATGATGAGCCATGTTTTTCTGTATCAAATTTCTTATAATGTGCTATTGCACATATGGTAAATCATATTCTGTCATGGTAACCTATACATGATGGCCTTATATCGCTCACCAGAAAAAACCCTTTGAGACAAACATTTTCCTTTTTTCCCTATATGAGCCTATGTATAATCAAGTGACCCAGGGGCGGACCCATTTTTACCCCCAGGGCTATAATATGAACAAATTTTGCAGAGGTCCACTAGATAAAGCTACATCTGAAATATTTAAGCTCTATATAGGCATTGCAGTTTCTGACAAGCCTATGTAAAATCAAGTAAACCACGGGCGGAGCCAATTTCGACCCTAAGGTCACAACTTGAACAATCTTGGTAGAGGTCCACTAGACGTTACTACACACCGAGTATCTAAGCTCTAGACATTGTAGTTTTAAGACGGTGACGGCATAGACACTCTATTTCGAGATTTTTATACGTTTACAGACGTTATACTTTTCAATTTCAATCATCAAACAACGCAAATCTGTCGAGAGAAAAATCTTCAATGTTTTCCCTTATTGAGTGTATAAAACACACCAAGGTAGTGAACTCGCCATTTTTTTCGATTGACGGAAGTGACAAAATAAGCATCCCATAAGGTCCCGGCTTTCCTTCTAAAAGCTGTCAAAACGTTTAAAGTTGGGACACACTACAACGAAAGCAAGGTTCCCGGAAAGCACGTGCATATTAGAAGGAAAGCCGGGACCCACGCTTATTTTCGTCACTTCCGTCAATTGAAAAGATGGCAACTGCACTACCTTGGTGTTTTTATACACTCATTAAAGGAAAAAAATGAAGATTTTTCTTTCGACAGATTTGCATTGTTTGATGAGTGAAATTGAAAAGTAACGTCTGTAAACGTATAAAAATTTCGAAATAGAGTGCCTATGCCGTCACCGTCTTAAATCGCAAATGTCTAATAAGGCTCCGCAATTAATTCCAGCTTGGCACAGCTCGTCGTTTATCTAACCAGACGGTGTGTAACAGGCTACATGAACGTGGCTTTGACACCAGACGGCCCAGTTTTGCCGCCTTTTCACAGAAATCGCCGCATTGACTTTGCTCAAGAACACTTGCAATGGGGAATAAATGTATGACAGACTGTAGTGTTCACGGACGAGAACGTGTGATCGGCATGAATGTGTTTGGAGACGCCGTGAAAACGTTATGCAAGTTGTAACATTGTCGAACACGACCGTTTCGGAGGTGGGTCGGTAATGGTTTTGAGAGGATATGTTTATGTCGCCCGGACCTGTATGTCATTGACAGAGGAACTCTTACAGCATTGCGTTATCAGGATGAGATTCTGGATCCCATTGTGCACCCATTTGCCGGAGCCTTTGGTGACGGCTTCGTTCCAATGCACGACAATGCACATCCGCATACCGCTCGTGTGGTTACAGACTAACTAAACAGCGAGGGTATGGATTTTATGGACTGGCCGACACGGTCCCCCGACTTAAACCCTATCGAACATGTATGGGACTACATATGCACGCGCATATCGAGACGAGACAACCCGTCACTGACGGTACAGCACCTTACACAGGCGCTCATATTGGAATTGGGATCGGTTACCTTAATAGACTATTGTTAACCTGATAATGAGCATGCGTAGAAGGTGTCAAGAATGTGTTACATATCGGGTGGTCATACACATTACTGACAGTTGTTTCAGCAAGTTTTGATTTTTGAATTTATTGCAACTTATAGTTTCTTCAGTGATGCTTGTTTTTTCGAATTCCTTACATTTCTTTCCATGAAATTGACATTTCTTATCACAATACTGTAAAATTGTTATTCAATTGATAAAATGATCGTGTTAGTATAAGGTGACATTGATTATTTCTTCTATTAATAGAATCAGAAATATGTATATGATCCTTTAAATATTTTGAGCAGTGTAGAGTAAACCCTAAGGCTGATCCAATTTTGACTTGAACAAACTTTGTTAGAGGTCCACTAGACAATGCTACACACCAAATATTAATGCTCTATGCCCTGTGGTTTTGGACAAGGAGATATTTAAGTTTTTCCTATTGGTTGCCATGGCAACCAGTTTTAAATGAAATTTAATTGTTTTAACAACTTTGGTAGAACTTCATGCAAGGAACATTCCTGTAAAGTTTCGTTGAAATGGGCCAACTGCTTAAGAAGGAGATGTTGTTTAAAGCAATTGTTGACGGACTGAAGGGTGGACTGTCCAACGGACAACACGCGATCACAATAGCTCAACTTGAGCACTGTGATCTGCACAGCTAAAAAGTTGAATGATTTAAAAATGTGTCCGCTCCATTTTGAGCATTAGGCTTGGAATACCTTGAAAGGGTATGTATTCCAAATGGTGAAGACAAAATAGAGAAATAAACACGGAGATCAATCTCATGAACACTGGTTCCAGTCACTGACTAGCCATTATTCATGAACTATGAATGTTGTTATATATTAACAAAACACATTTATGACCGACTGTGAAGTATGGTGGTCTAAGTATGTTATACTCCATGAATATTTCGAACTTAAATTATCTATACATAGTTCCCACATCTACAATATTTACCTCCCTTGGCAGCCATCTTGTTTGGCAAATTCAATAAGCATTGATAGATATTTTTGTTTTGATAGATATTCATATGTGACAACTACATTTTCTTAAAGCTGATGTGCTTATGGCCTTAACAACTTCATGATAAAGTTATGTTTTATAAAAGGAGTTGTTTAATAACCAATTTTCTGATTTTTTCTATTAAGCGCATACGAAATTTGCCAACCAAGACGGCTGCCAAGGGAGGTAAATATTGTAGATGTGGGATTAGTTCTATCATCCTTGCAGTTACTGGGCAAAATATTTTATTTAGCAGTCAAAAAGTGAATCGACTGGCTATGCACGAAGTACTATCAGTCCTTTTAATTCTATATTATTACATAATCTGTGGACAATGGAATTTATTCTTAACAGTCCCCATCAGTAAGAATACTGAGATACTGTTTGTAGGTCATACAACACTTTCAGGTCACTTTATCAGGTTTTTATATAACTATACATCTCCATTATGGTATGAACAGTTGTGTATTAACGTTTTTCAAAGCAAGTCATTTCCCAAGTGCCCTGTTCTCATGTAGTGAAACTCACAGTATGACATTTACTCTAATGTTACTGTTTCTAAGCTCAGTAGAAATCTACCAACTGCAAGACCACATTGTAAACAAAAGGAAACAATTGGCCAAGCCTCCAGAGAACTAGCTAATAGATCTACAATCACCATACTGTCAAGACTAGTTTATGGTCACATTTAGGTCCATCAATTCTCACACACTTAACTGCTATAAAATGCTTGGTAAGGTAAAATCTATAACTTTTACAGCATATCGCTCAGTGATACTTTCTGTAGTCAACTGTCATTGCATCATTTAATACACAAGCAATTTCAAGGTAGCCAACTTGTCAGCTACATAAGCTTACATAATTACATTTAAGTCTTAAAATAAATTCAGAAGACAACGAATAGAAAAACAACAAATTCTTTAGCGGTGATTTTTTTCATTTGTATAAAATGGTACAGAGAAGTAACACATTTTAGTCGAAGAGACCGAAGCCCATGTCGTCATCGGATTCTTCGCTTTCTTCTTTCTTTTCTTCTTTCTTCTCTGTAAACATAAAATTATAATATTACATCAGATTAGTGGAAAGATGTTTTAGAAGCTAAACATTTCAACTTATTACCAATTCCTAAATTCCTAATGTTTAAATTCAATGAATATTCAAATTTGAAGAAATTTACCAGCTTAGTGCCTAGTTTATCTCATACTTTTCTAACTATGATAATTAGTAGCATCAACGATTTGTTTTTTTATCATTTCACAAATTAAGGAATCCAGTGCTCCAGCTAGACTTTGGGAAGGGCAGGGCGTTGGCAAGGACATTAGGGCACTTGTAACGCGCGAAAATCTGCTTAGCACACAATACAATTGCAGCATTTAAATAAACTATAAAACCATATGTTTGTTATTGTTGATTATTTTATTTATTTTTTTGTTTTGTTATGACACAGGGAAGGGTAAATTTTTTTTGCTTTAACCACCTTTAAAGACTCAATTCTAAGAGTGCCCAGTGCCCATTATTTTCATATATTGTAACTATCATATATATATGTATCATATAACAATTTTAATAACAGAAAAAAATATCATGTGTAATTCTATTCTCAAAATTGTTCAAAGATTCACACACCCACATAGTTTAACATTAACAAGCACAAAAAGTAACACATCTTCCGTTTTAATTTTCATTTTAGTAACTAATCAATCCAAGAATTAGACTCTCAACAACATAATTTGTACGTTTTTCCATAAGATACGTCATTCAATACCGGAATCGGACCGTACAACGGGCGTTTATTCATTATTATTATAATTAGCTTTATTCGGCGATGTTTCGACTTTATCGTTAAATCGATAAGTAAAGCGAAAGTAGGTTTTCGGAAAATGGTAAGGTCATGTAGTAGTGGATTAACTGATTCACACATAGATTTTCGATTTATTTCATAAATGTGACGGCCCTTTACAATTTCTGTCGGTCTCGGACGGACATACTTGAATAAATGTCCACGATAGTAAATACTCGCTTTTCAAGATGCTAATTGACCATGACTAAGTGTTGGTAAATTAATCAAAGACTATCAGTTTAATTGATGCGGTTATATGTATTTTTTAATCTGATCGATAATGCCCAGGGCGTCAATTGCTTATCTAGTGTTATAAACAAATGCATACCGGTATAATGACTTTGTTTTGACACTATTGGTTCCGTGAGAAACAATGCCATTATACACGATCTCATTATGTATGCCGGTAACCAGTCGTCAACACAGTTACACACGTGATTAAATATCGCCGCGAGCAAGCATGGATTTCACAGTTTCAATTAACACGCTTTGATCGTAAACAAAACGATTGATGGTAGAAAATAGGTCCTTTATAAACGATGTTAGCATGATTTGTAGGGCAGGGTCTTTGAAAAAGGCAGGGCGTCTGTTTTTCAGGGCAGGGCGCGACGCCCTGCAGAAACGGGCTAGCTGGAGCACTGGAATCTTTAGTCAACATCATGCAGACAAGACAACAATATGTACCAAGTTAATATAACTTTATTTAACTAACCATATTTCGTAAATACACACAGGAGTTCATTACTCTTGATGTGCAAATATATGAGGAACATGTTAAGCAACAACCAAGATATTACTATTCAATAAAGAGTGAAATATTGCAAGTGATTGTTTCTATTTTAAGTCTTCACACAAACAAGCATGGTTCAAACTAATTATAACTATTAAATATGAACAAATGAACCACATGTACTAGCCCCATGTTTGTATTTGCAGAAAGACTGAATAAATGCTTCAAGACAACCTTAAGTACCCACTCACTTATGTCTCTAAAATTTGTACAATGATGTTACTAGTCATTTTTTTCATTTTATTGACACAAATTAAGATGACTGTAGCGACAATGTTTGTATTTACCTTCTTTAGCTTCAGAACCTCCAGCAGGAGCACTTCCACTGGCTGCTGGAGCAGCACCACCACCACCAGATGGCACTGATGCCAACTTCTTGGAACCTAAAATAATACATTAATGTTGAGATATTGTCACGTAATAATGAAACAATGTTTCAATGAATATGTGAATGCCAAATCTCAACCTGAAATATTAATACTGAGTTTCAACAATGGTCGAGATAAGCATTATTAAATATGCTAAAAGGCAATCAGTAACTTCTTATGAATTTAAAGCCTTATTATTATCTAAGGTCTTCAGAATTATTTTGTCCTCAAAATAGAATGATAGAGGAATAATATCATAACAGGATATCAAAGTAATGTCATATGGTCTATTCTGAATACCTTCTTCCATAACTTCTTCCAAGTTCTTTCCCTTCAATTCAGAGATGACTTTGCTGACTTTGTCACCTTCAACTTCAATACCAACACTTCCTAAAATTTTCTCGATGTCAGATGCGGATGGTGCGCTGTTGCCCCCAAGGGACGCAAGCAAGTAGGCGGCCACGTAACGCATTCTGCAAGATACAAAATTAGTCAATAATTTCATTATTTTGTTATGAAATGTAATATCAGTGAGGTTTAATGCTTAGAAAGAGATGCTGAAAATACAGGCTCTTCCCCTTGCAAAAGAAGCTAATCCCCAATACATTTCACCTATTTGCCTTCAGTTCTAAATTAATTTTAATTATAAATATTCCCTAAAATTTGTAATCCCCCCCCCCCCATTGCAGCAGCGCCCCAGTGTCTTGCCCTTTTCTGAGTATTCCTAAAAAACTGATTATAGTTTTCGTTTACCTCTTTTATTACAGATGAACACAAAATAATTCAACTTATGTCATAATTTATTAATTATATGGGTTCGACTCGTAAAAGTTGTTTTGTTGAATTTTCTCGTTTCCAGCTAAACCCTTTCAAAGTTTCATTAAATTTTAGATAGCACGTGGTTATTCAACACTGCAAGAACTTCTGCTCGTCTTCACAAATCAAACACTTTAGTTTTTGAATAAAAACACTCTGACATTAGTCCACGCTATTAACTACAAAAGATATCATAAGTGTAATCATGTCCGACAACCCATGTGGCTTGTCAGGTAACAACAGTTTATGTTCGATATTAATTCAAATTAAGCTATTTCGACGGTTATATTCCATAGGAAATGTTTTAAACAATATACATGTATTTTGCGATTGAATAAATCTAAAAGACATCAACTGTTAAGTTATACATACTTGTTTTTTTAAGTCGAGAGACACGAAACGTAATCACACCAAACACAAGATGGACGTCAAAAGAAAGCACGTGGGTAATCTTTTTGCGACAATAAAATAGAAATATTTCTTAAGGAATATTTCAATGAGATTCAGTTTGATTTTGGCTATATTAATAATTCTCCCGACGTTTTATCTAGAAATTAATAGGATTTATGCAATAAACAATAATATTTAACAAAACACTAACCTTATATGGCGTAGAGATTATTTCGCTTTGATAAAACCTATACCCTACAGTACGGTATCGTTTGAAGCATTGATAAATTTTGGTGCAATCGTACAAGAATTTCGTGTGAAAGATTGCACAACATACAGCAATAAGAACAAGTTAATTATTTATTTTTAAGTATTGGAAACTAGATTAACATGATTTTTTTATTTTTAGTATTGGAAACTAGATTAACATTATTTGTTTTAAATCAATCATAATATGAAATCTGGTGTCATATATATATCACGTGACAAAATGATATAAGTGAAAATACTTTGAGAAAAATATGGATGTACATATTCTTAATATAAATGAAATTTATAGGCAACAATTAATCTTTATATACATTTGCCAAACATTCAAGAAGAAATAAAAAATGAATTAGTTCAATCGCATTGAATAAGAATAATGACAATATGTCAGGGATGCTATATGTAATATAACATCACTGATGCCCCAGATAGCAGACATCAGTTGGGCCAACGACAGATATCCGTGAGCGGCAAATCTTGATTGGCCCAACATTGGGCCATTATTGAAAAGTAATGAACTAAAATCAGACGTAGTGCCAACAGTGGCCCAACAAAGAAGGACATGGATATCAAAGTTTTTGTAGTTCTAGTGCCGAAGAACGTCATTGCATTATAGATGATCATTAATTTTATCCAGCATACCTGCAAACCATCCGTGCACTTGACATCATATTAGCCTTTAGATTTAATCATGCACACATTTTAATTATAAATTTGTGCTCTTTTTATTTATCTTTTTAATAATATCCTGGTCTGTATTATTAATATGTTAATTATGATAATATTCTGTTTGTTCACATATAAACACACAGAATAAATCGAAAATAAAAATAAAAGATGCAGATATATAGATCAATATAAAAATAAAAATCTATCTCATTATAGATACTAACTCTGTGCGTTAACTGTGTACATGTATAATCGAGATATAAACCTTGTATAAAAGCCTAGAGAAAGAAACATGAACCGAGATTTGACCCATAGTTCTTGTAGAATCTGAGATGTCTTATGCATATACGGGCTTAATTGGCACTTCATCCCGCATACTTCAGTGAGCTGTAACTATGTATACGACCTTTTCACCTCAAGCATTAGAAGAGAAAACATCGCATCTCATCTTTTATAAAAATATACTTATAAATATAGTCTAATCACATCAAAAGTGCAGTAGATCTACATTAAAAGCTGTACCAGAAAATGTAAGTATATATGTTTATTATATCAATTGTGAATACGCAGCTCATAAATGCTGTGCAAGTTTGTTTCATTTTCAATTCGAGTTATGTTAAATAGTTATTTCATGCTAATAACTTTTAGATCTTGTAATGATATTAAGTATTTTGTTGACAATACATGTTATGTAATTTTCTAAGTGAAATGACCTTGATGTAAAAGCACTTGTCATATAAGTAAAATATGGATTTTGTTGTTTACAGGGGATCATGATTAAAGAACCAATAAGTGAACTCTTGCACACGCATATGACAGAACATCGGAATAACAATGATTCAACGGTTGGTTCCACGTTCCCCCGATAGAGGAAGTCGAGTTGAATGTCGGTCTATTGTTGGCCCAACAATACTATGTTGAAATTCAAACATTGGGCCAACGGTTGGGCCAACATTGAGCCAAAAGTTGTATCATCGTTGGTCCAACGGATAATATTTCTCAAAAATCGTTGGGCCAACGGTAAGCCAACTGTTGGCTCCACGTTCCCCCGATGAGCAGAGCTACATATTGGCCCAACGGTGGCTTTAGTCGTTGGGACAACAATGACGATTGTGTTGGGCCAACGGTGGCCCAACATTTCTCTGCTATCTTGGACAGTACGTACTCCAGTAATTCTTAATTTTCTAGACGAATTTTAGTCATGGGTACTAGTTTAGTATAGTTGTTTGCGGGTATATATTGTATATTACTAGTTTGGGTACTCCTGGCCATTAATTTGATTGGCTAATGGTAATATCGGTAATTGGACTGGCTATTCGTCGTTTAACCTGTCGTGTTTGAATGAACGTGTTCGTCTGCTCTTTTGTTGAAAGGTAAGTAAGTAATGAAGGCATTGTTCTATGATGTTGAACTAGATAAGTTGTTGCATGTGGCATATTATCGGAAACGTCATTAGAAGTAAGTTTAATGTGGTTAATTATATTGTACCATCGCAGATTATGGTGAATTTGGTAGTATTTAGGGTGTACTTTATTCCATTGATGTATGGTATGGTGTTACCATGTATTTGTGAACAATATACATGAATGTATTGATCATTTGTCAAATACTCATGATTGTCAATATACTGTATGTGTATTATCTATAACTTGTAAATATGTTATACTCTCCATAATGGAGGAATGAATAAAATATACTGTCAATATCCTTTATGAAAAAAGTAACTTCATACAAAAAAATTAAACTAATGCTTCTAGTAATTCGTCTACCTATAACGTTTCGTTATAGTTTTTCTTGTTATATGTGTCTTATAATATAGCAGGTACGTATATATATATATTGATATATACGTACCTGGTCTTAGTGAAGGTATGCATATATGTTGCAATAAAGATGTTTTTATGTTCAAATAAACCAGGGATACTATATTGTAGTATAGTATCCCTGAATAAAGTGACCCCTACAATATATTATATATAAATATCTTCCTTAGCGTACGTGTGCCTGTAAATGAACGGAACTGTGCGGAAACACGGCTATTTTGTAAACAATATGGTTGTGGATTTTACAATAACGATTGACCCGGAAGTAGTTCATGGCGTAATTAGAAACCAAGTCGGAAGATTATTTATTGTCAAAATTTACGAAATAACACAGCTGATTCAACATGAAGTATTTATCTCCGCTTCCGGATTCTCTGTCAAAAGTTATTTATTAGTTAAACGAGTTTAGACGTATGATATAAGTTCATATCCCATCTTGAAAGTCAAGGTAAAGTCGAAAGGTAAACATTTCAACTAGTTCTGCGATAATTTTGATTGGTGGTTCATTTATCTTGAAGTATGACGTTTGAGCTAAATCAAGGATATTCAATAGCATTTAAATCGAAACTAAAAATCGAAATTAAAAGCGACAATTACATCAATTCAATTCTGACAATTGAACAAAAATGAGAGTATTACAGGTAAACTTTCAGTTTCAATGTCATTTAAATTGATGTCATTAGATCATTTGAAGTTTAGTAAGTATTAATTTGAACAGGGTCTTTAAAATGATTGGTGACTGGATTATGTGATTAGTTGGCTGGCAGCATGCCAAATATTCAAGTGGGGTAGATTCAGACCCTGTCATCCTGTAGAGTGCATGCAGATTATCAGTTGTACACAGGTAGATTACTACTATTACTGAAGCCAAGATTTATTTTACTATGAAGGTGACACTGATAGTCAGCATCTTCCCCTCTGAGCCTTGGGGGAAATTAGTCTATTTGACGATGATGTATGCATGCATTACATTGCAGTTCGTCGTCAAAGTCACAAGTTTGTTCTTTAAAGCTAACAGGTTAACGACTTTCCGTAAAACTTGTGTACAATGCAATGAATTATACTAAAATATATGAATATGACCTAAAATATACCTTCAACTGGCGAGAGGTATCGAATATTTTGCCGATGTTTCAGACTAACCTTAATTTAAACATTTTTCTTTGTAATCGGTAATTTACATTCATGAATTATTATGAAATGATCTGCTTACCCTATAGAGTAAGATGCATGAAGAAGGGTCTTAAGCTGTTGACTTAGAAAGTCATAGACATAACTCAAATGGTCAACAAGACAAAATAAAAAAGAACAATTTAGTTATGGTCCAGTGTCTTCTCCATTTCCTAAAAAATAATTTGGAAGTTATACATAGTTTCCCTGTGGACATTATAGTTGAAAAATAGAAGTCATAATATGCATGCATTGACACAATTTTCTGTTATTGCCTTGTACTGTGGTAGCCTAATAGGTGAAGTACTTGTGATTTGCAGGTTACTGGTACCTAGTATCATCTTGGCAGGATCAGATTTGAGAGGTTACACTGTACATTGCATATATCAATGTAATTCTTTTACAGAGCTCTGTATCCAATGGGTGCAGGGGTAGTTAAACCTGACCAGCATGGGTTTAAGATTCACATACATGCCGGAAACCGATCCAATCAACGAATGGATAGACAAAGTTCTGCAGATTTGAAGTGTGAAGAATGCACCTCAAAACTGTCTCGTAGCAGGGTATTTATCATTAAGTTTTCTTCATTAGAATAAATGATTAATAGTTTATTTATAATTATAACATTGATTTTTATCATTGTCTTGTTGCAGTTGTTTATTTACATGAAGTTCAGCCTTTCAATTTGAAATAATGTATGGTAGTTTATTACTACATCTTTTGTGAAATATGTCTGAGTAAGTTATATATTATAATATTGAATTATTCATCTTTTTATTAAATTACAAAAAAGCTAAAATTGCCTGGCAATAAAAATCCAAGAACTAATTTCACCAATCTCATTGAAACAGGGCCTTTTTTCCTTCTATAACAGAGGCCGAAATTCAGTGACTTCCCGATTGCAAAAAGGCTGTTTTTTTCCCAATTTGAGGCAAGAAATTCCCAAAAATACAATGCTATTCTAACTTGGTTGCTTAACCTTCTCAAAATTTGGCCAAATATCGGACTTGAATTTCCCAAAATGAAAGGCTAAGGCCACTTCCCAATTTTTGGAAAAAGGCCCTGTGAAAATAGTGCAATGATAATAAATTGTTTATGTGTTATCATACTGTATTTTGAATTTATTTGTATTTGTAGATTTCTTGTAAGGATTGCAGTAGATTATTCTGTTCCCAATGCTCATTACAAACTTCACAGCAGTGTAAAAAATGTAGTATATTACTCTCTGGAAAATTTTCACGGCAACAACTTAAAGGATGGAAACCAAAAGACTTAAAAGCGTTGTTACACAAACATGATGTGAATACATCCAAGTGTAGGGAGAAGGATGACCTTATTGACCTCATATTTACATACTTTGGAAGTAATCCAAATTTAAACAGAGGTCAAGAACAACATGATGGAAATCTGGATGACCTTAGAGTGAGTTGTTCTTTTTAATACCTAATACATTAAAATTAAATTCATTGTTAAATAAATGCTCCATGTGTCAACAGAGTTTAAAATTAGCCTGTGCTCTTGCATAATAATTTAACTAGGAAGGCTTAGGAGAGTATTTCCCCTTTGTGGGAATCCAACCCACAAGCTACCATGCAGTGCCTTTTCAAGCATACAGGATTTTTTTGGGGGGCTAATTTTATAGCTGATTTTTGTTCATATTTCCAATTGAAACTATTATCTTTTTTTCACTAACAAAAATTCCCAATTAAAACTTTCAAAATCACTAAAATCTTTGAAAACAAGAGATCTTTCACTCTAACAGACTTGTAATGATTGTAAGTTCCCATCATGGACAGTGATTCTTTGTGTTCATTTAAACATTGCAAAATTGCAGTCACTCATATTTTCCCAATTTTTAACAAAACGCTGAAATTCCCTGTCTCAAGGGTATGGTCCATGTTCCCAAAATACTTGAAAAAAAACGTTGGACTAAACAAAACCTAGAGGTCTTAGTCACCTCTAGGTTGGTCCCTGTTAATATTGAATTCATTTGGCTGTGAAAATAATCAGTCTGCTTATCATAAGTGGCTTGAAGAAACAGTTAATAGAGTACTTGAAAACTCATGGTGGTGGAGGTCCTTATCCTTAATGAAACCCAAATTACACTAACCAGAAAAAAGTGTATTGATTTTATATTTTGCACTTTGTACAGAATAACATGAGACAAGAAAACATGTCACAACAGTCTTCCCAGCAGAATCCTAGTCAAACAAATCCAAGTTTTAGGAATGGTATGCAGTCTGCAGGTGTTAATCAATCAACACAGCAAACACAGAGCCAGTCTCCTCGACCACCACAGAACCAGTCTACACCACAATCGCAGAACCAGTTGCCTCGACTGCCACAGAACCAGTCTACACCACAATCACAGAACCACTCGCCTCGACCACCACAGAACCAGTCTACACCACAATCACAGAACCAGTCTAATCAGGGAAGTGGGAGTGAAAATCAGCCTGGAGCTGAAGACTTTGATACAGACGAAGTATGAAGTTTTGAATACTGAATATTCCTTAATCTGATACGCCTTGAGGCATTATAGCACACAGATTTCTTTAAATTTGTCAACTTAAGTTTTACTGATTATGGGTCCATAGGATCATTTGTAAACATTCATGGATGGATTGAGATTCCTAATTTTCATGAAGGACATTAGATTAGATTAAACATTAAATGGTGACCAAAAATGAAAAAAAAGTCCTTGTTCTTGTGTAATTTGTATAATTTTATCAGTTCTCAATGTTGGAATCAATTATATACAGGATAAGATTTTAGTGAGCTCTATAATATACAGTGATGTGCGGATATAATGATCTAATAGTTCAGGACCCTAGAAATACACTAAAACCTAAGTTCTAGTGTTGCATCTTGTTCAACTGTATCATCTTTTATCATAAATGTTTGTGTTTATTGAACATGCTTTTGTTGATTTGCTAACATATCTAAATATGCTTTGTTTTTCGTCAGATCAATTCTGCTAGAAATGACATAACTCGCATCAAACTTGAAGATATAAGATCTGAGGAACATATAGAACAATTAAGCATTAAGAGCTTAAAACGTCTCCTGCTCAATAACTTTGTTGATTACAAAGGTTGCTGTGAGCGTTGGGAACTCCAAGAAAGGGTGAAAAGGTTGTGGAATGATGACTTGAAAAACAAACAGATAGGTAAATATGGCATGGAAAAAAGGTTTGTTTCTGGTTACATGCTCATGAAGAATAGGCTTGATAGGTTGGGACTTTTTAGCATGACACTGTGGAAAAGTAAAAAAAGTGATAAAGTGGATGTCCCATCCCTCAGGCTTAATAAAAAGTCCAAGATTGTGGGGGAAAATTAGGATGGATTGGATAGTCAGAAACAAACAACTTTTTTGCTTTGAACTGTGTTTTATGTTAGTGTATTTCATGTTAGGTTTTGTTTCAATCTTTGAACTCTCATTGTCAGTAATAGGAGAAGTATTAACAGTTGTTTGTCATTGCTGATAATGTTCACCTTGTGGACAATGGCCATTTTTGCCTCACATTTATGTAACACTAACAGACCTGATAAACTTTAGTTTAAATGTCAAATACAGTCAAATCTGTGAACAAAGGCCATATATAGGCAGACAAAATAAGGCTTTTATCGATAGCTGGCCTTTATTAGGAGGTGTGTATCATCAGTAACAGTTTTCAAATGAATAACCTTTAATTGTAAGGTGGGCCTTCATTCAGTGATGGCTACAAACACAGGTTTGACTGTATGTATGAAGACTGCAGGTTTTTTTTTTTTTTTTGCTTATTTTGATGACCCGTGTTCAAATGAAAATTCTTCTTCCAATTCTGCACCATATCCCTCTCTGGGGCATCTTGTATTGATAGGAACATAAAGTTTGTAACCTGAACTGACCATATTGTTTCTACAAAAATAGATTTAAATGTTGAATATTGGATATAGATTACTTGAACAAATGCTGCATTATGGTTATTTAGTGCTGCATTGATTTATTTTTTAGCTGAAGAGCAGAGGAAAATGTCTGAGGATCCTTCATTCGTGCCGACCAGCCAGTCTTCCAGTGGGGATGATGATTTTTGTAAGATTTGTATGGATGCTGCCATAGATTGTGTCCTGTTAGAATGTGGACACATGGTCACTTGTACAAACTGTGGGAAACGTCTGTCAGAGTGTCCAATATGTCGACAGTATGTTGTACGTGCTGTGCATATCTTTAAAGCATAATATCCAGGAATTAATTAACTTTTGTATATATCAAGTGATTTATCTAGCAACAAGTGTGATATTCATTAACGTTTTGGCCCCCTGAGCTGAAAGAGAGGCTTACACAGTCTTTCTGTCTATGTATAAAATGTTTGGCTACAATATTTAAAAGACCAAGTTTACATATGATGTCTACATGTATGTCGTGATGAGAAGCACTATATTTAGTTACCTCAAATGTCAAGATTACACAGTAGGGCTCTATCATGAACACTTCTAATGTCAGGGTCACACAGTAGGGCTCTATCATGAACACTTCTAATGTCAAGATTACACAGTAGGGCTCTATCATGAACACTTCTAATGTCAGGGTCACACAGTAGGGCTCTATCATGAACACTTCTAATGTCAAGATTACACAGTAGGGCTCTATCATGAACACTTCTAATGTCAGGGTCACACAGTAGGGCTCTATCATGAACACTTCTAATGTCAGGGTCACACAGTAGGGCTCTATCATGAACACTTCTAATGTCAAGATTACACAGTAGGGCTCTATCATGAACACTTCTAATGTCAGGGTCACACAGTAGGGCTCTATCATGAACACTTCTAATGTCAGGGTCACACAGTAGGGCTCTATCATGAACACTTCTAATGTCAGGGTCACACAGTAGGGCTCTATCATGAACACTTCTCATGTCAGGGTCACACAGTAGGGCTCTATCATGAACACTTCTAATATCAGGGTCACACAGTAGGGCTCTATCATGAACACTTCTAATGTCAGGGTCACACAGTAGGGCTCTATCATGAACACTTCTAATGTCAGGGTCACACAGTAGGGCTCTATCATGAACACTTCTAATGTCAAGATTACACAGTAGGGCTCTCTTATGAACACTTCTAATGTCAGGGTCACACAGTAGGGCTCTATCATGAACACATCTAATGTCAAGATTACACAGTAGGGCTCTATCATGAACACTTCTAATGTCAGGGTCACACAGTAGGGCTCTATCATGAACACTTCTAATGTCAAGATTACACAGTAGGGCTCTATCATGAACACTTCTAATGTCAGGGTCACACAGTAGGGCTCTATCATGAACACTTCTAATGTCAGGGTCACACAGTAGGGCTCTATCATGAACACTTCTCATGTCAAGGTCACACAGTAGGGCTCTATCATGAACACTTCTCATGTCAAGGTCACAGAGTCCAAGGTCAGCAGTGCTAAACTTGCAGGTTATTCATCATATTTGGTTTGAATACCTAATTGTTAATGCTCCTCAGTTGATATGACATTTAGTTTCTTTAATTGAGTGATGACTTTATTTA
Source organism: Lutraria lutraria (assembly GCA_964023205.1). Lineage (NCBI taxonomy): Eukaryota > Metazoa > Mollusca > Bivalvia > Venerida > Mactridae > Lutraria > Lutraria lutraria. The sequence continues at coordinate 28,743,072 of OZ026837.1, read as the reverse complement.
ATTTGAAACTTTAAAATGCTATGATAATTGAAGCGAACTGATCGATGTGAGGAATATGATTCTAGCCATTTAGAGTATTTTTCTGTTTGGTACATTTAAGTTTTATCTTAATTTATTTATATCTGTATGACTTCAGAAAAAGCTTGGTGGGGTAGTCAGATAAACTGTTGTTTTTGTTATGTTTATTTTGATTCATATTTTTGATTGGCTGGTCCATTGTTTGAAGAGTTAATAGCTGTTGTTATAAAGTGTACTTCACTTGTTAACCAAATTAAGATTTATTATTATTATAATTCAATTATTATTTAAGTCATCTCCTAAGAGAGGCCACCCAGTGAATAAAGGCCATTTTTTGAAAACAGTCAGTGATTGTATAGAACAAAATGACCTCTGAATGAAGGACATCTGTCAATAAAGGTCTAATTTTGTCTTTCCTAAGTGTGACATTCGTCAACAGGTTTGACTGTGCATAATTTGGTATAAAGACTCAAACTTGCTTAAATTCTTGGTGACAACTTTATATGACAGGCTCTGTAATTGAAAGACATGATATCTTTCTCAACTTGAACATTTTTATTCAGATTTTAACCAATTGTTTTTCATGTTTTAGCCTGGTGAACATTGATCTGATATTTTTAACAAGATTTGATTTTCTTGGTTTTCACACCATTCAAAAGATACAACATGAACAATGTAACGGTCCCTGTAGCATGTTTGCAGATACGTCCAACACAGAATGTTGCTAAATGCATAATGCAAAATCTACATATGTTGCTTATTGTTGAATATTATTTTTGTGTACAAATTCACTGTTTTATGTGCCTTCAGAACTGTTACATCAGCCCCATCAGGGCCCATTATTATAACCTGTACACAGTACTCTGATCTTTGTTTTCTAGTCTAGTTTTACCTATCAAGTTTAGATTGAGTTTATGTGACATATTAGTTTCTCTTAGACAGTAGAATCTTAAATGCACACTATTTGCAAGTTTTGCAAATTAAATCTTCACGCCAAACCGTTTAGAATGAATTTTGAGATCTGAGTGCTGAATATTGGTTGTTGTTTTTGAGCCTAGAGCAACATGGTTATAACTGTATTTGCATTTGAAGAAAGAGTAATAACCTAGTTTTGTTTTCATGGGGCTGTTGTGGTGTTATTTTAGTGTTGTTTTGCTCACAGATAGTACCTCAAACTTTTCCTCTGACCCTTTTAAATCTTTTCATCATTTATCATGATTCTTCTGTAATGTTTAAGACATGACAGTGGTGATATTCATCTGTACTTTTGATATAATTGACAATTTAGGAATAATCGGTAGAAATGGAAGCTGAGCTGTATTTTGGTTTGTTTGGAAGCTTCCTAAATTTTATGAGTCTGGATAAATGTCAAGCCTTTGTTGCTATGGCGTCAACACCCAGCAATAGTGATTCTAATAACTTTATCAATTAAACTGTCGCAACACTTGAGAAAAGATTACTTAAAAAATCTGTATAATATGATATGCATTGTATCAAACCAATGATTTATGATTTAGACCATACTTAATTCTCTGTTTCTGTGTTAGCCTATAAACATTTGACCATTGTAATCAATTCATGTGTAAAAAGTAATGGGTAATTAAAGATGTTTGCTACAGTTTCCAGTTTTTTTAGCTCACCAGAGCACGAATGTGCTCAGGGTGAGCTTTTGTGATCGCCCGGCGTCCATCGTGCGTCGTTACGAATACGTGGCGTCCATGTTTACTTAAAACAACATCTCCTCCTACACCCCTATGCCAATTGCAACCAAACTTGGCTGGAATGATCCTTGGGTGGTCCCCTTTCAAAGTTGTTCAAAAAATTAAATTTCATTAAAAATTCTGGTTGCTATGGCAACAAATTGAAAAAACTTAAAAAATCTTCTTGTCTGAAACCACAGGGCCTAGAGCTTAGATATTTGGTATGTAGCATTGTCTAATGGAACTCTACAAAGATTGTTCAAATTATTCCCCTAGGGTCAAAATTGGCTCCGCCCCGGGGGTAACTTGATTTTACATAGACTTATATAGGAAATTTAAAAAATCTTCTTGTCAAAAACTACAATGCCTAGAGCTTTGATATTTGGTGTGTAGCATAGTCTAGTGGACCTCTACCAAGTTTGTTCAAATTATTGCCCTAGGGTCAAAATTGGCCCCGCCCCGGGGGTCACTTGATTTATATAGACTTATATAGGAAAATTTAAAAAATCTTCTTCTCCGAAACCACAAGGCCTAGAGCTAAGATATTTGGTATGTAGCATTGTCTAGTGGACCTCTACCAAGTTTGTTCAAATTATTGCCCTAGGGTCAAAATTGGCCCCGCCCCGAGGGTCACTTGATTTATATAGACTTATATAGGAAAATTTAAAAAATCTTCTTCTCCGAAACCGCAAGGCCTAGAGCTTAGATATTTTGTATGTGGCATTGTCTAGTGGACCACTACCAAGTTTGTTGAAATTATGGCCCCGGTGTCAAAATTGGCCCTGCCCTGGGGTTTATTCTATTTTATATAGGAAAATTTAAAAAATCTTCTTCTCCGAAACCACAAGGCCTAGAGCTAAGATATTTGGTATGTAGCATTGTCTAGTGGACCTCTACCAAGTTCGTTCAAATTATTGCCCTAGGGTCAAAATTGGCCCCGCCCCGGGGGTCACTTGATTTATATAGACTTATATAGGAAAATTTAAAAAATCTTATTCTCCGAAACCACAAGGCCTAGAGCTAAGATATTTGGTATGTAGCATTGTCTAGTGGACCTCTACCAAGTTTGTTCAAATTATTGCCCTAGGGTCAAAATTGGCCCCGCCCCGAGGGTCACTTGATTTATATAGACTTATATAGGAAAATTAAAAAAATCTTCTTCTCCAAAACCGCAAGGCCTAGAGCTTAGATATTTTGTATGTGGCATTGTCTAGTGGACCACTACCAAGTTTGTTGAAATTATGGCCCCAGTGTCAAAATTGGCCCTGCCCTGGGGTTTATTCTATTTTATATAGGAAAATTTTAAAAATCTTCTTCTCCGAAACCACAAGGCCTAGAGCTAAGATATTTGGTATGTAGCATTGTCTAGTGGACCTCTACCAAGTTTGTTCAAATTATTGCCCTAGGGTCAAAATTGGCCCCGCTCCGGGGGTCACTTGATTTATATAGACTTATATAGGAAAATTTAAAAAATCTTCTTCTCCGAAACCACAAGGCCTAGAGCTAAGATATTTGGTATGTAGCATTGTCTAGTGGACCTCTACCAAGTTTGTTCAAATTATTGCCCTAGGGTCAAAATTGGCCCCGCCCCGGGGTCACTTGATTTATATAGACTTATATAGGAAAATCTAAAAAATCTTCTTCTCCGAAACCGCAAGGCCTAGAGCTTAGATATTTTGTATGTGGCATTGTGTAGTGGACCTCTACCAAGTTTGTTCAAATTATGGCCCCGGGGTCAAAATTAGCCCTGCCCTGGGGTTTAATCTATTTTATATAGGAAAATTTTAAAAAATCTTCTTCTCCGAAACCAGTGACAAGGCCTAAAGCTAAGATATTTGGTATCTAGCTTTGTCTAATGGACCTCTTTAAAATCTGTTCATATAATGGCCATGGGATAAAAAACGGCCCAGATGGGTCACTTGATCTTACTTAGACTCGTATAGAAAACTTCAACAATGTTAATCTCCAAATGACCTTTTCTCCTGGTGAGCATTTATAGGGCCATCATGGCCCTCTTGTTTCACATATAGGGAAAATGAAAACTCTTTCATGAATTCTTTTTAAACTTTGCATGATCATACATAGCATATGATAACTAACATTTTAAGCGAAAAAAATTGGGGGTAGGCGAACTCATTTTCTGAGATATCTGCCCTTGAATTGAATTTTTGGCTAATCTTAGGTCATTGCAAGGGTAAATAACTTACACATAAATCTCAAATACAATATTTTTACTTATGGCTTACTTTATTTATTTTAGTCTTGGTCAAAATGCAAAATTTCATGCAATTCCATTAAGTATTTTATAACCTTTATTTCGGTTGAAGTAAAGAGGCTAACAATTCTTCAAAAATAATTTTTTAAGAACATTGGCTTTGGTTAAGGTAAAAAAGAAAAAAATACAAAACCACTCATTCCCAATTCTTGAAATTTTGGAAAATGATATGAAAAGAAGAAAGCTACATAAAAAGCAAAATGAATTTATAAGGCCTTGATGGTCTTCACTGTGAATTATCTGCCCTTGAATTGACCTAACCCGCATTTTTTTCCGCTTAGAATGTTTCTGTTATCATATGCTATGATCATGCAAAGTTAATAAAAAATCATGAAAGAGTTTTCATTTTCCCTATATGCCCATGTGAAACAATCTGAAAACTGTACAAAATGTCTTTAAACATGTACATGTATATTTATTAACAAATATTTACTATTAAACAGAATCTAAATTGATTATTTGTAAACTTTACACTTTTATATTTTTTGTTTTTATTATTTGCATTGATAAAAAGAATATTGAATGGTTGAGACAAAAATATACAGTCCTGACATATTTGCTAATATTTTCCTTGCATAGAACTAACACTTTTATAAACAGCGCATTGTTATTATTTAGATTGAAGAATTAATAGGTCAAGGTCTCACTATCCAGTTGGCCGTTAGGGGGTATCCGTGTTTCACAAGCACTTCTTGTTATTTTCTTAAACTGCGAGTAGCTCGTCTTTTTAGGTATTGATTTGAAAAATCAAAATTCTTGGAAAACTAGTCAGTCTTAAAATCTGTTTTATTATAAATTGTGTTGAATTTTGCAAAATATAATTTTATTAGAGGTCATTCTCTGAGAATTAAAGAAATGTATAAATGTTATAAAATAGTAAAAAGCAAGTACATCAGCCTTAAGTATTTAATTCAAATCATAAAAACTGATTATTTTACACCATGTTAAACTGTTTTGTAAATGGTTGTAATATGATCATATATTTTCATTACTGTTTTTGGCAGTATTGTATAAATTTGATTTTTGTATTTTGATGTTGTCTACAGATTTCAGAACAGTGAAGTGCTTCCCGACGAAATGAACAACTGCCAACTTTATGTGCATCCGCATCATCAGACTATTTTTATGCACCCGCATCAATTGAGCTGAAATTTAATACATTTTCAAGTACAATAAAATGATGCAATATGCAAATGTTAATTGCTGTCATTTAACTGAATTTTGATTCATTATTTTCTGGTTATCTTGTTCCGAAAGTCCAGCATTTTAATTGACCAGTATGTAAGATTGATATAATGATCTCGTTTAAAGGTTACTATTTTAGTTAGTATTGATTTTGTGACATACCAAGTATTCACACATAAACATACCTCCTCTTTTATCTTTTTTTAGGTCAAAATGTGTGACCCTCCATGAATGAACAATTATTTATCAAATCTTAACTAATTCAATCCAAAAGATTTAAGTTTAAGTAACTTCAAAAAGCGAACATCTTTAGGGGGTATGTTTATTAGGGTACATTTCAAGGGCTCAGCACAACACTGTCACAATATGTTCTTATTCCAATATAAGTTACGACACTGTTGCGTTGAACCCTCGGTATATGATAGATTTTAGTCTGTCAGAAATTCTCTACATTGGTTTAAAATTGACACATTCATGTATTGTATAATGTTACCTATATTTGATATGAAGGTCTATAGTTCTCAGCTGTGATGCTGTATCAGGAAATTTTTATTGGCTTATGATAAGGAAAAGGCTTTCTTGAAGGTGTCACATAACTGTTTTATCATGTTTTCACCTTCAGGCACACCATGACAAATTAGGGCAAGATTGCTTACAACAAATTTTGCTTGGCCTAACATGAAAACATGTTCATATGATTAGTATAAAAATAATTATTTTTGTATTTTAATGGGACCAACTTTACTAACTTTAATGTTTGTTATATGAATTTTTCAATCACTTTACAACATTAGTCAAAACATTTTTTTTACATTGTTTAATTCAAATTGATTCAAATGATTGTGGCCCCTGTTCAGATTGAAATTTTTCTGCTAACATGGTAAAATTACATGTGATTTATACCTAATACACCCGATTGTGTGTCCTGCAGGTGATATATTCAACCTTTTATCAAGAGTCAAGGTAATGATTGAACATTTTTTGAAACATTTGGTATAATATTATGGATTATTTTAGTACATGCTCTGTGTCACAATTTAGCTCACATTAGCTAGCAATGATTCTCAGGTGAGCGATATAAGGTCCATCTTGGCCCTCTTGTTGTTCTTCTCGGAGAATTAGGGGACAACAATAGGGGTTGTGATATTTATAGGGAGTAATAGGTAAGTCATTGTCTTGTTAATCACAGCAGGGATTCCAAAATCCTTTGTTTCATTAGATAGGGGCCTTATTAAGGAGCTGAAGTATTGCTCGGCAGTACATTCATATAATGTTTTGTACTTAATATTTTAGTATTTAGACATTTTGTTGTTTTTGTTGTGAAAATCAAAACCTGAATTAATAAATTATTTTTTAAAAATGTTTTTGTGATTGTTATAACTATTTTTTGTTTATTTATTAGATTTTCATATCAAGGTCTAAATGTATCACAGGGCAGGGTGTGATCCAAAGATAGGATTACTTGCCCCTTAGGGATCATATTCTGTTTATTAAAGAAATCTGACTTTTACCTTTTGTTAGTCAATTAGAAGGCAATTAATGAATGACAAAACCAATTTCCTTTTGGAATTGTTTCATTATATGTACTGTATACAAGTGTGTTGAATCGTTGGTGGTATACTTTCTTTTTTATCACCTACACCGATTCAGTCAAGTCATGACAGAGAAGGATACAGTGCTCATCACTCTTTAGGTCCTCCACTTCCTACCAAGTTTGGGGTTTCCCTGCCATATATCCCATCTGTATAACCATGTGACATGACATCTACATTACTATGTAACATGACATCTATATCACTATGTAACACGACATCTATATTACTATGTAACAAGGCATCTATATCACTATGTGACATGACATCTATATCACTGTGTAACAAACATGACATCTACATCACTATGTAACATGACATCTATATCACTATGTAACATGACATCTATATCACTATGTAACAAGGCATCTATGTCACTGTGTAACAAGGCATCTATATCACTATGTAACATGACATCTATATCACTATGTAACATGACATCTATATCACTACGTAATATGACATCTATATCACTATGTAACAAGGCATCTATATCACTACGTAACATGACATCTATTTCACTAGCTAACATGGCATCTGTATCACTATGTAACAAGGCATCTATATCACTACATAACATGACATCTATATCACTATGAAACAAGGCATCTATATCACTATGTAACATGACATCTATATTACTGTGTAACATGACATCTATATCACTATGTAACTAGGCCTCTATATCACTATGTAACATGACATCTATATCACTATGTAACATGACATCTATATCACTATGTAACAAGGCATCTATATCACTATGTAAAATGACATCTTCAAAATGTATGCTTATTATCTGCTGCTTACTGCTGTATCTACATAACGTACCTCCTGCTTCTTTACATGTTTTACAATGAAAACTGGTCAAGCTTCATGAATTTAGCGCAACAGAAATAACAAACAAATGAACAAGCTGACAAAGTATTAAACAGATTACATCAGATTAGATGTACAAAAGTCCAGCCACAGTTTTTGAGAGATTACTACATGTACATTTATAATTCATCACGGACTGGGACGGGTTAACTTAATTGAAACTTGACTTTATACTGTACCAGAATAAAATTTTGTTTATCGATAGTTCAAGTATTGAACGAATCCTGTATTATCTGGAGCATAAACAGGTTAGTTAAACGATGAGAATAACACCTTATAGTTAACAATTTGACGTACTATGTATATTTTCTCTTTTTAGTGACTGTTTAATATCGCGAATTAATTGACTACAAATGCACATATTTCGGATTGTACCGGAAACCGGTTATTTTGATTCAAAACGAAAGTTTAATCGTCAATGAATGTCATTTTCAACCCTTTGCATCAATTGGCTGGTTAGTAAATAAAATAAGTAGATGTCATGGATTGATTCGGTTTTCTAATTGATGAAGTGATTATTTACTACATACTTACATTACTCGATTTTTTCCAGTGCCAGTGAGAAAAATGGACCCAGGAAAAGAAGGAGGTAACATACTATAAAAAATTGTTTTCTTACGATAGGCTCATTCTTTGTTTCCTTGTTTGTGTGTCTTAGATTGCCAACACAGTGTTTTATAATCCACATGAGTATAGTGCACTATACTTTAAATATGTGGATTATAATTTAAAGGGGCATGCCCAGCAACTGAAGCGTCTCGAATATAAATCAAATTGGTATCATTTGAATGCCAAAATCAATTAATGAAAGTCCTGTAAAATATTTACGAAATGTCCCGCTATTTGACTCAAAATACACATTTCAAGATTTACCAAACCTGCCGATTACGCCTTAGAAAATATTCGTCATTTTCATAACTGGACCCTTTCGGGATCTGTCAAAAGCGGAAAAAATGTCAACAAACTGTGAAATGGTAAGTATTGCTCATGTCATGTTCATTGTTTGCGACATAAAGCTTATCTATCGATCAATTATAGGTAAATATCATTGTTTTGCTGCTTGAAAGGCAGCGCGCACGCTAAGTTAAATTCTCAGAGTCAGACGAATCGGAAATATCGTTGTCGTCAATAAAAGGCTTTTAAGCCTTTTATTTAAACCGGCATATAAATACCCACGCGTGCGTTATAGGGCCATTTTTGAAGGCACATTCTTCTTTTCGGTAATAATTGTTTTTACAAGTGATAAACGCATTTTTGGTGTATAAAACCCAAGACGCTTCAGTTGCTGGGCATGCCCCTTTAAATAATATCGTTTTCAAAGATTTTAGTGGGGTATTTTTTTTTTATGGGAATTTTTGTCTGTGAATTGGGAAAAAAGATACTTTTTACAATTGGGAATATGACCAGATTTCGGCAATAAAATTATTTTAAAAAATCCCTGAAGTGGCTTATTACTGGATCAGACAAATTTTTACTGGCCATATGATACATTATTGATTTAATTCATAACTAAAGTAAAAGTCAAAATGAATTTATCTGGACATGATGGCTGGTAGTTCTCTTACTCTTATTAGACGATATAGACCTCATCAACATGTCTGCAGTAGGTCTGAGCTGTTAATACCTGTAACTTTATAAATGATAAATTATATTCTCTGAAGTCAGCTGATCAAATCTGAATCTCTAATTTTTCTCTCTGTCTGTATATATTTTGACCTGAATAAAACTGGATGACCCATTTCAAACCCTGCCTGTTTATTTCTTAATAAGAAAATTGGATAAACAGTATACTTTTGTATTTATATTACTATACATTTGTACTATGAAATGATCAACTTGAATGAGAGTTTGATAATAAATTATACAGTCAAACATGTGTTAGTGACCTCCCCAGAATAAAGGCCACTCATTTAAAAACTCATTGATTATCAAGAACTGAATAAACGTCACATTTTGTCTTTCCCAAGGGTGGCCTTTGTTCACAGGTTTGACTGTAAATTGTCTTATCATTTGAGTACCGGCTTCATAATTCATTTTGTCACTTACATGTTAAAGACTGGTCATCTTTGTACTTAGCACTGACGGCCAGATATTAATGCATTAATAAGTTAAATATTATTATGTCAGTGATCAGATTGTTTGTCTTTTAGTTCTCAAATCTGCAGACGGTTAACGTTTATAGCAAATGTTCTTTTGATCTTATTTCATACCAAGCTGTTTTCCTTCAGGTGGCAGGTCCACTTCACCTCACAGAGGACATAATCCAGTTGGAGCCCGAGCTGCATTCTCCAATCACCCAGGACAGATGCCTGCATCTCTAAATATATTATCCTCCATTTTACGATCTCCACATCCGAATCTTCAGCCTGGTATATCTCGTAGTTTGGCTGAACCTGGGCGTGGACAGTCCCCAATCAGGGTCATAACTACACTCCCTGCCTCGGTAGCTGCTGCTCTTTCACCTGGCAGAGGAGGACTGTCACCATCAAGGATACCAACGACCTTACCTCCTAAAAAGAGTCTGTCTCCATCAAGAACACTGTATTCTGAGAGGCAGTCACCTTCACCTAGATCTGTCAGGATTGCTGATGCTGCTCATGTCCCTAATGTGTCAGTTGGCCAAGGTCAGCAAGTTCAAGGTCCTTTATTATCTCATCTGCCTTATTTAGCTCAAACGCTACAAGGTGGAATATCGCATGAGGCACTTTTTCAACGATATAAATCACAAACTGGTTCAGCTGTTCATCTTTCTCATGGGAGTTCTGCAGCAGGGATAGCCAAGTCTGATCTGGGACTACAAGGGTCTGTTAGGAGGCACAGCCCTTTGCGATCGGCTCAACCCCTACCGGCTCATCAGCGGGCTCCTACTCCACCACATGTTACAGCTATTAGAAGGACACCATCACCTGCACATATGCCAATCTCTGGAGAAACAACAGCCAGGGTGGTTGTAGCCCATACAGGAACTTCACGACCACAAGCTGTCAATCTGATTAAAACATCTCCACAGCAGACAAAACAAGAGGTAAAAGGAACAGATTTCTTTTTAGATATTCTATTACAATCAGAGGCTTTAGTTGTTTAGTTATAAGGCACTCACTTCCTGATCTAAATTAGTAGATATTAGGATGTGCACTGATATCCTTTTCTAAATTTGCTTGCAATAATGAAGATGTCTGAACTGGGGTCTTGTTTTGATTATTTTTGACAAGTAATAGCTTGAGCAGTCATGAGATAACTTAAAATACTTTTGATACATAATTGGCTACAAATCATAATTAACTCATGCATCATATTTGCTTTTTTATATAAAAACATTTCATTTGATTTTTCAGCCACCTCAGCCGACAGATACAGATTTTAAGATTGGAGACTTGTTACAAAGTATCAACAGATCCCATGAGAACATTCAGTCTCATCTATTACAAGGAGGACTGTCACCCATCACCCCAGCAGATCCAGTCACAACTAAACCCTGGTCTGCTCACATTGCTCCACGTGTTGTACCCATATCCTCTGTGCAACATTCACTAGGTCATGCAATGCTTGGTGCCGGCGACCATGTAACTTTGGTATCCCATGGCAACTCTGTATCTTCAACTCATGGCGGTTTATCAGTGACACCTTCTATAGGTTTCACACCAGTTGTTCTGCCATCGAAAAGCCACCAGTCAAGAAACCCACATCGAGGGACTGGTATTTCACCTAGTGTACATCAACCTGCTGTCAGTTACAGCATGGTGTCGTCTGCTGCACAGTCAATCTCTGTAACAGAACCTGGTCCTCCAAATATTACAATTTCAGTTTGCAATAGTATCCCTTCACAAGACAGACCAGTTCAAAAACATCCCAGAAACCCATTTACATTTCCCGCCACACCTCCTGTTTCATTGACCAATGAGAGACCAGCTATTGGAGTGGCAATACTGCCTGTCAGCCAACCAAAACTTACAGATTCAAAAGCATCGGCCAATGAGAAAAGTCGACACAAAAGTGATGATATGCCACATCTGTCTCCAGTGAAGAAGGTTGAAGTTAAGAAAGATGAAGAGGAGGATCTTGTTAGTATTGTAAGTGGGTGACATTTTCAAGTTAGTGTATTGTTTTTCAGTATGTACTGCTAACATCAGAGTTCATTGCTTGATTGGTTGATATACATTCCAGTTGTCTATTTGCTCTTTTTTTAGCTCACCAGGCACAGAGTGCCAAGGTGAGTTTTTAGGATGAGTTATGTCCGTCGTTGTCCGACAGTCTGCACGCACCCGAGGGTGGTTGTGTGTTTAGGGTTGGTACATTTAGGTCTTCTGAGGTTCAGTTACGTACAAACTGGACTTGTGGGGATAATTTCGACTTGTGGGGTGCAACTTTTGGGGTTAAAAACACCGAAAAGATCAAAGGGATCACCCCACAACATACGTCTCATGAGAACATCTGTCCATCCGTCGTCAACAATTTCTTTAAACATCTCTTCCTAAACCACTTGGTCAATTTCAACCAAACTTCACAGGTGTGTTCATTGAATGAAGCTCTACCAAAGTTGTTCAAAGAATTCCATTCTATGCAGAACTCTGGTTGCAATGGCAACCAGAAGGATTTTTTTGAAAATCTTCAAAAATCTTCTTCTCAAAAACCAGAGGACCTAGAGCTTAGATATTTAGTGTGTAGCATTGTCTAGTGGACCTCTACCAAGTTTGTTCAAATTATTGGCCTAGGGTCAAAATAGGCCCCGCCCTGGGGGTCACTTGATTTATATACATGTAGGCTTATATAGGAAAAATTTAAAAATCTTTTTCTCCAAAACCATAGGGCCTAAAGCTTAGATATTTTATATGTAGCATTGTCTTGTGGACCTCTACCAAGTTTGTTCAAATTATGGCCCACGGGGCAAAATTGGCCCTGCCCCAGGGTTTACTCTATTTTATATTAGGAAAATTTAAAAATCTTCTTGTCCAAAACCACTAGGCCTAGAGCTAAGATATTTGGTATGAAGCATTGTCTAGTAGATCTTTACTGAGTTTGTTCAAATTATTGCCCTAGGGTCAAAATTGGCCCTGCCCCGGGGGGTCACTTGATTTACATAGGCTTATATAGGAAAACTTAAAAAATCTTCTTGTCTGAAACCACTTGGCCTAGAGCTGAGATATTTGGTTTGTAGCATTGTCTAATGGAACTCTACAAAGTTTTAAATTATTCCCCTGGGGTCAAAATTGGCTCCACCCCAGGGGTAACTTGATTTTACATAGACTTATATAGGGAAATTAAAAATGTCTTCTTGTCAAAAACTACAATGCCTAGAGCTTTGATATTTCGTGTGTAGTATAGTCTAGTGGACCTCTACCAAGTTTGTTCAAATTATTTCCCTAGGGTCAATATTGGCCCTGCCCAGGTGGTCAGTTGATTTCAATAACTACTTGGCAGTTGGGGTAGATAACCTTTTACCATGATAAATAACTTCCCTTGATTAAATTATCCCTTAGTGTTACGATACTCAGGTGAGCGATACAGGGCCATCATGGCCCTCTTGTTTAAGAAGAAGTCCAAGTTCTAAACATTATTTTGAAAAATCTTTGTAGAGCTATCAAGTGTTGAGAATTTTTTCCATAAATATTTTTATCTTGGTTGGTCTTCAGTTACAAAGATTATCAATTAAATTTGGCTGACTGTCTGATATGTCTAATGAACATAAAATAATGTTTGTAATACAATGGCAGAAACTAAATGCATGTATTCATCTTATATAATACTACATGCATTTGCTGTCTCTGCAAGTACGTTTTGTCTGTACATTTTTGTATCTCTATATTTCTTTTCTTTCAGCCCAATGCCTATAATATGAGATTGCAGACATTGGCGAATTTTCCCAATAATCCTGTTTACAGACCAACATACAGGGCTACTTCCGTTGCAATTCATAAAGCTAAGTAAGTTTGAGTTACGACAACTATATGAATTATTGAATACAACAATCTCATGTTGAGAGAGTAGATTCCTAATTACAAACTTTGTGTTGCAGATTTCAGATTCAAGGATATAAAACTTGAGATCAGTCTCTCAAAGGTTGTGAATCTCTTAGGTTAAGAATGTCTTCAGTTATGAATCTCTTAAATTATGAATCTCTAAAGTTACAAATGCATTAGGTTACAAATGGCTTAGGTTACAAATCTTGTAGATTTTAGTATCTTCACACATATTTAGCTCACATGAGCACTTGTACTCAGGATGAGCTATTGTGATCAGTCTTTGTCCGGCTTCGTGACGCGTCTAACTTCCCCCAAATTTCTGGTTAATGCTATTGGTTCATCAATTTGGCTGGCTGTTCACTTAAAAAAATTATTTTAGATAATACATAACCCAACATGATGAGTCCAAATTTCACTATGTTATAAAACCAGGTCATACAGGTCGGAAGATGAAAATGTTGTTATTTTTGTAAGCAGAAACATCTACCGGTAGTTGAAATTTCGACCATTTCTTTATAATTTTCAGGGTTGGGTGTATAACCAATCCAGCAAAATCACTCGATGTTTTACGTCAGAATTTACAGAAATCAATCAACAAAGAGATCAGTGCAATTATACAATCCTACATGGACGTAAGTAATTTGGATAAATGGTCAAAGCTGGAATATCATGAAGCTTTGGCGAGGATATTAATATCTAAGATATCATTTTATATGAATTTTACAGATAACTGCAATATTTGAGCGGTCTACTTCGAGTACATAATGACATTACTCCCTTTTACCTGTTACATGGCTGTATATTTGGAGAAGCAGGTGTATACTGCTTTGCACAAGTCCATCTGTCTGTAACTAGACATTATCCAGCCAATAACCAGGGAACAATTTGGCATACATACCTGAGACTTGGAAGGGAGGTTGTATACCTTTATAAAATATAAAATCTCAATGTGTTTTTGAATCTTTAATAGTGTGTTTTGTTTGTAGAAATACTTCAAGTTAGGAATTGAGAACATCAAGTTAAACAATGGTGAAAACTCAATCACAGATGATCATGTGCAAGCTGTATGCAGGCAAATTTTAGAAGAGGTGAGTCATTTAATGGAAAATTGTCCAGATTTGTGTTTTGACCAGGATTTCTGACATTATGTTAGAGGATAGACATCCACAATTTCTCATGTACCCCACTCCTTCATTTCTTAAGGGACTTTGGCCAAAGACTCTCAGAACTATTGCCAACAAGTACCCAGGACATGTATCCATCATCTGTTGTCATGTATGCGTCATCTACTTTTGCCTTGTGAACACAATAGAGGCCATATTTTTAGTTTTAGATCTTCACAAAACTGGGTCAGAATGTATTGACAAAATCCAAGTTGTCAGAATATTTGTCTTAATGATATCTTTGACAAGTTCGATAATGGGTCATCTGGTCATATCATGCGAAAACCTAGTTAACAGTATTAACATTCTAGATGTCACAGTTTTGATTGGATCTTCACCAGACCTTGTGAGAATGTTTGTATTAATCTTAGACAAGTTTGAACATGGGTCATCTGGGGTCAGACACTAGGTCACCTGGTCAAATCACAGGAAAACCTTGATAACAACAGACCTCATGACACAGCCTCTAAGCAATGTATTCATCAGCAATGATTCTCATGTCAGCGATATAAGGTCATCTTAGCTCTCTTGTTTATAGAATAATGGCAAATTTGTGCATGTACTAATAGAGAAATACTCTTCTGTGCACAACTCCAAAATTGTTCAAAGGTTAGATATATGGAAAATGAATACTTGTTTGTATGACAATTCCTGTCACTTGTTATTTCTAAATCTTAAAACCCTTCATTATTGATAGTAATCAAATTTAAATATGTTATTGAAGTGTTAAAAGGATAAAATTGGTACTCCTTATTTACAAAAACATTTGTTTAAATTTTAGGATGTGCAGGGAAAAACCTGTAGCCTTAATAACTGTAGAACTGGTTTTATTCGCGTTAGTTTTATTTTCGCTAATATTCGCGAATCGAATACCTCGCGAATTCATAAATGTCGCGAATAAATGCTGAGTTTTATATATTCGAAAATGAGTATGTCCGAAAATACGCAACATAAGTCAGTACTAGTATTTTATCGTAGAATAATCAGTTTAGTTAATCTGATGAAAGCAATATAGATCGATTAACATATACCTTTAATGTTTGCAATCTAATTTTTTATAATATTGCTTTTACTAAACTATCGTTTGTTGAACAATTTTGGACATCGTTTGAACATATTAGTAACAGTTTTTCACACTTACCTACTGTTTGTAAACCTTAACTTCCACAACAATCCCAAACTATTATCAATCTATTGTTATTATACTTTATTAGATATAAAACACTGAATCACAACTTAAAAGTCTAACAGATCAGGTGTTACACACAAATATCAAAGCAACGACAGCGTGTTTTTTATCACACTTTAATCCTTCCTGACGACGTCGCGAATTCATTAATACGCAAATAAAGAAACAGCTGCTTTTTAACCAAAAAAATGCGAAATTTTGACCTCGCGAAATTAAAGCGTTCTACAGTACATGGTACAGATATGTTATGATGAAGTTTAAATTTTGATGTATTTCAATTTCTATTCATAAGGTATCAGTAAAATAATAGCAATTAAATCACAATATATAAAATATTTCATAACAGTCAGGAGTACTGACCCTTTAAACAAATTGTTTTAGGCTAAGAAGATGTACGTGAGTGAGACAGGTCGTCGGAGTGTGTCTCCAGCCAGGGAGTTGTCGGACAATGTTTCAGAGACTGGTAGCACTGGACGACGTGTAAGTTTACCATTAGAATCTTTTATATTAGGCATAGTATGCTAATCATTTTTAATTCATTTTAATTATTGAATATATATATAGCAAGCAATTACACGGCTTTGAAATTGTCTGTACCACTTTAGAAGGAATCCTACAGCATAATATTAGAAGAAAACAAGTCCCTGATTTTACATTTTGTAAATTACGTACACCAAATTCTATCCCAGCTGTCATATTAAGATTGCTTTAGAGAAAAAAAGTTCAGTTGTCATCACTGATAAGTTATGTGCATAAGGCGAGTAAAATTGGGCCAATTAACCTAAAGTATGGTATATTCATAATCATATATTTTTATATGTTTTCAGTCGGCCCTGGGCAGACGGCGTCATCCCTCTGACACAGATTCTGAAGCAAGTCTTAGACCTGCTGTCAGTGCTAACAAAAAGGTACATTTTTTGTAATGAAATAGTTGCATTTTGATGTTTGTGTCAAGTGGGTATTAATCTAGTTAGTCAACTGTCTCTCAGTTAAAAAATAATCAGTAGTTTCCATATCTTTTATTAACCAGGTTTTCACAAAGTGAAACCACGTTATTAGAATGCCGAAAATGGTGGGCGGGCGGTGTCCGGTCAATAACTTAAGTTCTGATTGACCAATCTTGTCCAAACTGGGTATGTAGGATCCTTGAATATAAACCTAGCCTGGGATTGTATTTGGGGTCTGTGGGGTCAAGATCACTGTTACTAAAAATAGAAAATCAGTGTCCGGTCAATAACTTAAGTTTGGAATGACCAATGTTGACTAAACTTGATATTTAGCATCCTTGAATAAAAACCTAGCCTGGGATTGTATTTGGGGTCTGTGGGATCAAGGTCACTGTTACCAAAAATAGAAAATCAGTGTCCGGTCAATAACTTAAGTTTGGAATGACCAATGCTGACTATACTTGGTATTTAGCATCCTTGAATCAAAACCTAGCTTGGGATTGTATTTGGGGTCCGTGGGGTCAAGGTCACTGTTACTAAAAATAGAAAATCAGTTTTCAGTGAAGAACTTAATCAAGGATTAAGATATTGCGATGAAATTTTGTGTGTAGGTAGCTTACATGCAGTCCATGCTTTTGAATTGCATCTAGGTCCAGTAAGGTCAAGGTCACTGTTACTAAAAAAAGAAAATCAGTTTCTGGTCAATAACTTAAGTAAGGATTGAGATATTGCGATGAAATTTTGTGTGTTGGTACATCCAGTCCATGCTTTTGTATTGAATCAAGGGCCATTAGGGTCAAGGTCACTGTTACTAAATATAGAAATCAGTTTCCGGTCAATTACTTAAGTTTGGAATGACTAATCTTGACTCAACTGATATTTAACAACCTTGCATGAAAGCTTAGCTTGGAATTGTATTTGGGGTCAGTTTGGTCATGGTCACTGTTACTAAAGATAGAAAATCAGTTTCCGGTGAATAACTTAATTAAGGATTTAGACATTGCGATGAAATTTTGTGTGGAGGTAGCTTACATAGAAACCAAGCTTGGGATTGCATTCTATGCCAGTAGATTAAAGGTCTATGTTAACTTATTAGTAGCACTGGAAACTGAACCACTGATGAAGCCTTAGCGAAGAATTCTAGAGTACTGTGGTTTTAAAGCCTTGGAAAACCTGGTTTCGTGGCACTGCCGCGTTTCTTGTTTTGATTCTTATTGCAAAAATTAATTTACTTCACACATATTTTTACCTGTAAATGACAAAATCTAAATTTTCAACTTTAATGTTGTAGATTTTCTTCATTTGTATAAAGTAATTAGTCTCTCTGGCTATTGGTTAAAATAGTTGCTAGGTTACCATTGATCGTGTAATATGGAACAGCTGACTGTGTTTTATCATGCAATATATTGTAATGTATGTATTGATGTTTCATTTGTTTATATTGGATATATTGCAGATCATGTAAGTATGTTGTATAATGGTCATTCTATCTATACTGGTCTCTTTGATTGGTCTCTTCTAGAAATACCTGATCCTACACATTATGCATACTACAATTTTTCTCCAATGATTACCTTTGTAATTTCAAAACTTTTTTGGTGTATTTCAGAAAAAAGGAAGATACATTGTTAATCTCACTGGGTATGTATTGATTATGATCTTGTAAAAGACTATTCACTCGCAAAGATCAAGTTCTCAAATTGTTTGTTTGTTTGTTTGTTTGTTTGTTTATTTGTTCCTTTGTAGAATTATTAAAATCAGTAAAAATTAGAAGTAATGTATTATTCTGCATTTAATAACTTGTTTGATAGATTTTGTACCATAATTGATACAAGAGTTAAGAAACTAAGTAATAAAGATCAATTTTGAAGTCTTTGTTATATTTTTTCACTATTTTTCATGTGTATTTACATGTTTTAGGAGATCAACTCCATCCAAGTTAGCAATGCAGCAATCAAAGAGAGAAGGACCAAAGGTTTGTTTCATTTACATATAACATAATGCTGACTTGTCATTGGTCTCTTGAAGACTGTACTCAGAAACAAACCATCATAATGCAGAAGTTTGTCTGAAGTTCAGAATGGCACATTAGATTAGTGAAATGTCAAATAGGGCTGTGGAATGTTGTGTTAGTGGCGATCCGATCCAATCCATGATTCAACACAAACCGAATCACGAATCTTTTGTTATCAAGTAACCCATCTTCAAATTTAAAATTGCAGTCCAGTAGATAGCTGAATTTAATTTTCTTTAGGAATAATGAAAGTAAATCAATATAAATTGTTCTATGGCTTAAATTTAGACGTACTCCCTTCCAATTACAAAAAATGTAATTGATTTACCAGCCTCATTATTTAAAGAACCAATTGGACATCTTGGCGAACAAAGTAATCCATGATGAGACACCATTTATTCAGAGAAAAGGGATTTTTAAGAACAAAGAATACTCTTTTAATTTGTTGAAAAACAAGATCGCGAACCCCGAATCTTAGTAGTGACGATTATTCATACTCTATTTTTCAATTTGATTCGTGATTACCCAAGTACTCGGATACTCGCCACAGCCCTAAAGTCAAACATTTATATTTACACAACCGTCTTGAAAAGTTACATTTTTAATTGCATTATAATGATTTTCTGATGTCTGTCTAAAGTATCATCATAAAAATGAAGTTGTTTCCCTTTGATTTCTGATTATGATCTAGAGTTGTCTCCCTTTAATTTCTGATTTCCGCCCGGAGGTGTGTCCCTTGAAGTATTTTCATTATTAATGAAGTATATTGGACATGTTACAGTTTGATCCTGAGAGACTTACAGAGGAGACAATGTTTGTGATGGGCTCCAAGGCAAACAAGTAAGTGACTCATCAAACTGTAAAAAAATGAATGAAATGAAATTCTAAATTTAAATCATTTCTCCATTACAATTATGTTGATAAATTTCTCAGTTTCATATTTACCAGTTTCTTACTGCAACACTAATAGCTTTACCTGCATATTATTTATTTCATTTGCCTTCAGTTTTATATTTATACTTGCCTGTAATTATGTTTCTTGTCTGCATTAATATCACTTTCCTGTTATTAATTTCTCTTGCCTGAAATAAGTGTCACATTACCTTGACTTTTTTAAAGCTTTTTGGGAAGATATAGCCTATGCCTGGTATACACTTCGTAGCATTTAGTACACAAATATAATATTTAAAACATGTGAGACAGACTATCTTTTATTGTTGTTTTCAGAGCAATGGGATTTGGAGCAACCAGAGGGAGGTTGTATATGAAACATCCAGAATTATTCAAGGTACATATCTATGCTTGATTTATCATAAGGGATGATGCCTGACCTGCTGACCAGTGACCACACTAACTGATGTTTCCATTATGCAGAATGTTTGCTGCCTACAAACAGAATGTTTATTATATGACTTCCATCTTTTTAATGTGTTCTGTCAAATTGTGTTAATGGCCAGATGTGATTTGAATGCCGTATGTCAGAATGCATAAACTCTATAGCAAATATGTATTGATATAATTATTAGATAAAACAAAAACTCCCTGAATAAAAAGTCAAATTGCATTTGTTTTCTACTTCACAGTTCACACTGTGTGTCACAACAAGAATTTGAAAACTGAGCTCCATTTTGAATCAGTTTCATCTACTGCAACTTGTCTTGTAATACATCTACTGGAGCTTACCTGGAACTCTTATTTTCCATCTTGTTTGTGTAAAAAATTGTGATAATCTTCTTCTGTGTTTTAGTACGGTGGAGATCAAGATGATAAAACCTGGTTATATGAGCACCAACACATGCCTGCTACTGGTGGCAAGTCGTATCTCATTGTTCTTGATGATGTGCGAGATCTTGCTCTCAATGATGAGTACAGGTGAGTACTTAATGCAATCTCATCCTTTAATTAAAAATACTGCAAGTACTCATGGAAACTGAACTTACACAGACTTGAACTGTAACAACATGGAATGGGAACTAATTCAACAATTGCATGGAATAAGTAGAAAAACTTGTTACTTTGGTTCTCATCAAAATTCATGTGCGGTGAGCGAGTGACACCTATAGAAGACTGAACTATTGTTTGGTTTCCAAAAATCAGTGCATTGCCTGATATAGTGTCCGATGATAAATTATCATAACAGTCTGTATAATATATATAATGTATGATATATAAATTGTAAGAATATATACAAGATAGTGAGCTGTGAGAAAACTATATTATGAGATCTCACACATTTGGTAATGAGTATGGTATGAGATCTTAAGCTGTCTGATGCATACTTTATTAAATCACATGTACTCAATGATGAGCATGTAATGAGATCCTAACCTATAGGAAATCAATATTTAAAGGTCTTAACCTTACAGATGTATTAATTATGAAATGCAGCATTCTATGATTGGTAAATCATGAGATTTATGACTACATTATAAGATCTTATAATTAATATGCTTGTGGTGAGTACAGTAATTAAACACATTTTAAAAGGCTTGGATACTTGATCTAAACCAGAGGCAATTAAAATATTTTGTGACTTTTATGTTTATCAGCCTGCCTCTGTGGTCGAGCGGTTAAGGTCGCTGACTTCAAATCATTGTAACCTCTCACTGATAATGTCTCTTTATGCGAGAAAGTAGGCAGTTGCTTACGGAGGATGGGAGTCTAGTACTGGTTCTTCCCAGGAACGATGGTTAGGTGAACTGTCCACCTCATATCACTCTTGACTGCTGAAAAGGGGCGTAAAAGATAAAGTTTATCAGTTGATGTTTTCTGACATTTTATAGAGACACACCGGGTATTACTGTGGAAGCGTTATCAGGTTTTACTGTACCCATCTGGATGATTGAAAAAATGCGTATACAAATGATAGCCATGCGAACAGATATACCAAAACAAGCAAAATACAGAAGTCGGTCAGCTACCCCAAATGAAACTACTCATGTAAGATATAATACTTTGACTTCAATAGTGGCAATAGGATGTTGAGAAGGTGACTCTCATACAGTTTTGGGAAAAAGGGGCTGGGGGTTGCATTTTATTTTATTTATGGATTATAAGTTACAAACTTCATCTGAAATTCTTAGAATGTCTGATTCTTGTCATAATTTTTGACCTCAGATATTCATATTAAATTTTGACCAAGATTTTGAACCATGAAATTCTTTGAGAGCCTTGGAATGATTTTTCTTTTGCCTTATACTGTAAAATATTTAGCTCTTTAGTCAGCTGTATGTGGTCAATACTTAACATTTACTGTAATTCTGTTATTCATGATGGACAATACATTCCAATACTCGGTTAATCATTATTTTATGACAGTAGCGAAAGATATTCTTGTAGAAAGAATAATCACATCTTTTCAATGCCATTTTTGTGTGAAAACTGATTTAATGCATTCATGTGTTTCAGTAAAGTAAAATTGCATACATGTCATAACAAATAATGATTGATGATTATTGTTTCACAGTTGAATGATGAAGAAAATCCACCTAAAGAGACCAAAGATTTACCATTCTCAAGTTTTAGCAGTCCAAAGCCAGGTTCTAATTTACTGGAGGTAAGATTATCCCTTCTAAAAGAATTAATGAACTTGTCCAATATTATCTTCTATGATCAGATATAATGCTACACATGATCATTTTATACTTTCCCTTAAAAAAATGAAGACTTTACAGTTTTCTTCTTATTATTGATAACATCACTCAAATATTGTCTGAGGAATAAATTTTGAATAAGTACTTGAACTTTCATTGAGTTGTTCACATCTAAAACATTCAACCTTGACCATTGTCATGAGGTTCAAGGTCATATACCAAAATCCTGATTTAATTTTTAGGCATCACCTGCTGATGAGGATTTGGATTTTTTGAGTAACACGGGGAACAGTAATACACCTACACAGATGTCACCATTCAACATGACGGGTGGATTTGATGATTCTGTGTCACAGTCTGACCTAGACAATATTGAAGACGACCCGACCTTTCAGATCCACAAATAGACAGGAATTTTTCACTTATCTGGGAAATCTAACAAATAATCTGATTGGTTTGTGCGAATAATGAGTTCATAATGAAACAAATTTTGAGATGCAGTGTTTTGCTGTATCTTTTCAGTCCAAACTTCTATGATTTGAGAGCCCACCAGTTAACTCAGAGATTAAAGTGTTGGTCTGCTGATCCCCGAGTGAGGCTAACACTGTCCATGACAAATTTGACTAAAGATATTACATCCTATGTTAAATTGTCCTCCACCTCTGAATTATGAGGGGTAGCTTGGCATTGGATTGCAGATAGAATTAGGTTAGTACTGTTTGGGCCTAAATCAGGAAAGCTGGTTAGGATAACTGCCTGCCATGGTGTAAGTGAAATAATGTTGAAAATGACGTAAACCTGATGAAATAAATTTTATAATTTGATAAAGTGAATGTGTTCTTAACATCATATATTCAGAATTTATTGTTATGTTTCAATCCATTTGTTCATTTACTATTTTTGTGTTTCTTGTGAAATATTAGACTTTAACAAGTATTATCCAATCAAAATTCTGTTTATAAACTGATTAACTGAACACAGTTCTGTGTGAATATTTAGCATCACTATTGGAACTAAAATCTGCATCAATCAGGCAGCAACCAATCAAATTGCTTTACTGAGTTCAAAAGGATATTCTACCATATTTATATTTATGCAATGAATTTAGAGTCATGGAATGAATGATTGATGTCTGACTGTATGATATGACCTTGAGATTCAAGTGTCAGTCATTCAAATGTGAAGGTCACTGTGACCTTGACACATGCATTTGCTATTGACCATGATATGATGGACACTTTTTCCTAATTTTAAACTGATTGGAACATTGCTGTGTTAATAGTTTGCTAATTCTCACCTTTCATTTCATCTGTGCATCACCAACACTTCCCTCTTAATTAAATAATAATCATTACAGTAGAACAATGGCTTTGTTCTATTTGATTGGCCAGTTAGATGCTAATTAAATATTCATTAAGAAGGTCAACCTGATATGACCTACAGTGCAGTGTTCTCAAATCCAATACAGGCAATTTGCATATTGACAGTGTGAAATCTGGATTTACTTATATTTGAATATAGAAGAACCTTTTGTCATGTGTATGTTTTGTTTTGTATACTGTTTTGTTAGGAGTTTAAACATACATGTAGTATTAGTCTTGACAAAGTTTATGCACAGTATGTATGTTACATGTCAAAAAATGTTTTTCTGTAAATAATTTATTTTGTTTAACTCTTAAGATGTTTATTGAATGCTGTCAGGCATGTTATGTAAGATTAAATGATTTTAAATAGACCATTTTAATTCTTTATGTCACTCTACTGTTTGGTAAATTCTTTGAAAATAATGAAAGATGACTTAAGTATTGAGTTGAATCTCCAGTATTAAATTGAATGACAACAGTTACAGCGCCTTTGATGTATGAGGCTTGATCTCTTACCAGCAGACACCTGATTGTCAATCATCAGACAAACCGATATTTAGCTTGAAAATGGAAACAGTTTACATATCGGGATTGGCTAAAATCGCTAAAATAACGTAAAATAATGTTTTACGTTATTTACAAAGATTGAATATCATACTTAAATACCAAGCAACAAAAAATCTAACCAAACACTCAAAAATGGTGTTTTATTGCGATAAATACTGCACCCCTTTATCGACTTTTCCTTATCAGCATTAAACATCTCTAATGTAATGTGCATTGTATTGGTACGATATAATACTATTAATTCATTAATGGCAAAAAATTGTTATAAAATCTCTTACTAGACATCAAACCTGGGCGTGGTTTCAATTATTGAAATGTAAACATTAGCGATTTTGATTGGCTATCAAAATTGAATGGGGTGCGTCAAATTCGTTGATTTCATGAGACGATAATGATCCGACACTTTGAATGTTTATAAATATAGTTCTGTAGTCATACTCTAAAAGGGCATCCATTATAGATATTGGCCCCGTTTCATCAAACATCTTACGCCACTTCTTAAGTAAGAAGTGTCTTATCTCCCTTCTTAGCGTTAAAATATGTTTCATCAATTTTTTCTTAGCTACGAATTCTGAAGTTTGGGAACAATTTTTTCTTAACTTTACAATAGCTCATGGGCTTTCTTAAAGATAAGAAAACGCGGCTTCTGCCTTTATCATTATGAGATAGCCTTTTATTTTAAGACTGTTGAGTGCGATGTACTAGATATTCGTAAATAATGGAAAAGAAATTCAGTTTTATGTTCAGGGGCGTAGCCAGTTATAAATGAATTTTATGTACACAAGGAAGAATGTAACCCCTGCTGTTGCTTGGTTTTGAAATGTCTGAGGAGCGTATCGTGTTTCCTCTGTCCGTCCGTGCATCTGTGAGTCCGTCTGTACACGCCAGAGGGTGGTTGTTGGGTTAGGGTTTGGGTAAGGGTTGGTACATTTTGGCATTGTGAGGTACAAACTGGAATTGTGGGTGCAACTTGTGAAGATAAAAACACCGAAAAGATCAAAGGGTGCACCCCATAACATACCTCTCATGATTTTGGTTTCCGAGCAATAACTCAAGAAATATTTCAAGGATGGTTTCATATTTTACATGAAGGAAGATAATATCAAATACAGGTCAAGTTCAATGTGACATAAAATCCAAACATTTTCACTGGAGTTATGGTCTCTTTTTGAATTAGCTCTCGAAAGGCATTCGTGTCTGACAGCCGGACACATTTCTAGTTTAAATTAGAACTCAAATAGTAAACTTTCAGTTGTATTTGCAGGGATTAAAAGCATTGTCAAATATTATTTATTTGAATCATGCGTAATTATATTTTAAACACCGTGATTAACGATTACTAGACATAATATTAGCTTTTGACTTAGATGACTTCAAATTAACGTTACCCACGTCCATATGTGCGTATCGCTAATGTTATAACTTGTTGGCAATCTGATATTTCTAAGACTTATTTTAAGACCGTGAACACATTTTTATCTTCAAAAGAAACCTTTTTGGCATTTCTCTTTCACCGATCGTATGTGCGTTTAATAGCCATAAAAATATTATTCGTAATAAAAATTGAAAAATAAAGCTAAGAGATATTAAAATGCATTTGGAGTTTTCATATTCATTAACTGTTTTTCTCTGAATCTTACTGTGAAATCTTATTGCTCAAACGATATTAATTTGATCTGACCAGCATTAATTATAAACAATACAGTTGGGATGTCCAACATACATGTACATAGGTTTATGTGCAAGTTTGAGCGACTCAAAAACACATTTATCATGAGTCAATGTTCACATTGTTTAAAAACATATTTTCAGTTAATATATATCAAATAGTTTACATTTTCTGAAAGATTAGAGCTTCATCTTTAATTTGGTATATAATTTACATAAATCTGTTGAGAAATGAAATAAAATTCTCTATATAACATCATTAACATGTATAGAATCAATTGTATTTTTCTTATTTACATAGCTAGGGCCGGTGAATGGTCTTTACACATTTAGATAAGAACAGTTGATAAAACGGTTTAAAAGAATTTCGTAACTTTTGTCGTAAGTGTCTTCGTAGGAAAGAATCTTACGAAAGATAAGAATATACTGATGAAACGAGGCCATTGTCTGTATATGAAGATAAGGAACCTTATCATGCAGGTATCAATTATTTATTGTATTCAAATGATTTATAAGGCAACAATCATGTAACCTGTGAAACTTGTGCAGCTTTCTCCACGTATTGAAGAGGATACTAATTTGTTTCTGGCCCAAACCTCATCACCAACATTCAGTTGTACAACAGCAGTAACTGAGCCCTGGTCATGTGACTGGTCGTCTCCATCAGCAAATGCTGTAGCAAGCACATTATTATTTTTCATCAGAGAAACAAAAATTCCTTGATAATGAGAACTCAATGTAAATATGGATACAGAGAAGAGATATAGTCCATTAGTTGGTGCTATAAAAAGTCCATGTTGGGTATGGTAACCATTGCCTATGTTTAAATGTACAGTTGGAAATAGGATTGTTTCACCTACGTGAAGGTCAAGAACATCGTTAGATCCTGAATAGACTGCATGGAAAGCCACAACGTCTTCTACTGCTAACTTTGAAAGACTGTGAATTGTATTTCTGGTATCTGAAACATGTCATAATGAAGATACACGTTTGATGTGCACTGTACAGTAATAATGCATCTTTTTTAATCAATATAATATTGCCTCTTGGCAAACTGGTTCAGTAAGCCCAACTTAGCGAACACTTCCAGTATTATTATTAAGACTTGCTCATTATTACCACCCTCATTTCTGACTGGATTTCAACATTTCCTTCATAAGTCAACTCAGTAATGTCACAAACTTGACTTTTTTGTCGGAAAGTTGTTCTAACGTTGAAACTTTACCATTACAATGAACTTCATATACATGTTCTTGTGGTTAGGTATGAAAAGGACAATAAGTCAATAAAAAAGTCCGTGAATGACATGAAAAAAACTAATGCATGTATGTTGTATGTTCCATACATAAACCAAAGTACCGAACAAGCTATTGTGGACAGGCTTTGGAGTGTTTTAAATACATTGTGCCGAAAACTAGAAGTAAGGACACTGAACTATCACTACTGGGCCCCTGTCTGTCTTAGCCTAAACGTGTATAAAAAATATATTTTTTATCAAATTACTGGAGAAAACTTACCACGTAGTTTTTGTATAGGGTGTGTGTCTGTGTTTACTTTTTTGTAAATTTCGTGGAGGAAGTTTATTAATTTGTAAGATTTCTAACTTCACATTTACACAATGCAGTTGATATAAGTAATAGATACAGTACGAGTTTTTCTTCAAAAGTGTCTTCTTACAGACGTAAGAAGACGGTTCGCTTAGATAAACTACCAATTTGTCCGAGGCAAAGCCGAGGATAAAATGGTTGTTTATCTAAGGAACCGTCTTCTTAGCGTCTGTAAGAAGACATTTTTGAAGAAAATACGAGTACGTGTATCTGACTTATACGACGATAAAGGATAATGTCCACGTGAAAGTTGAGTTATTGAAAAGTGTCTTCTTACAAACGTAAGAAGACACTTTTTGAATAGCTCTGCTGGGGGTATAGTCGTATAATGAATGTTTAGAGCTCAATTTGATTTTGGATGGTTAGATACTGGTAAAATCAGGTCGTATACGTGGTAATGACCTTTCATAAGAATCACGTGCAACATTAAAATCGCGTATGTTTACCTTTGAACAAATACTTCAGAATCACGAGAAAAGTCCAATCACTATCGCCAAGAAATGGTTTGATACAGTTTCATATATGAGGACTTACTACTCGTTTACATAGCTCTAATACACGCCCTAAATATACGTTTATAAACATTGTACCAAATACAGAAAATACTGACAAAGGTATTGTGAAGTAACGTGAGATTGTTATATAGCGGCTTGAGATTCCGTTCGTGTGACGTACGTGTTTTTCATGTCGGTCAATGCAATAACTTTTATGAAAAACTCATTTTTCGAACAATCTGTCTACATTGTCTAGAATCTCGATGAGATACACAAGGCTATATTCTATATCCAGAGTTACCGTTCTTAATCTCACGTGGAAAACAAGGAAGACAACTCCTGATAAGTGTCGCAGATTAAGTGAAAGACAGATTATAGAACCATTATCTGGTACTGCGAAGAAATCAAATTTTGAGAGAAATTCAACAACTTGGAAATATCGGTGAGTATTTTTTCATATTTTGACCATTCGTGAAGTATTCGAGTCTCGTACGTAGACATAACGCTTCCATGTAATTAAAGTTAACAAAGAGTTGTGAAGTGTAAAGTAAAGTGAGTACATTAATTTTACATGTATCAGCAGTATAATTTATTACTACATGTAATTAAAATGCATTTTCAGCTGCGTCGTAGATTTTTGAATGAACAAGTTTGTGATCTTAATTAACTTACTCTACCCCATAGGCACTCGATTCCGTGATTTTTATACGTTCACAGACGTTATCATAAGTTTTCAATTTAACTAATCAAACAACGCAAATCTGTTGAAAGAATAAATATCTTCATTTTTTCCTTTATATTGAGTGTATAAAAAACACCGTTTTTATACATCAAATAAGGTAAGAAAATGAAGATTTTTCCTTCGACAGGTTTGCGTTGTTTGTTGAGTTGAATTGAAAAATAACTTCCATAAACGTATAAAAATCACGGAATCGAGTGCCTATGCTATATCCTTATCCATTTGTAACAATTAATAAGCCAGGAGGGATTGCAAATGTACACATGTACATATGCGTGGTTATCAAAAACAGGTCCGTGTGAAGCAATCCTGGAGGGGGCAATTTTAGATAGTTTGTCTAACAAGGGGGGGGGGGGCAGGATATAGCCCCACAGTTCTTACGGCCCTGCAAACTCCCTTAGCTTAACTGGGATAACGTATATATTTTAAGGTCTACGAACGTCGCTGAGCGAAACATGTTAAATGCGACATTTTGGTAGAAGACGATGTTTGTCCAAGGCTATTGATCAGTCCCCATAACTGAATCTAATGATTCTGGAGCAGTTTAAGTTATATGTGGAAAACAAGGTTAATTAACTAATTAGTACTGGCACAGAATCCATGAATCCATAACTGTCTGCAGGAAAGCCGTCGGAATAAAATTGAGCTCCGCTTGGTTTGAATAAGCCCTTTGTATGTTCGACAAACCCTTCCAAAGAAGAATCAGAATTCCTTCCCATGTGCAAGTAGCAAGTCAGCTATGTTGATGATGTCTTTGAGTAAATGTTTTCATATGTTGAGCCAATAACAGTGGCCAATTCAAAACTGCCAATATCTAGCACTACCTGTAACTTTCAACTAGTAATAACCACGCATAAGTCTGCTGTAAGTACAAACGAACGTATATCACGCAGAGCCGTAGGAGCTGGGGGCTAGAGGGACGGTCTGGGTCCCCCCCCCCCCAATAAGTTTGGCTTTTATAGTAATTAAAAGGGTCAGAAAATATCTAAACATTAGCCCCCGATCTGTAAGTGCTTTCTATGGGTCTGCGTAATGTGTACCTTATAAAATGTCAACAATACTCACCCAACGAATGTTTGAGATTGGAAGAGTGTCTGTGTATGTTTCCAGAAAAGCCTATTGTCTTACTTGATTGTTTGTGTGTTTGTTCTGTGTCATTTTGTGCTGTATTGTGGTTAAGAAGTGGTTTGATATCTGCTCCAAATAATGCAGCATGAAGTCCATCATTAGGTAAACCAGCTTTTTGTTGACTTGTTTCTTCTTGTTTGTCGTCGCAATTTTTTTGAAGCACGTTTAACTTGACCTCAAGGTCAGTCACAGTAGTCTGGAGGTCATGAACTTCTGATTGCAGTCGTTTAATAATAGCATCCTTCTGCTGAAGTTCTTCTTTCTGCTTGTCTACAACATCAGTAAGTTTACCGTTGAACAGTTGTTGTTGAACGTCTGAAATATAAAGAAATGTTATCGTTTGTAAGGTTTGCTAGTACCCACCTCTTAAATGCACAGTAAGAATTTATAGTTAGGGATCTATTTAAAGACATTGAACAACTACTATACAAGTGACTCCCCCCCCCCCCCAAATCCTCGAGGTCTAATCTCTTAATTGTTTTATTACCCCTAATGGGATTAATCCTGTCTATGATAGAAGCTAGCCTATCAATGACCCTTTCTGTTTTATTGGACTCACTACTGTGGAATATACAGGACTGCTGGGTCTTAGTCACATATGCCTCGCATTCCTGGTTCAATGTCTTTAAATACACGAAATAGTTCACTTCCAGTATTGCTTGAAATTATTTATAAACAATAACACGTATCATAAGATGTATATGAGTTTGCTTTAATTATTACATTTATATCATTTCATGCATGTGTACTTTAATACGTTCACGACTGTGTGAAATGTATTTACAAATTGGTATATAGTGTAAATTGTTTGGATATCAAATGTCATCGAGGCGGGTGGTGACATATCGTATACATATGAAATGAAGACAATATATATTGTTTTACAGTGGTTCGAGTCTTATTTAAATGGTTAAAGATTGTAAATTTATAAAACTCAAATTGTTTTGTTGACCATGCAGCTAGTGATCTTGCTTCGCTGATGGTGATTAAATTAGTGTGGAACAAGCGACTAAACATTTTGTACAAATCATATTTATATATAGGATCAAATATTGATAAAGAGTCAACTAGGACTCGTATGGGTTTTTTAGGCTTCGCCACTGTATGAAAATCGTGCAGGGCTGAATTCGTCATTGGTAAGAAACTCTGGTTTTATATGTGAACAAATCTTCTCGAATACCACATATGTGAATTTGATAAAGTGTTTATCGTTAACTGAAATACTCACCTCTTTCCTCCAAAGACAAAATTCTTGCCACAATATCGTCAGTAAAAGTTGAAGCATCCAGGCCCCTTGTAAGGCCCGAGAAACTGGATAATACCAGTATTAAAATCTTAATTGTCAAACTCATAGTTCCACTTGTTCAATTAAACAAGAAATGCAGTGGTTATAAAGACTAAAATGTTGTAAAAGAGTAGACCAGATAAGAACATGTTAAAATTTACTTATCTCACTCCGACGCCGTCACGTGTTTTAACGGGATAATTGTTATTAGTTAAAGTCGCAATTTGATATTTATATTAGATATATATCTTACAAAACGACAAGGACTTATATACATACGGATATATATAAGTCCTTGAAAACGATTAGTATTTTGTGACTAAATTTCGGAAGACGGGTCCGGAATAGCCTATATAATTATAATGATTCAATGCCTCAGAAATTGCATGTAGGCCTACGTCCTACCATATGCGTTGTGTTTATATTTATATGAAAATTTCTACATTTCCAAAAACTCACACTCAGGATATGATTTGTAACAACTTTGATTACTAGACTTTATCAAAATATATTTCGCAACGTATGTACACATGACCGGTTTCAACCGATAAGATACGGACGGACCGTACGGAGTATTATTCCTTACTCGAGAACTTACGGAAACAACCGAAACGGAGTTCGACCCAAATCCTCCATCTTGCAAAATATTGGATTATTTCAAAATACCATTTATTTTCCAACAAGAAGATGGGGAACATACACACAGTTGGGCCGAATGAAGCTCTTGTAATCTCAGGTTTGTTTTGCATATGTTTATTACCAAAATGCTTATGTGCTCAACTTTTTAAATTGCTTTCGAGTCGCCTCATAATGTCCATAATGTTATGAAGTGGGTGGGGTAATGATGCAGATGATGCGAAAAGTAAGCGTCTGATAGAAATAAGATATTTCTTGATTGATTTTGAGAGCTATACGTGCCTAACACAATTTCATATTTTCCATTTCGTTTGAATTCTGTGTGCACGTGTAATGGAAAATGTTTCGTTTTCCCTTTTCTGAGAACTATTTCTGTCAGATTTTGTTCTGTTCCGTATACTATTCGTCTGGTGATGCTGAACACTGACCAAACAAGTACTTTTTTCGCTTAACTGGTGTTATAATCCGAAAACCCACAAAAGGAAAGTATGGCAATTTAAATCATTAGAAATTATTCAACACAATTCATTTATTGTGATGGAAATTAATTTAAACTATTGTAAAATGACTGACCATTGCGAAATTAGGTCAATGTGAAAACTCACCCAAAAATCTTAAATGAGCTAATGGAAACTGAACAGTAATGAGTATTTCCATAGCCGTCACTTGCTTGGCGTGCATGAATTTGATGCGGACAGAAGTACTTTGTACATCCACCATGCATGTGTTAAATAGTTCACATTCCATGCTTCAGTGCAGGTCTAGCTCACGTTTCCGTGAGTACAGTACACGCATCGTGGGTTTTCCAATTTCCACCTAGCCACCGCGTCAGAAATAAAATTCAGGTGGCATGTCACCGTGGCGTGTCCACCGTGGACAGAAATTGCCACGCTAATTGTCACCGTGGCCATTTCACTGTACATCGTAAAATTGACGGTCATGGTGGAAACACCGTGGTCAAATTAGACGAACGCGGTGGATTCACGGTGGTTATTTGACTGTGGTTTATTTTTCCGCTACAAATTTTAAACGAAGTAAAAAAAATCATCATGGACAGCGAATTATTTACTTATTATTATACGCACTTACATGCCTGATTTATATGCATTACTAAGCTGCTACATGTAAATCCAAATTTGAATCATAAATGTCGAAAATGGGATGGCAGTGTTTTCTAACAAACTTAACACATTTATGAAGTGATTTTCAGAAAATGACGTATAGTTACTTCGCTAAGTTTTGTCACCAAATTAGACCTAACTTCTTCAGTTTCAACACTAATAATGCATAAATAAGAAGGGTACAAATTCTCTCAAACAGTCAATAGCACTGCATATCGATTGCACGGGGGTTACAGCTAGAATTAAATGGAGGTTAATTTACCAGTCAAGGTCAGTTTGGAAAACAAACAACCAATGAAAATGCTAGCATTCATCTATCATGTGCTAAGCACATGCTAAGCATCAGTTTCAACACAACTTCATCAAAACAATGTGTGTAGATCATATTGGGATTAAATTGCAATAAAGTCTGACCTTATTGACATATTACGCGTTTAAATTAGGACATTCCTGTTCAATTTATTGGAGTAAAATATTAACCAGAGAGCCAGATATATACGTCATCTGATTGACAGAAAACATCATTCATGACGTCAGTTACACTAACTTTAAACCTTGTTTATTTCAACAGCGCTAAAAATAGAAAATCAATAATAGTTAAACTCTCTGGCAAGACAAATTGCACCAGTTCACCCCATTTGTGCAAAAGTACACGCGGACTTTAATTGTTGTGTTTTAGTGCTGTGCAAGTGTCTGAAAATATTTTTTTGTTACTCAGCCATGCGTTGAGTTGGATTTTACGGATAATTTCAGGACATATATTAATTTTGGTCGACTTATACGGTAATTGTTCTGCGATCTTATCAATTTTATTCTTTTTTTTCTCAATAGATCGTGTCGCCATCGTGTTGTCATCATAATATGTGTTGTCACCGTGGATTCACGGTGGCAATGGTCACCGTGGCCGTCCACCGTAATTTTAAGATCTGGGTGGATTCACGGTGGCAAATTTTGCGTTGTCACCCAGAGTCGTCGCCACCGTGACGGGTGGAAAAAGGAAAACCCACCTTGCGTGTACTGTACTTAATAAGTTAATAATGATTTATACTTTCAGTACTTGTATTGCTGATTGAATTGCCTTCCCCTGAGGAAAACTCTTTAAATCATAAAGTTTTCCCCAAAAATTCAAGTTACATAAAGTTTTTTCTTCCCTTTTGAAAAAATTATGTTTTATTTTTCCCCAAATTTAAGGAAAGGGCCCCTTTCCCCACCTGAAATAAAAGCGCTGTATAGATATGGCCTATACTCATAACCACCTGAATGTTTCATGCATTCTTCAATGTTTGTTAAACATGTATTGTTACAATATGTTCCTGATATGTTTCCTGTATTTCAGGTGGCTGTTTTGGTGCCACTGGTAGAAAATTCATTGTTGGAGGATGGGGTTGGGCATGGTGGTGTGTCACAGATACTCAGTCGTAAGTTGTTTGATTAGTTTGCAATAAGGTAGTGATTTTTTTTTGTTAATAACATAACATTTATTTCCTGGTATAGATTCTGTGTTATTATTATAGAATGATTTGTCTTGATGTTATTCATAATCATCTATACAGTTTTGGATTCAGACAAAACCTTCCAGATATTTTATTTTTAGATTTTTTTAAATTTAATAATGTTATGTTCTGAACTAAAATATCCTAGATCAGAATTATGTATGTATAAGATAAAGAAGTCATAAAAATAAGGTTTTCAAGTAGGGCTGTGGATCGTTGGGTAAGTGGCGATCCGATCCAATCCACGATTCAACGCTTACGATCCACACATCGAATCACAAACCTTTGTTATGAAGTAACACATCTAAAACTTAAACATTGTAGTCCTGAAGACAGTAAAATTTAATTTTCTTTTAGGAATAATGAAGTAAATCAATATTAAAACTGTTCTATGTTAAATTTATACGTACTCCCTTCCAATTAATAGATTTACCAGCATCATTTTCTGGTTTGAGACTGTGACCCAATATTTAAAGATCCGATTGGACCTCTTGGCAATCAAAGTAGTCTATGATGAGACAGTATGTATTAAGAGAAAAGGGATTTTTAAGAACAAAAAATCCCCTTTATGTCAAAAAACAAGATCGCGAACTACGAATCTCAGTGGACGATTATTCTTACTCGATTTTTCAACTTGATTCGTGATTAACCGAGTACTCGGATACTCGCCACAGCCCAATTTTCAAGTGTACTGTTTCAGTGTTTGTTTAACTTAAGTTATAGTGCTGATTGAAACACATTTTTTTTATTTTGTTAAGTTACTAATTGGTGCTGTCTTTCCCCATTATATTTTGTGGCAGCATTAAATGATTTTATTAAATGAAGATGTAAATGAATGAATGCATTATCTCTTAGGATTTCGCTGGAAGTCATGACCCTGAATCCACAGTGTGAAAGTGTGGAAACATCTGAAGGTGTACCAGTCACTGTGACTGGCGTCGCTCAGTGCAAGGTCATGAGGCAGCCAGATATTCTGAAAACAGCCTGTGAACAATTTCTTGGCAAGAGTGTAGATCACATTCAAAGAGTGATTCTACAAACTTTAGAGGGTCATCTTAGAGCCATTCTGGGTAAGTCTTATATATATAGTTGTTTGTCAAATTGACTCAACATAGTGTTGTTCTTTTCCTGATTTGAATTTTTACCCCTTGATTTTTTTCTAGACAAATTTTAGTCATGTGTATGACTATGAGTTCATTCTAGTTGTTTGCGAGTAGTTGGTAATAGAATCTATTACTAGTTTGGGTCATCCTGGCCATTTGACTGGTGAAATCGGTCGTTCTGACTGTCATTGGATTGTCTACTTGTTGTGTAACCTTACATGTTTGACTGAATGTGGTTGTCTGCTCTTTTGTTAATAGTTGAAAAGTAAGTAGATATTTATGATGCACAAATTCAGAATTCTTCAGTCATTGCTCTGTAATGTTGCCCTAGATAAGTTGTTGTGGCATAAAATCAGAAGTGTTATTAGAAGTAAGTCAATGTGGTTGTATCATTGCAGATTATTGTATTAAGGTATATTTTATTCGATGGATTGTGAAAAGACTTGTTCCACAAATAGGTTTACCACCTTAAATATCCTTAATGAAAAAGAAACAACTTCATACAAAAAACCTAAACCAACGCTTCTGGTTATTATTTGTCTATCTATAATGTTTCGTTATAGTATTTCTTGTTAGGATTAGTTTACCATGCCATAACTTGTTTTATTTGTAGATGGGACGTATAATGTTATTCTTTGTTTTTAAATAATTTGATGTGTCAGTATTTGATATCCCTGTTCAGTATATTTTAAGTGGCACTTGAATCTTTTTTGGTTGTTTGGTTGATAATATTATTTTAACTGAATCTCATTTAACCTTTTCTTAGGCAAGATAATTCATATCTTTTTTAGGTACACTCAGTGTAGAAGCTATATATCAGGATAGAGACCAATTTGCTCAGTTAGTCAGGGAAGTTGCCTCCCCTGATGTGGGTAAGATGGGTATTGAAATTCTCAGCTTTACTATCAAGGACATCTTTGACAATGTTGAGTATTTGTCCTCACTTGGTAGAGCCCAGACTGCCAATGTTAAGCGTGATGCTGACATTGGTGTAGCTGAAGCAAACAGAGATGCTGGTATCAGGGTAGGTACTCTACATTCCCGGTATCTATGCATTTATCTTTTATTTACTCATAATTACTCCATATTATGATATTTGAGATTTAAAGAGATTTGAAAACCTCTCATATTTTGTATGTCACTGTTATTTTTCCAACCTCTTCTAAAAATTAAAGTCATTACTGGAAGCTTTTTTAATTGTTATTTCATAATATCATTAATGATGACATGTCATTTGATTCTTAAAATTATGTTTTTTGATCGTCAGAAGAACATCATAAGTGCACATAATTTCTAAAAGACATTTCTAGAGAATAATTGTGCTTTGTGAACATGCAAAACATGTCTAATTCATTTCCTTTTTACTTAAACAGGAAGCAGAATGTGAGAGATTAAGACTGGACTCCAAGTTTGCTGCTGATACTAAAGTTGCTGACTCAAAGAGACAGTATGAGATGCAGAAAGCTGCTTTCGATATGGAAGTCAATGCCAGGGTTTGTTAATACTTCACTTTTAGTTTATGACTTTCATTACTTGATTGAGTTCAATTTATGAAGTAACATTTATAAGTGTTTCAGACTTCACGAAAGACCTAAGAAATTTACTGGACAGTCGGTCTGGTAAACTGAAATTTTTTACCAGACCGAACCAAAGTTTACAGGACCAGAATTAAAAAACTAAAGCCAGGCCCTTTCACTTCATAATTGCAACAAACAATACTGTTACTATTATACATATGAATTATTTCACTCTATTTTTATTAGCTCACATGTCACAAAGTGACAAAGTGAGCTATTAGGATCACTCTCCGTCCGGCGTCGTGCGTCAAACTTTTTGTTGTGACCACACTAGGGGCCACATTTTTGGCTCAATTTTAGCAAAACTGGGTCAGAACGTTAATATCAACAAAATCTCGGACGAGTTCGATATTGGGCCATTTGGGGTCAAAATCTAGGTCACCAGGGCCAAATAAGGGAAAACCTTGTGAACACTTTAGAAATCACTGTTTTGACTTTATCTTCATGAAACTTTGTCTGAATGTTTATTTTAATAATATGTAGGTCAAGTTCGATAATGGGTCATTTCTGTAGTAAAATTAGGTCACTAGGGCAAATTGCTGGAAAACCTTGTGAACACTCTAGAAGTCACTGTTTTGATTGTATGATCATGAAACCTTGTCAGAATGTTTGTCTTCATAATATCTTGGACGAGTTCGAACATGGGTCATCTTGGGTCAAAAACTAGGTCGCTAGGTCAAATCTTATGAAAAACCATGTAGATTTCACAGTTATTATTGGATCTTCACCAAACTTTGTCAAATCGTTTGTCAGATGGCTTGTCTTAATGATATTAAGGACAAGTTCAAATATGGGTCACCCAGGGTCAAAAACCAGGTCACAAGGTCAAATCTTAGGAAAACCTTATTAACACTGTAGATCTCAAACTTTGATCGTATCTTCACCAAACCTTGTCAGAATGTTTGTCTTAATGATATGTAAGACAAATTCGAACATAGGTCATCTGGGGTCAAAAACTAGGTCACGAGGTCAAATCTTAGGAAAACCTTGTCTATGCAGTAGTTTTCATGGTTTTGATTGGATCTTCACCAAATTTTGTCAGAATGTTTGTCTTATTCATATGTAGGACACGTTCAAACATGGGTCATCTGGGGTCAAAAACTAGGTCACCAGTTCAAAACAATGTTTTAATGAGTGAACAGTGATTGTCATGTGAGCGATATAGGGCCATCTTGGCCCTCTTGTTTGACTTACACAACTGATTACTGAATTACTCTAGGCCATTGGCAATTTGTCTGTATGTTTGAGATTTCAAACACACACGAGTTGTTGACATTGAAACAGAAAGCTGTGACCTCGTGATTTTTAAAATTCTACGCTGGTTACCAGTTTATAAAATGCTACCGATTATGTCAATACTCTGAACTAAGTTCCATTCTCATTCGATATACATCGGAAAATTCCGGAATCCAATCAAACACGCGCTCTCATAATTATTGCTATGTCATAGCAATATGATTATGAAGAACCAATGAAACAAATGCTAGCGTAAATGACTTCACAATATTTACAAGTTAAAAATACCATGGGAAAATTAAACTTACATTGGACAGGAAAATAGGTGGTTCATTTATATGCCACTGACTTGTATTTTTACCGGACACTCGGTCTTGTAAACTTGCTACATCTTGTCGGACCGTCCCAAAATTTACCGGACATGTCCCGGTCTGACGGCTTTCACGATGTCTGGTGATTAGTTTGCTAGTCACACCAACCTGATGATCGGTCAGTTTTAGATTTGATGTCAGAAGCAAACATTCAACTGTTTGAGTTTTTAGCTCACCTGATTCATCAGGTGAGCTTTTAGGATCGTTGAATGTCCGTCGTCCGTCCACAATTAGTTTGTTTACACTCTAGCAACCACAGCTCTTAACGAATCGTGATTAAACTTGCTCACAATGTATATGGCCACAATGTCTCGGCTAAGTTTGATTATGGGCAAAATCGGACAATAACTTCTAGAGTTATGGGCCCTTGAATTACAAAATTTGCTATATTTAGCTTGTTTACACTCTAGCTCCTTCATTTATTCTCCAATCCTAATCATATTTTCAGTAAATGTGTATAACCAAAAGATCTTGGACAAGTTCGATTATGGGCAAAATCGGATCAGAACTTCAAGAGTTATGGGCCCTTGACTTTGAAAATTTGCTATATTTTAGCTTGTTTACACTCTAGCACCTTCATTTATTCACCGATCCTAATAATATTTTCAGTAAATGAGTATAACCAAAAGATCTTGGACAATGGGTGGAATCAGACCACATGTTCAAGAGTTATTGGCCTTTGACTTAGAAAATTTGCTATATTTTAGCTTGTTTACACTCTAGCGCCTTCATTTATTCACCGATCCTAATTATATTTACAATGAATGTGTATGACCTGATGGTTTTGGACAAGTTTAGTTATGGGTGGAATCGGACAACAACTTAAAGAGTTATGGGCCCTTGGATTAGAAAATTTGCTATGTTTTAGCTTACAAGTTTAACAGTATTATACCTTCATTGTTGGTTTTGATCTCAAAATCTACGTAAAAATGAGTTTTACGAGAAGGAAACTATATTACCTGGTCATTAATTATTGGCCTTTGTTCTCAGGTGAGCGATAAAGGGCCAATGTGGCCCTCTTGTTAATTTACATCTGATCAGATTTATAGTCATATTGATGATTTATTTCGTAATTTTATTTTTATCCATTAAAGTTGCATTATTTTCTAGTAACCATGTAGCTGAGTTGATATGCATTTAAAATGACTTTTTTGTCATAATTTCTAAGTGTGACTTTGCTCTGTTAACAAAAAGGTTGACTCTATCTCATTCATGAATACAATCCTATATAATTCTTGATTACCTTTCTGAGTAAATATTATTTTGGTTTGAACTAGCTCAATAGTCTATACAATTACAGATTTGCCATTTTTAGATGGTCATGGTATGCTAAACAATAAATAACTAAATGACTAGTTATATATATTTTATTACTTCAAGATTTCTCTATTTTAAACAGAGAGCTGAGTCCCAACTTGCGTACGAGCTGCAGGGTGCTAAAGAACGTCAGAAGATTCGTGCTGAGGAGATTGAGATAGATGTCGTCGAGAGGAAGAAGCTGATTGACATTGAAGAGAAGGAAATCTTGAGAAAAGAGAAGGAACTCATTTCGACCGTTAAACGTCCAGCTGAGGCTCAAGCTTACAAGGTGGAGACAATTGCTGAGGGTCAAAGGTCAGTATCTTGTGAGCGATAGTATATAGATTTGAAGTCCTTATAGTGCAAACTTTTTTTAACTACTAGTGTCAAAATTCCTCTTAAAGGATCAAAATCTTTGAAATTTTGAGTTTCATACTAAATTAATTGCTTTTTTATACCCCCGCAAACGAAGTTTGAGAGGGGTTATATTGGAGTCACTCGGTTGGTCCGTCCGTCCGCATAAAATATCAGAAGTTTGTGGAGAGAACTACTTTCACATTCTTTAAGCAGTTGCAATGAAATTTGAAATATGTTATCACCATGAAGTGTACATGTGCAAGACACAATTTTCA
Source organism: Lutraria lutraria (assembly GCA_964023205.1). Taxonomy (NCBI): domain Eukaryota; kingdom Metazoa; phylum Mollusca; class Bivalvia; order Venerida; family Mactridae; genus Lutraria; species Lutraria lutraria. Next base: position 28,702,237 of record OZ026837.1, on the reverse strand, counting down.
TTCACAGCGATTCACTCATTCCAGAGTTACAAATATGTTTGATATTTTCATAGAACTCAGACTGTTGAAGTTGCCAGAGCTGAGGCAGAAAAGATCCGTCTGGTTGGTGCAGCTGAAGCTACATCTATTGAAGCTGTCGGAAAGGCTGAAGCTGAAAGAATGAGATTGAAGGCTTCTGCTTACAAACAATACGGAGACGCTGCTATGCTCAGTCTTGTCCTTGAGACCTTACCAAAGGTTTGTCACTTAATGTACTTCTTACTAATGAGAAAATAATTCCTTTTTTGCTGTTAAAGATAAGGGCATTAGCCATAGCAGTGAACATATTTTGAATCTATCATGACTTATGTATAGACCGGGAACATCAACATTTTTATCTAGTTCTGGTTATTAACCCCAGGACGGAGTTGTCATGAGCTATAAATGAATGTTGACAGAATTTGTTAATACCAAAACATGCTAAATAAGTTTGAAATGTGAATTACCGTAAACACTCATGTATATGTCGCACTTTTGTATAGGACGCAGGTAAAAAAAACAGTTGAAATCCTGGGAAAAAAATTTGTGTAAGAACGTATAACATCAAATTACATACCTACCTGCGAAATTGTAAGTGTCAAAATTGTAAGTGTCAATTTTATGCAATTAACAAAGTGTCAAGGCAACCAGTTATCCTGCATTTCTTAACAACTAACATGTGACATGATAAAAAATCAATACTTCAGCTGCCAGATTTGAAGTTTACACATTCTAGACTTAATTTAGGGCGCACAAGGGTGTCAATATAGCCAAATTAAAAACATTATACATGGCCGACATTTTTTGCTTCAACCACATTGTTTCCATATTTAATTCAGTTTGCATTATAGAATATCCTTCAGGGCAGATTAAATAATTATAACCGTGCCATTTCTTGAAAATTTTCATCAAAAATCCGAATTATTGACACCCCTGTGCGTACCATGACATTTAAACATTGTACCTGAATAAAAAAGTCGACCAGCTCACATAAATTGCCTAACACTGAGGCAGGATCAAAGAGCGGTGAATTATAAAGATCAAAGACATGTGATTCAGTGCTTTATGTCTAATAACAATAGGTCAATAATAGTTCATATAAGGATTGTTGTTGATTTTATGTTTTACCAACATTAGGTAAGTGTGAAAAAAATACTTCAGAATCCATTTTGACTTTTTGTTTGAGTCGTAAAAAACATGGGATTGAGGTCTACCGCCTTGTATAGCACGCACTACTTTTTTGGTCCCGATTTTGGAAGTAAAAAAGTGCAACATATACACAAGTGTTTACGGTATTCATCTTTTGCTGTTAAGGGTGATACTGACATAAAATAATGCTGTTTTTCAAATTCTGTATTGATGAAATAATTGAAGCAAATTTATTAATTCTAGAAATGATAAACCAATAGTGATTTGATATTGAAAGATTTTTCTGGGGATGATAACTAAGGACTCTTGATTTTATTAGTTCATAATGATGCTAGGGCTAAGCCCTATAAGTGACTTTAAAATTCTGCATATTTTGACACATGGTAACACTGATATTCCTATGTTTTTAGATTGCTGCTGAAGTGTCTGCGCCATTATCCCGTACTGATGAGATTGTCCTTGTTGGTGATGACCGTACTACATCAGAGGTCAGCCGACTCATCAGTCAACTTCCACCTGCAGTACAAGCACTGACTGGTGTTGACTTGTCCAAGGTAAGACCTTCTGATTTACTCCAGTAGTTTAGCTTGCAATCCATAGAAAGCAACTGATGGATATTTTCCATTTACTTTTTAGCTCACCAGAGCACGAATGTGCTCAGGGTGAGCTTTTGTGATCACCCTGCGTCCATCGTTCGTCGTGAAGTGGCGTCCATATTTACTTAAAACAACGTCTCCTCCTACACCGCTATTCTGATTGCAACCAAACTTTGCTGAAATGATCCTTGGGTGGTCCCCTTTCAAAATTGTTCAAAAAATGAAATTTCATTAAAAACTCTGGTTGCTATGGCAACAAATAGAAAAAACTTAAAAAATCTTCTTGTCCGAAACCACAGGGCCTAGAGCTGAGATATTTGGTATGTAGCATTGTCTAATGGAACTCAACAAAGTTTGTTCAAATTATTCTCCTGGGGTCAAATTGGCTCCGCCCCGGGGGTAACTTGATTTTACATAGACTTATATAGGAAATTTAAAAAATCTTCTTGTCAAAAACTACAATGCCTAGAGCTTTGATATTTAGTGTGTAGCATTGTCTAGTGGACCTCTACCAAGTTTGTTCAAATTATTGCCCTAGGGTCAAAATTGGCCCCGCCCCGGGGGTCACTTGATTTATATAGACTTATATAGGAAAATTTAAAAAATCTTCTTCTCCGAAACCGCATGGCGTAGAGCTAAGATATTTGGTATGTAGCATTGTCTAGTGGACCTCTACCAAGTTTGTTCAAATTATTGCTTTAGGGTCAAAATTGGCCCCGCCCCGGGAGTCACTTGATTTATATAGGCTTATATAGGAAAATTTAAAAAATCTTCTCCGAAACCACAAGGCCTAGAGTTAAGGGTAAAAATTGGCCCTGACCTTAGGGTCACTTGATTTTACTTGGACTCGTTTAGAAATATATTAACAATGTTCGTCTCCAAATTACCTTTTTTCCTGGTGAGCATGTATAGGGCCATCATGGCCCTCTTGTTTATGCATAAAGTTGGAAAAGTATATGTATGGTCTCATACCTGATAATGTTTATATATTTTTGAAACATTCTTTAGAAACAGTATGTTTGAAAAAAGTTCTGTTGTTGTTTTTTTGTCACACTTTGGAATGCAGTATTTACTTGATGTTAAAAGGTGTAATTGAAATATTTTATTTTATATTTCAGGTGTTGACCAAAGTGCCAGGAGCTCAGTAATCATGAAAAAAGTGTAGCATTGAATTCAGAGGAGAACAATTCATACTTAGGACTTGGTCAATACTTACTCTATTATATGGCTCAGTGCTGTCAATATTTTCCATATTTAGTTGTATTGGACATGATGTGAGATTGATGTTTTGAAAGACAATTTTATGTAAATTTTACTCAATTTTACAATGAGTTAAGGATCAATGCAGTCTTTTTCGATGTTTGAATAATGTTTAAAATTGATTTAGTTTTAGTAGCTTTTTTTCTATTGGTCTTTTGTCGAGATATATCTTTCATTTGGAAGGAGAGTAAAAATGGCATATATGTTATGAAATACCTGACTATCAGTCAATAGTAAGCGTATTTCTGGGCGTGTCTTAGTTTCAGTCATTATTGACATTTTCTATGAAATATGGATGACTATTTGAAAAGTATTATTCAATTATTTGAATTAAATTACAGTGTAATTTATTTATTTGTTAATAGTTTGAGATATCAATATTTAAACATGACCAAAACTAATAATTTACTTCACATATTATTTGTTCAATTTCATGATGATATTTTTATTGATTGATATCTAAAACAATTCTTTATAATTGTCATACTTTCTGCACTAAAATTTTAAAATTCTGAGAGGTATTATTTTGCCTGCTGGAAAAAGAAGATTTATTTACTGATTTATTGCTTATTGTTTTTCTTGTTTCCAATAATTGTTATTTTTAGAGTTCAACAGGGCAAACGCTGCTTTTATTTGGGTATAAAGTTTGTTGAATGAGTCAATTAAGTTTAGGTGACTAAAATTTGTAGAAGGTTTGCAAGTTTTTTTAATCAAGGAAAGAATTTGTGTTGTGATTACTTCATAACTGTTTTTTATAACTTTTTAGTATACTGTATTATATCTGTACCTTGTAATATATGTAGTAATTTTATGTATTCTCCATATAAATATACTTGTTGTTTGTTGTAGATGTTTTTTAAATTTGTGTTTTTATCACAGTCTGTTCACTGTTTTTATGTTGATTTATCTACAAAAGCAGCTAATGAAATAAATATGTTTTAATGAGAGTTTATATAAATGTTACAATAGTATTTTCAGTCATTCTTTCACTGTATTGAAATCCCTTATATTTTTTCATTTCAATGATTTTGTTTAGAAATGGATGGTTCATCCATACTTGACTATTTTAAGCTAAAATTGAAAAGTACTGTTAAATCTTGTAATTGGTCCGTACTATTTGCTGAGTTACATAGGCAACTATGATCATTGTTAAAATGATGTATAATTTGAATTACTCAAGGTTTGTTGTGTGGTTTTAAAACAATGTTAATACTAGTCATCTAAACGTTCAATTTTCTATCTTGAACCATAGAAGCCTTGGGTGTAAAATTAAATGAATGTGTTGTATGTATGATTATTTATTTAAATGAATATTTCTTCTTTTGTCATTTGCAATAACTTAGATAAAAGGTTGCAATAATTAAGCGATAACAATTGATTGCATTTCAAATCCTGTGGAAGTTAGATTGAAATTTTCATGTCTTTAAAAACTGCTTTCCTTAAAGCTGTAACTGCACACATTTTGCAGCATCAGTTATGATGTTGTTGCTAATGCTTTATTTACTTTGAAGCACTTTTTTCTTATTTAAAATCAACACTTATATGTAGATGATACAATATTTAAGCTTTCTTCATGTCAGGAATTTTAGATTTTTATCTTGCAAGTTGTCCACTATCTCAGGTTTTCCTCTTCAAGAAATTAGCTGTTTACTGTATGTGTTGGTTTTGATTTAGTTTGGTCAGATTATTCAGCCTTACAATGTTTACAATTCTTTCACCCTGTTCAGTCTCCCATCATTTCTTTGTTACTGTGTAATGGTAGAAACTCTGGATAATAAGTAATTCAAATGCAGGTATGTCCCAGACAACCTTTAAATCAATTATTTTTGTAGATTTGAGATTTTCTTAGTTAATGTTACCAAGGTAACAGTTTCTAGACACCAGCTGTTGTAAAACTGACAAATTGTGTGGCAACAGTCCTAGGCTTGTCATTTTTAACCTACACTAAGTGATAACTTCATGTAGTAGTTTTTGTTTGATTAGAATGAAATCCCTACCCAATTTTATGATGCTGAAATCTTGCATTTGTGCCTTAAGATAACTCACAAAATTATATCTTGTACAAAGCCTTATTCAAACCACAGATTGAGAATTGTAAAACGTTTACTTTATACTAGGGCATAAAATGAGTGGCTGAAAATCTGATTTTGTTTGAAGGCTAGTCTCAAAGGCCTCTGATTGGTCAGTGTTGAGTTCAGGCATAGGTATAAACCAATGGCATGCTGCATTCCTGATCACTTATCTCCAGGCTTTATCAGAATATGTGTTGAATAAAGAAGTGACATACTGTATTGACCATTAAAATTATTTTGAGATTTGAAGAACATTTCAACATGGTCGAGTGTGCATTATCATTTTATTGTTCTGTATTTGATGCTTATGATCAACATCTCTAATTATATGCCTGTTGGACATTAATCTTATTGTCAGTTGGAAATCAATTTTGATATGGAAAATGAAATTTGGATGATGAATTATATATACTTCTGTGTTAGGAAAAAAATAGGTTCAAACTTTAGTGGTACAAATATGGTTGTGTAAAGTTTGTGCGTCAGTTGCTACAGTTCAAAATAAAAAAAATGTCAGGTACTCATGAATGTTTTGTGAACAAGACAAATCAAATATTTGTAGATTTTCTGTTAAACAAGTACATCGGATATATCAATGTATTTTGTATCTAAATTTAACATTACCTATTTGAAATACCTGTGTAGTCAGAAATTATGTACAAGTTGAGTTATTAAATACATAATTATAAACATAATACTCTATGGATACTAATTAATTCTGAATGTATGTGTATTATCATTTTTTTTTATTTCTGTTCTGAAAATATATTAATATTAAATACATGTAGTAAAATTATTTGATCTTTTTCATTCTTTTTAACCATTTGAATTTTTTGTGAAAGATGTTTTAGAAGTTTTGTTACAAATTGTACTTCTTCTGGTAGTTTATAGTGTCTTTGTCAAGGTATGGATATTAAGCGAAGCCCATCTAATTTTGAAATAAAAGTGTATACAGTATTTATGGCCGAAGTTTAGTTTCTTATCTGTCAAGATTATATAACTCATTTCTGAAACTATTCAAATAAATAATTTTTAGAATTTACAGAATATTTATACAGGGTAATAGTTGATTTATTTATATTCGTGTTTTTAATGTCATTCTCAAGAAACTGCTTTTTTGTTAAATCAAGCTTTTGTCAATTAGGCTGATGTATGTCACATTTCGAGTGAATGTTTAAGAATTCGGCACACAATCACTCTCTAAAATCAGACTTCGTCCGAGTCATACATATTAGTATAGACAAATGCTCAAATTATTGCAGAAATCCTGGCGGTAACAACTGATATTGAAGTTTGCCCTTGTAAATATGTGCTTGATTATATCATGATAATTTAGATTGCATATATTCAGAAGATTGTGAGACTCGGTCACTTTAAATGTTAACAAATGTCACAGGTTTCTTACCAGTATGTTCAGAACCATATTTATTATACCTTAATGTTTTTAAATATTACTCAAAATACTGTACTTGTATTTCAGTAGACAATAAATCTCAGTAAACATCACCATAATTTTGTAACTTGATATTCCACATACTTGCCTTGTATCAGAATTGTTGGGTATTAGCTTGTGCCCCCCCCCCCCCAGGTCTTAGCTCTAGGCCTTGTGGTTCCTATATAAAATAGAATAAAACCCCGGGGCGGGGCCAATTTTGACCCTAGGGCAATAATTTGAACAAACTTGGTAGAGGTCCACTAGACTATGCTGCACACCAAATATCAAAGCTCTAGGCATTGTAGTTTTTGACAAGAAGATTTTTTAAATTTCCTATATAAGTCTTTGTAAAATCAAGTTACCCCCGGGGCGGAGCCAATTTTGACCCCAGGGGAATAATTTGAACAAACTTTGTAGAGTTCCAATGCTACATACCAAATATCTCAGCTCTAGGCCCTGTGGTTTTGGACAAGAAGATTTTTTAAGTTTTTTCTATTTGTTGCCATAGCAACCAGTTTTTAATGAAATTTAATTTTTTGAACAACTTTGAAAGGGGACCACCCAAGGATCATTCCAGCAAAGTTTGGTTGCAATCGGCATAGCGGTGTAGGAGGAGATGTTGTTTTAAGTAAACATGGACGCCTCTTCACGACGAACGCAGGGCGATCACAAAAGCTCACCTTGAGCACATTCGTGCTCTGGTGAGCTAAAAATGGCAAAGTTAAGGTCAATTTAATAGACACTGATGGATTTTTAGCTCAGGTGAGCTTTTAGGATCGTTGAATGTCCGGTGTACGTCCACAATTAGTTTGTTTACACTCTAGCAACCGCAGCTCACAATGTATATGGCCACAATGTCTCGGCTAAGTTCGATTATGGGCAAAATCGGACCAGAACTTCAAGAGTTATGGGCCCTTGACTTTGAAAATTTGCTATATTTTAGCTTGTTTACACTCTAGCACCTTCATTTATTGTCGAGCCCGCCTGCGATGAGCTCGACTTAGTCGCCACAATGGCGGTTGCGTGTCTGTACGTTAGTTAGTGAGTGAGTGAGTTAGTGTGTCCGTCCGGATCCTTGTCCGGGCTGTATCTCCCTTATGCATCGACACTTTTTAAAATAACTTGGCATAATTGTTAAACACCATGAGACGGTGTGCAGTGCGCAAAATCCAGATCTCTAGCTCAAGGTCACACTTAGAGGTCAAACATCAAAAATGAGCATTATATACCTTGTCCGGGCTGTATCTCCCTTGTGCATAGAAACTTTTTAAGATAACTTGGCTTTATTGTTAAACACCATGAGACGGTTTGCAGTGCGCAAAATCTAGATCTCTAGCTCAAGGTCACACTTAGAGGTCAAACATAAAAAATAATCATTATACACCTTGTCAGGGCTCTGTCTCCCTTATGCATTGAATTATTTAAAAATGACTTGCCATAATACAATGCGACCATGTGTCTTGGGCAACACCCATATTTTTATAGGTCAAAGGTCAAGATTACCCATTCGGTCAAATATATTTTCCTTGTCTGGGCTGTAACTTCTGTTTGCATTCAAGGATTTTTAAATAAATTGGTATAAAAGTTTACTTCAATGAAATGATGTGTCATGAATATCACCCATACTTGTAGTTCAAAGATCAAGATCACAAGCTGGCTAAACAGGGGCTCGACATGTTGCCCTTGGGCTTCTAGTTCACCGATCCTAATAATATTTTCAGTATATGAGTATAACCAAAAGATCTTGGACAAGTTAGTTTATGGGCGAAATCGGACCAGAACTTAAAGAGTTATGGGCCCTTGATTTTGAAAATTTGCTATATTTTAGCTTGTTTACACACTAGCGCCTTCATTTATTCACCGATTTACAATGAATGTGTATGACCTTATGGTTTTGGACAAGTTCAGTTATGGGTGGAATCAGACCACAACTTGAAGAGTTATGGGCCCTTGGATTAGAAAATTTGCTACGTTTTAGCTTGTTTAACAGTATTATACCTTCATTGTTGGTTTTGATCTCAAAATCTACGTAAAAATGAGTTTACGAGATGGAAACTATATTACCTGGTCATTAATTATTGGCCTTTGTTCTCAGGTGAGCGATAAAGGGCCAATGTGGCCCTCTTGTCTTAATACAGTTAAATACGGAAACAATTAATGTGGTTGAAGGCCTCTTGATTGGCAAAAATGGACGGCCACATGATTTATAATTTTCAGGATTTTTAATTTGGTTCTATTGACACCCCTGTGATAGTCAGTCCTATGCTTCTCAAATAATGCTGTCCTGACTAGTGCACCTGGTGTTCCTATAAGGACCAACCCACTCCCAAACTTTCTTTAAGCAATTGTGAAAGAAAGGTCATTGTCTTGAGGGTATGTTGACCAGCCAGGTCTATTTCGTTATTGTTTCAGATTTCACACAATGATAACTAGGTACAGTCAAACCTGTGAACTGAGGCCATCAATGGAATATCAATCAATATGGACTGAATAATGACTGTCCCTCACTGTAGGACTAAATACAGAGATGTCTTGTTATCTCAGGTTTGACTCATTATTTTATGTCCATTGCCAAAGTCCTGTTTACAGTTACCTGACTGGTCTCATCGTATAGACCCTGGAGTTTCTAACCACAAAATCCCAAGTATGCAACATTTGGGATCTTGGGTCTGATAATAATAGAATAATTTGGGACACACCAACCCTATTGTTGGTAAAATAAATATACATGTAACTACCTCTTAAAGCCAATTACTGGTAATGCATTTTGGTTTCGCACACATTCAGTACAGTATTTTGGTTGATTTCCAATCAATGTTGTTCCTATGCCAAATATTGCCATCGACTCTTATGCCAATTTTCTGCAAACATGAACTAAAACCTAACATATCAAATGACAAAAATTGTAACAGACTTCCATGAAATAAATATTTTATTACTGAATTAAAGTTACAAGAATGTAGAATACTATATTATGAACAAAATCGCTAAACCCAACAAAAAGGGCCAAATATGACCCTTTAGCATGTTGGTATTTACTTGCTTCCCAATCAAAGTTTAAAACCATCTTACATTGTTTACAATTATGCAACATGATCATTTAAAAATATCCTGGACTCACCATTTTTTCCCCAATTGTTTTATTTTATTCTTTATAATAATGCCATGTTTATTTTCAATACAATCAAATAATGTTAACACAAAAGAATATGCCAACCTACCCAAAGTTTGGGCCACTTGACTGCAAATCAAACATTTTCTAAGGGAGGCATTAATCATTTCAAAGGAAATTGCTCATGACTGAATGGTGGCCTTTAATCAGAAGAAATGATAATCTGACATGGCCTTTAATCAGAGGAAATGATAATCTGACATGGCCTGATTATGTTGAATCAAAGTTCACATAATGTTGAGGTGAATAGTAATTCCTCATGAATACAAGTTTACTGGATATTAACACTGAAGTATATTTATGTAAAAAAATGATAGTTTAACTGAACTCATTGAGATTCCATTGAATTTATTGATCAACAATTTATGAATCAACACTAAACATTTCATTGATGTAAATAAACAATATTTCTACAATACTCAATTGAAAAGACAGTATAAAAATCTTTGTGGTTACTAGGGATTAATAGTACTTATATGCTTTAATTAATTGATCAAACAATATCGCAAACATAGAACAAAACAGAAAATAAAACACATCCATAAAACTTATGGTGAGGAAAGGATTGAAAGTAGAATTGTGATAGTATGAGTCTGTATGAGTCAGTTTACAAACTGATATTGACTAAACAAGTTTCGTTATACTAAGTTTTAACAGTTAGGAGACTGTCATTTTTGTATGGATTATACATAAATATAAATTTTTGGCTTGAAATATTGTAATGCCCTTCCATCATGGAAATATTTAACTGTGATGTTAAAACTGGATTTAAACTCAGTAAATGGTACCACCGCAACAACTGGAGTACTATTTTTGGAAAATATGCACCAAAAGAAAAGTTTATCTATGGCAACAAAAACTATGCAGTGCATTTTGGGGGTCAGCATGCAATAAAAACACAGTAACATGTCTATGAGAATAGATCCACCACATAAATTCAAAGAGGAAAACATATGCTGGGATGCATGCAAATCTATCCTTTTGAAGAAAAATATGCAATGTCGAGGCCAGGTTAATATTATATGAAAACATCTTTGGAGTGTGTATGTATTAAGGCCAAACAATATGAATCTTCAAAGACTCAAACAATCAAAATGGGTCCTTATATATATTATAAACACATTTACAATATTTGTACTAAGGTAATCTCTTACACAACAAAGTACATGTCAAATTATACAATAATTATGACAAGATATTAAACTGAACAACAGATTTTTGCAAGCACAGACTTGGATTACATACACATATTGCTCTCTCAAGATCATATCAGCATTTATGGACAATAATACTTCCATTAAATAAATCACGGACTCACAACCATGACAAGCTATGCAGTATGTGACAGACCCATCATTGAACTGGCCCAAACTCATATGTTTCTCATCCGTTAGGAATTTAATCACATCATGAAAATAAAGGTCACTTAAGAAACACTTGTTCGTTTTTCCTTTTCATCATCTGTCTGATTAAAACTTTCAGTGTCATTTTTACTAGTATCATTATTTGTTGATTCTTTAACAGTCAAGTTTTCTAATTTATCGACCACTGATTCAGCTTCCGTGTTACTAGATTCGGTACTTTCAGCTTTAACTTCACTTTTACTTTGGTCTCCAGCACCTTCAGCCTTCTTTGTGTCTTCCTTCTTCTCAGATTTGTCTCCATCTAAACAACAAAGAACATTCATGAATGTTTTAATATTTTACTGAGTGCAACATTAAAAATCTTTCAGTACAATAATGCTGTGACTGTGTTAGCCACAGAGACTTAGTGCCACTAAGAATTAGCATAATTGTTGTAATATACATTTCAACACATTCAATCACTTTATTCAAAATCAAAGGTCAAGTGTTGTCATTTATTAAATGTATTTTTATCTCAGCATTATAGAATATGGCTTAAATTGATTAAACATCTCTCTGATCAATTTGCACAACCCTCATATCTAATACTGTAGCTCAGACAGACGTAGAATGATTCAAAGTTACATGAAGACTTACTTGATTCAATTGTGGCATTGTGTTTTGGAATAGCCTCCTTCATTATCTGTTGTGCTTCAACAAACTTGGCTTTCCATTTCTGAGCATCTGCAAAATGTGATGAAGACATTGAAATATTCGTAAGATATGTAGTTAAATTGGAAGAAAATAGGTTGCCATTTTTGTTCATTGAGCATGCACTTAGTATAATGAGCAATTACGGAGTATGTTTTGCTGTTTTTATTGGCAACATCTTGCTAGTTTTCTTTTTTACAAAAATTTTCACATGAACTGTATCTATTAACAGTGAGTTTAACTGAGATAAGTATGTGGATAGGAGGACCCTGAATTTAAATAAACCTGTTGATTTTGTTAAAGAAGACTATTGATGATTATCTCTTACTGTATCTCTGAATTAGATGAACATGTGATCACTAGTATAACTCACTTTCTGCATTAGCAAACCTAATTGCTAGGAGTTCAGGTTTTGCTTCATCATCTGAGAAATCTGAAGGTGTTGTCCACACCCAGGCTTTATCACTGCCACAATTAGGGGTCAATTCCATCTCTGGCTGAACTGTAACAGAGAACAATTCAACTCAAATTTAACTCATACAAGAAATAAGTTCATAAAATCATGGATAGTCGCATGAGTAGTATACAGGGCTCTAATTTAACCCTTTATAGCATTTTTACTACTAAAATAGCAAAATAAAGCTTTCGACTGTTAGTAGTTGTAGTTGTACAGGGTTGAAATTACTATTACACAGTTACTAGTATTACTATTAGTTGTATGAAATTTTGTTGACTTAGAACTGGCTAACGGTCACTTATGACCCCCAACATTTAATATCTAGTGAACATTCAGGGTATGTATTATCAAGGATTTATATACATACATGGATTCGCAACTGCTAAAAATATCTCAAACTATATCTCAAACGATCCCACAATGCATTGCTATATACTTGGCAATGTCCGACAGCTGTAATCGGGTGTTTACGAACTTGACTATACTAAAAAAACTCAGGCAATTGGGCACGGGAAATTGGTTAAGCATGCAACAAATTCCTTAAAGATATTGAGATACATTTATAATCCACAATGTCTAAGTATAAGCATTGAAAAGGCATCAGTTGAATATTTTAAATTCCAAGATGGCGGACATCTATTATAATCCTTTCGTCTCCGAGATTAAACATTCAGAATACCACAGATATTTTCACTGTTGTTAACATTCAGATCATCACAGATATTTTCCTTTTTTTGCTTTTGTAAACAAAGAGCATGAAATCCCATTGATTCATGTGTCATTACCGCAGGATTTGATTAATTTAAACTATTAATATGGAAGTTGCAAATCCATGTATGTATACAAGTCCTTGGTATTATGAATTACAATTTACATATATATAATGAATATTAAATTGAACTACAAAAAACAAATGCTTACCATAATGATTAGCGCACAGTTTTAGAGTCTTATCTCGTCTCATTAAAACTCGCACAAGATTTGAAGATTTATGTCTCAACAATTTTGCAGTTCCTGTGCCACGTTCTTTCCATTCTGGAGGTTCAAGAGTATTATCAAATCTGTAAAGCTTGGCTCGTCTGAAACATATTAATGATAAAAATGTTACAGTACGGTACTACATTTTTTTGTACAAATTAATCATATTTTTAACATTCACATACAAATGCAAACTATACAACTAAGATCATTTTATCAAAAAACTGCATTCAGGAACTTTTTGTGTGATCTTGACTTTACAATGATAAGCTGGTTAAGCATCTGTTTAGGAGAAAGAAACCAGTGCCTTAGTTTTTGGTAATTATTTAGTTCACCGATTAGATATCCCTTCCAAACTTTTTAGACCATTAAATGACAAAACATTTACCTTGTCCTGCTACCTGTTTTCTGAGCTAATTAGCTCGTTTTGGTCCAATCTTGATCCAGTTTCAACTTTCATGACCAGACTTGAAATTGTTCTACCGCGCACTGACAGATTTAAACATAAACTTAGAGGGAAACTTTAGGGTAGTAAACAAAGCTTTCCAGTCAACTCGTACCATAGTTAACACGTACCGTAGTCAACTCGTACATGAATTTGGTCAACTTGTACAGTAGTCAACTCGTACCTTAGTTATATATTATGTGCTTGTATCGGCATAAATTTTGATGAACGTATTTTTCAAAACTTGTTTGTGACATATTTTGAAACAAAGACTCATGTTTCAACAAAATACTGATTTAATTAATCATAATTAAAATTCTTTATTCTGACCACTAAACACAATTAACGCTTGAACACGAACATTCTTTATGTTATAGTATCATTAATTTTATTATAAATTGTATTGTAAAGTTTATAGAATAAGTCGGTATGCTGACAATTAAAATTATTTAACACTTTAATAAAAGATTCCATTAACAAGCACATTACAGTTTGTTTCTCAGACAACAGCTATAATTAACAGTTATTTTAAATTCGAACAAAAACATGTATAATCATGTGCACAATTAACGTTAATCACAATTAATGCTATTGAACTCCAAATATAATTATATTCCATATTCATGTTGTAAAATTTCTTATCAAATGTCTTCTCAAATGCATTTTCCTGTACAAACCATGATTTCGAGGTCATTCTTCATGTATAAAGTAATCCTATAACAAATACAATAACATTTATACTAAAGGACGAATTGACTAATGTACAAGTTAACTTGGTCATGTACGAGTTAACCACAGATACGGTACGAGTTGACCAAATTCATGTACGAGTTGACTACGGTACGTGTTGACAACAGTACAAGTTGACCAGATACCTAAACAAACACTTCAACAAACGTATTAGTGTAAATACTTACAACTGAATTAATTCCTCTTCCTCCTCTTCAAGGGTTGCAATTTCAACTGATGGTAGTTGCACTATTGGTTCAAAATGGATTTCTGGAGAGTCAACTTCATCCTGGAACATTTTTTTTTGTATAATAAATCAAGTGCTAAGAATTTGAATACAACCAGATATTTGTTAGAATAAAATCAAAGAAGGTTGTAGTTCTAATAACCCTATTTACGTATATGTCATTATGAGAACAGAGATACACAATTTTCTCTGACGAGAACAATTATTGTCTACGACTAATGAAAAAAACCCACATCAACATGTTTAATTAATGACACTTTTCGATGCTATACATCAGATATTCTTTAAAAAAACCGGTCGAAGCAGAATCACAATAATCTTACAATAAATATATCCTATTAATATCGGTCGATCTTCTAAGGCTTTCACAAAGGACTCTTTATTTTTTTAATTAAAGGCATGAAAATATTGCTATTCAAGAATCTTCAATAGATCTTAGACAAAAAATTCGACCACTGGCCATCCGATCTTGAATGACAATTTTTAGTACCGTGTGACTACTGTTTGTTGCCATTTTCGATGCAGTGATTTTTGACAGATAGATGAGAAGATTTAGCTATTTCGTCTTCGCATCAAATATCCCTCCTTTCATAAACAATTCCGCTTCCGGTTACGTAAATGGTTAAAACCTCGACAATACCGTTGCGGTAAGATGTATATTGTCTCCCTTGGCTATATTCAGCATCGTTAATTTGATAGCTCTATCAGATTATTTATTTTTTTAAATTGATCACAGAAATAAAGAAATTAGAAGACCTTTACAAAAAAAATGTATGACATACCTAGATTCGAATAATGTAACATTTCCATAGATTCATATACAAAATTGTTCGAATTCAGTATTATATAGATATATATATATAGTTTATTTCAAATTTCAGTAAGCCATAGGCCCATGTGAACATACAAATAACACAATACAATTTTCATATGACAGTGGCAAGTGGAAAAATAGGCTTTAGTAATTACAGAACATTGTTATATAAGAAAGGTAGCTAGGCAAGTCAGTTTAGATAATGATTTATGTATTATAAATGTAAGAAGAAATCAAGAGAGAGAAAGGAGGACCGGGCAGAATCTGGCGGAGAAGGTGTATAGTATGAAATATAGTTCATTTGTAAGTCAACATACATATTAATAAAATCAAACATAAACATCTTCGTATCAATACAAAAATAACAACAAACGAACAAAAAAACACGCACATGTATATAATTAATTATGTGTGTATATATATAAGTATTTGATAGAACATTGAATTGGATTACCAACACTCTAGAAAATAGAAATTTGATATCTTCCCAGCGTTTTCTTTTGAATTTTAAACAAGACATATCTTTTAACAAGAAGTTAAATGTCTTTAAAAAGACAGTCGCGATGTTTCTTTGATGTTATTAACACTGTTGAAGCCAAAAGTATGATTTTTATTAAATTTCTAAATTGCCGTTATAGTACCGTGTGAACACCATGCACTTATAAGCTAGCAGTCCAATTAGGTCACGAATTAATTTTTTTATATGGTCAGCTAAATAAATTAAATGCATTTAGTCGTATCTACTATATATAAATTCAAATAAATGTAAAATGTTTGTCAAGAACGGTTTATAACTTTATTTCGACCGCATAAGAATACATTTCAGTACATTTCTACTTTACAAATTGTACAACCACAAGAAGTACACACTAAACAATTGCAGACTCGCTATATACGTTGGTGTGGTCTTTTTGTCTACGCTTGTAGATTTCACCCAAATGGAAGGAAGAGTTTCCTCTGAATCATCCAATAGAATTAAGAATTTCAAAATTGTTCGAATTCAGTATTATATAGATATATATATAGTTTATTTCAAATTTCAGTAAGCCATAGGCCCATGTGAGCATACAAATAACACAATACAATTTTCATATGGCAGTGGCAAGTGGAAACATAGGCTTTAGTAATTACAGAACATTGTTATATAAGAAAGGTAGCTAGGCAAGTCAGTTTAGATAATGATTTATGTATTATAAATGAACATACAAATAACACAATACAATTTTCATATGGCAGTGGCAAGTGGAAAAATAGGCTTTAGTAATTACAGAACATTGTTATATAAGAAAGGTAGCTAGGCAAGTCAGTTTAGATAATGATTTATGTATTATAAATGTAAGAAGAAATCAAGAGAGAGAAAGGAGGACCGGGCAGAATCTGGCGGAGAAGGTGTATAGTATGAAATATAGTTCATTTGTAAGTCAACATACATATTAATAAAATCAAACATAAACATCTTCGTATCAATACAAAAATAACAACAAACGAACAAAAAACACGCACATGTATATAATTAATTATGTGTGTATATATATAAGTCTTTGATAGAACATTGAATTGGATTACCAACACTCTAGAAAATAGAAATTTGATATCTTCCCAGCGTTTTCTTTTGAATTTTAAACAAGACATATCTTTTAACAAGAAGTTAAATGTCTTTAAAAAGACAGTCGCGATGTTTCTTTGATGTTATTAACACTGTTGAAGCCAAAAGTATGATTTTTATTAAATTTCTAAATTGCCGTTATAGTACCGTGTGAACACCATGCACTTATAAGCTAACAGTCCAATTAGGTCACGAATTAATTTTTTTTATATGGTCAGCTAAATAAATTAAATGCATTTAGTCGTATCTACTATATATAAATTCAAATAAATGTAAAATGTTTGTCAAGAACGGTTTATAACTTTATTTCGACCGCATAAGAATACATTTCAGTACATTTCTACTTTACAAATTGTACAACCACAAGAAGTACACACTAAACAATTGCAGACTCGCTAAATACGTTGGTGTGGTCTTTTTGTCTACGCTTGTAGATTTCACCCAAATGGAAGGAAGAGTTTCCTCTGAATTAAGAATTTCTTCTGAATTATTTATATGTCACGCCAAGAAATATGGGTCAAAAGTGAGCTTAGACACCTTTGCGAAAAAAGATAATCGGCATATATAGAATAGAGAATTAGTCCTAAGAAAACACAGTAGATTTTCTCATGTATTAAAATGTGCTGAAATCTAAATCAAAGTATTTAGTGTTTAAAGACTCCAGAGTGAGATAAAACGGTTTACATGATTTTTATGTGACCCTCTCCAGCATATACTAACAGTTAAGGCTATAAACAAAAATCTTGAGTTTTATGCTTAAAGTATACATACTATTTTTCGGTAAATTATATTATATATAATATATTTATGTTATTTACTGTATATAAATTATGTTTAATATAAGTTTTCATAAACGTTTTGATATTTGATATGCGGTTGTATTGATGTTTTTTCGGCTTTTATTATTGCATTATTTTCAGAGGCAGTAAAACAAATAATTACGGATTCTGCCCTAAAATTTGCAACCACAACGCTTTTGACCTATGAATTGCTACTTCAGCTGTCTGAAGATTTTGTATCAAACACTTTTCATTGGTTACAAATGTAGGTCAAAAGCAATTTTTAAGACAGCATGTCGAAAAAAACTGCACTTCAGAAAAGAATAAATTTGCTGTTCAACACAGTAACACAAATCATTAGAAGTACGGAATCAAGGTTTCTAAAACGTGATTAAATTTAACACCTGGAACATCTTCAAAATCGCTGACATTTGATAATTTATCAGCAAAAATACAACGAGTACGTCTAAGAACGTTGTTCTAGCTTTTAGTTTAGACTAACTATAGTGCGTCGTTACTAAGGCTAAGCATGCGCTGAATGTCACGCGGATGCCTAAACTCTACTATGAGCGAGTTCGATTAATAACTATAGTTACAATAGTTCAACTAAACATAGATCGAACCAACCCTGGTCGTGCTCTAGTCTGGTTAGTCTAGCTACTCTCGTTCAACCAACGATAATACGCTAGTTTATCTCGTTCCAAGTAGGCAGCTATATGAACTTTATAAGTAATTAATGACGTATTTCATTTGAATACATCGTATTTCTTTAATTAATATCATGATGCTGTAAAAGTGCAAAAGATCGTTAGATTTAGGGTTATGTAAGCATGTTTTTGACCCACATAATTGAATGTTACCTAGTTAGGAAGTATTTATCATATGAATTCGCGATTCAACGTAAACATTGCCACTAGTCACTGGAATGAACACGAATACATAGTGTTTTACATCCTGGGATCAAAAAGTCTTGATATTTGGCTTTGGCCGAAAAGTGTCTGGGTCGAAAAGACTCGCTTCTGTTTTGTTTTACCATAGACTAGACTAAACTGGTTCCCGTTCCATGATGCAGTGCACCAAAGGAACAGGTACGGACTAAAATATACGGCGCTCTGATTGGTCAATCCGTTTTAGCTATTTGATTGGTTGCTGTTCATCGAGAAGCATCGGGGATTTCCGTATACATGTATCTGATAAATGTTCGCCGAGATCTATAAACCCTTTCAATGCTAGAAGTTATTCGCTGAACATTCGTTACAGAATTAAATTAAAGAGACCACAATTGTGTAATCAACGTGCACCGTTCGTATTAAATAACAAAAAATATTAATTATAAAACAATGAATTGCTCTAAAAATTAATGTGTTTTTTGTTGTTAAATCAGAAAATTCATATGTATACTAAAATGCATCGATCAGTATTATATGTTATATGAATCAATTTCTTTAAAACATATATTCTTCTTTTATACCATTAAATATTTCTCTTACATGCAAAATGTACATCAGTTAGTCAAATGACATTTTAAGTTATTTTTCGTTAATTGAAATTCTTTTGTGTTAACACCAGAACTAAGATTATGAGTCAATCATGTTGTATATTGTAAACACGGTGTCAGACACAAGTGGTCAAGATTATATTGACCCCCTTCGGTGATATGATCCATAAAGTATTTCTCCCATATAAGGGTTCAGGAAGTGAGACGGTCGTGTTACGTAATATTGCATAACAACTTCTTAATTGGCTACTTATCTTGATTATATCAATGCATGTATTGAAATTGAGACTATGAAATATACTGGTCAATTGATTATCAACTATATATACTGTTTGCATTAATTAATTTAAACATGTAGTCCAGAATCAGATAAGATAAGATTTTATTATTAGCATCGCATATTTTTCTACATGAATTTTATAAGAATATAAAATCAGGTTGCAACACTCAAAAAGTTGCAATTGTGTACGGTGATTAATGTTATTTGACAGTTCAACGAATAATAATAAACCTTATAAAAATCTACATAAATGAAAAAATATTCTCCCACACCGACCGTGGTCAAGTACTCAATATTAAAATATTTCTTTAATATATATATTTTTTAAGGATCGGTATTCTATTTCAAAATACATTTAAGTTCGGTGTGTGTATTTAAATGCAACTTTATTAAGTGCTACAACGACCAAGTTCAGAAAATAACTATCCGGTTGCTTTATCTGTCTCTATTATTTAAATTACGCGCGCAATATGCATCGATAACGCAAGGCCTCGCGAGATCCCCCGGGCAGAATTCTGCCCGGATTCCAATCTAATTGACCAATCAGCGTCCTGGAAAATTTAGGCCGTACCGGTTGGCTTTGTACACACAAGTCAACGGGAACCAGTTTAAGACTAGACTCAGTTCGTTCTATACATAGCGCTACCGTAGTGTACACATTGGACTCAGTTCGATTAAGGCCATGCGCAGTTTAACTTCCGGAGAGCTACTAAGGTTGTACTATAGTTGTTTATCGAACTAGCTCTATATATAAGTCAACGGGAACCAGTTTACGTGGGACGGAAACCAGTTAATATTGTTGTTGTTTGGATAGTCGCCCTTTTTTCTTGCCATTTGTAAACGCTTCATTGCCAGCTTTCA
Organism: Lutraria lutraria; assembly: GCA_964023205.1. Classification (NCBI taxonomy): domain Eukaryota; kingdom Metazoa; phylum Mollusca; class Bivalvia; order Venerida; family Mactridae; genus Lutraria; species Lutraria lutraria. Next base: position 28,681,790 of record OZ026837.1, on the reverse strand, counting down.
AGGCCTAATTTACAAAGTAACCTCCCTTGATTTTCGGTCAAAGGGAAGCTTGTGATCAAATTTCGATTATGTCCCTTAGATAAGGACCCTAGATAAACCATTTAAGACCCTAGGTAGCACTGAAATCAGTAGAATCACGGTTCATTAAGCAAGACGCGCATTGCGCCCGCAGGCATGATCTTATCAGTGGTTCATCAAATACAGTAAAACAATGACAGAAAGTGATATCATGAAGAACTTGACTTATACTTGTATTATTATATTTGTTAGTTGTTGGGTAACTACAGCCAAGCTTAACATGTTTTATAATAAAATAACCATTGATGTACGCTTTGTTATATTTATTCTGCTAATAACAAGTTTTCTTTGACAAGGTGAAAATTTAGTTAATTCTAATTTTGTTAATATGTAGATAAATAGATTGTAAAATCCATTCTGTTTCATTTATTCTGATTTTTATCGACAAATGTTACTTTAAACAGCGGCAGATCCAGGATTTCAGGGGCATTATATTTTGGAAAGTATGCTATTTCATTGAATGATTTTTCATTTCTTTAGGATGTGGGGGGGGGGGCTGAATTCGCTTGTGTTAAATAACTAGTTTATATTTTATCGAGTGTAAATTCAGATATATCAAGGACTTATATACATACATGTATGTATATAAGTCCTTGGATATATATAACGTCCCTTTTAGATAAATAAACTGTAAAAAAGTCTCTGATCAAACCACTAAGTCTAACAATCATTTTTTGGCTTAAAATAAGTTCGATGTTATTTATCATAGTAAAATATGACATGTCTACATATAATACATGTGCCTGGCATAATTCGCATCATTTTTTACCAATTTAAATAGCATGTAGTAATAAAATCCAATACTGGTCATGGTTCAGTAAGCTAATTATATATATTGCACTTACGGTCAGTATTAACTGGGACCATTATACACATGTATATTGATAATCACGTTAATTGGCGATGTAATCTGCATTCATCTATAAATGTTGATCCGTCTTACTATATGAAAACAAATTTAATTATTTTATATTTTTATGACAGGGTTGTGCTCAACAGCTAATTTAAAGCCATTCAATATGTTTCTATACTTTAATTCTGATGCTTATCTTTTCGCACTTTGTTTTGTTAAAATTATCTATATGTGTATATTGGTCCCAGGAATTATGTTTATAAAGATCACAAAATGAACAAAATACATCTTAATCAAGATTAATGATCTTTAGTTATAAATTGAAATCAAAGTACTGAAAGTACTGTTGGGACTTGATTTTTGATTCAATCATAACAATGACCATTACAAGAAATTCTGATCAGGAATTGTACTGTCAAATAATATCCATGCTTAGCTATTAACAAACATTATCTCAATATTGTCATCTATTTATATACATACTCATATGCCAAATCATATCAATCAGATGAAGTTAATCTAGTTTTAACTATTTGAGTTTTTCATTAAGTCTTTGCATATGTTTCAGGCAAGATAATCCGAATCCATCAGTACTAAAATCAGCATTATTACTTCTGTAGTTACTGATAATAATATATACTGAAAATCTTTTCCATAAGTCTTGTTTTTAAAATATATTTTGATAATGCCCACATATATCACTTCAAATGCATTGTTTTGTTATGAACAAATGCAAATTGAATTCTTTTATTCTTTTAGTGACTATATGTCAGTTGAAGGAAAAGTTGTTTTTCAACAAAACAGTTTTCCATGTTTTTAGGGTTTCATCTGACATTGATTTGACATTCAAATTCACTATTATTATTTGTCTATATTGATTCATTTTTATTATGAAAAGAGAAAAACAAACAACTGAAGAGAAATAAAGTTTATTTTGAAAAACGGAAATTCAAAAGTTCAGAATATAGTGTTTTTCAGTTAACAATAAAAACATAAAAAAAATTTTTGTAGGTCACAATATTTAAAAAGTTTGAAGTACCTGCAATAACAAAAATGATGAAATGAAAAATGTTGATGGCATTTATGGTCAAAGTGTTAACAAAATGTATTGGAAAGGCATAATACTTTTAAAAGTTAGCAATATTGAAAATACACTTATAAACAGAGTGTGTACATAAATAATAGTTGTACAATACATGTACAAAGAAGATACTACATATAATACTGTTTTAGTTAATGTCATGTAATGTAAGGGTCAGGTATTTAGCGAAGTTTGTTTAATTACAGTGTGAGAAGCAGTTATGACAATATAACAACTCTTGTTAAAAAAAGTAGAACATAAGACATGAAAATATCTTGGTTTTGAATTGTAAGTATAAAGCACTATTTGGAAAAGGAGTGATAAGAAAAGTGTCAGTAATGACTAGTTAAATACAAGGTTTTATCACAGAGGTTATGGCAGTTCACATACTGTTGACTAACCCACTAAACATTTTACTATTTTGATACTGAAATCACATAAGCAGGTGCAACTATTACAAAAACAAAATGGAGAATGTAGCACAAATTGCTCACTTTTCCAACCAAGTGAGTGCAATTCTTGTTCATAAAGCACTATTTAGCTTCTAAGATTTGACCTAGCGACTTAGTTTTTGATCCAAGATGACCCATGTTCGAATTCGTCCAAGATGTTATGAAGACAAACATTCTGACAAGGTTTCATGATCATCCAATCAAAACAGTGACTTCTAGAGTGTTCACAAGGTTTTCCAGCAATTTGCCCTAGTGACCTAATTTTACTACAGAAATTACCTATTATCAAACTTGACCTACATATTATTAAAATAAACATTCTGACAAAGTTTCATGAAGATCCAGTCAAAACAGTGATTTCTAAAGTGTTCACAAGGTTTTCCCTTATTTGGCCCTGGTGACCTAGTTTACGACCCCAAATGGCCCAATATCGAACTCGTCCGAGATTTTGTTGATATTAACGTTCTGACCCAGTTTTGCTAAAATTGGGCTAAAAAAGTGGCCCCTAGTGTGGTCACAACATAAAGTTTGACGACGCACGACGCCGGACGTAGAGTGATCCTAGTAGCTCACATTGTCACTTTGTGACATGTGAGCTAATAAAACAACTGGTGTTCATGACAGAAATGAGATAAAATGAACACAATTATAGATAATGACACGAAGATCATTACAAACATGTTTTACATATAATCATACTTAAACATGTTAGCACATAAAATAATTGTAGAAAACAAATGAAATGAATAAGAAGTAGATAAAAAAAATCAGATGATATAAAAAATATGTACAGTTTTTAAAATCGAATCTGTTGATTATTAGGCATAATGTTGGAAAACAAACGTCTTTGTATTTAACCCCTGACAGAGCTTGACAAAATAAGTATTAATCTAATACCAAAACAAGAGGGCCAAGATGGCCCTATATCGCTCACATGACAATCACTGTTCACTCATTAAAACATTGTTTTGAACCGGTGACCTAGTTTTTGACCCCAGACGACCTATGTTCGAATTTGTCTTACATATCATTAAGACAAACAGTCTGACTAGGTTTGGTGAAGATATGATCAAAATTTGACATCTACAGTGTTAATAAGGTTTTCCTAAGATTTGACCTTGTGACCTGGTTTTTGACCCTAGGTGACCAATTTTTGAACTTGTCCTTAATATCATTAAGACAAACAATCTGACAAGGTTTGGCCAAGATCCAATCAAAACCATGACATTTAGAGCTTTTACAAGATTTTTACCTAAGATTTGACCTTGTGACCCAGTTTTTGAACCCGGCTGACCCATGTTCAACCTTGACCCACATATCATTGGGGCAAACATTTTGACAAGGTTTGGTGAAGATCCAATTAAAACTGTGACATCTACAGTGTTAACAAAGTTTTCCTAAGATTTGACCTGGTGACCTAGTTATTGACCCCAGATGACCCATATTTATACTTGACCGTTATATCATTAAAACAAACGATTTGACAAAGTTTGGTGAAGATCCAATAACAACTGTGAAATCTACAGTGTTAACATGGTTTTTCATAAGATTTGACCTAGCGACCTAGTTTTTGACCCAAGATGACCGATGTTCGAACTCGTCCAAGATATTATGAAGACAAACATTCTGACAAATTTCATGATCATCCAATCAAAACAGTGACTTCTAGAGTGTTCACAAGGTTTTCCAGCAATTTGCCCTAGTGACCTAATTTTACTACAGAAATGACCCATTATCAAACTTGACCTATATATTATTAAAATAAACATTCTGACAAAGTTTCATGAAGATCCAGTCAAAACAGTGATTTCTAAAGTGTTCACAAGGTTTTCCCTTATTTGGCCCTGGTGACCTAGTTTACGACCCAAAATGGCCCAATATCGAACTCGTCCGAGATTTTGTTGATATTAACGTTCTGACCCAGTTTTGCTAAAATTGGGCTAAAAAAGTGGCCCCTAGTGTGGTCACAACATAAAGTTTGACGACGCACGACGCCGGACGTAGAGTGATCCTAGTAGCTCACATTGTCACTTTGTGACATGTGAGCTAATAAAACAACTGGTGTTCATGACAGAAATGAGATAAAATGAACACAATTATAGATAATGACACGAAGATCATTACAAACATGTTTTACATATAATCATACTTAAACATGTTAGCACATAAAATAATTGTAGAAAACAAATGAAATGAATAAGAAGTAGATAAAAAAAATCAGATGATATAAAAAATATGTACAGTTTTTAAAATCGAATCTGTTGATTATTAGGCATAATGTTGGAAAACAAACGTCTTTGTATTTAACCCCTGACAGAGCTTGACAAAATAAGTATTAATCTAATACCAAAACAAGAGGGCCAAGATGGCCCTATATCGCTCACATGACAATCACTGTTCACTCATTAAAACATTGTTTTGAACCAGTGACCTAGTTTTTGACCCCAGACGACCTATGTTCGAATTTGTCTTACATATCATTAAGACAAACAGTCTGACTAGGTTTGGTGAAGATATGATCAAAATTTGACATCTACAGTGTTAATAAGGTTTTCCTAAGATTTGACCTTGTGACCTGGTTTTTGACCCTAGGTGACCAATTTTTGAACTTGTCCTTAATATCATTAAGACAAACAATCTGACAAGGTTTGGCCAAGATCCAATCAAAACCATGACATTTAGAGCTTTTACAAGATTTTTACCTAAGATTTGACCTTGTGACCCAGTTTTTGAACCCGGCTGACCCATGTTCAACCTTGACCCACATATCATTGGGGCAAACATTTTGACAAGGTTTGGTGAAGATCCAATTAAAACTGTGACATCTACAGTGTTAACAAAGTTTTCCTAAGATTTGACCTGGTGACCTAGTTATTGACCCCAGATGACCCATATTTATACTTGACCGTTATATCATTAAAACAAACGATTTGACAAAGTTTGGTGAAGATCCAATAACAACTGTGAAATCTACAGTGTTAACATGGTTTTTCATAAGATTTGACCTAGCGACCTAGTTTTTGACCCAAGATGACCGATGTTCGAACTCGTCCAAGATATTATGAAGACAAACATTCTGACAAATTTCATGATCATCCAATCAAAACAGTGACTTCTAGAGTGTTCACAAGGTTTTCCAGCAATTTGCCCTAGTGACCTAATTTTACTACAGAAATGACCCATTATCAAACTTGACCTATATATTATTAAAATAAACATTCTGACAAAGTTTCATGAAGATCCAGTCAAAACAGTGATTTCTAAAGTGTTCACAAGGTTTTCCCTTATTTGGCCCTGGTGACCTAGTTTACGACCCAAAATGGCCCAATATCGAACTCGTCCGAGATTTTGTTGATATTAACGTTCTGACCCAGTTTTGCTAAAATTGGGCTAAAAAAGTGGCCCCTAGTGTGGTCACAACATAAAGTTTGACGACGCACGACGCCGGACGTAGAGTGATCCTAGTAGCTCACATTGTCACTTTGTGACATGTGAGCTAATAAAACAACTGGTGTTCATGACAGAAATGAGATAAAATGAACACAATTATAGATAATGACACGAAGATCATTACAAACATGTTTTACATATAATCATACTTAAACATGTTAGCACATAAAATAATTGTAGAAAACAAATGAAATGAATAAGAAGTAGATAAAAAAAATCAGATGATATAAAAAATATGTACAGTTTTTAAAATCGAATCTGTTGATTATTAGGCATAATGTTGGAAAACAAACGTCTTTGTATTTAACCCCTGACAGAGCTTGACAAAATAAGTATTAATCTAATACCAAAACAAGAGGGCCAAGATGGCCCTATATCGCTCACATGACAATCACTGTTCACTCATTAAAACATTGTTTTGAACCAGTGACCTAGTTTTTGACCCCAAACGACCTATGTTCGAATTTGTCTTACATATCATTAAGACAAACAGTCTGACTAGGTTTGGTGAAGATATGATCAAAATTTGACATCTACAGTGTTAATAAGGTTTTCCTAAGATTTGACCTTGTGACCTGGTTTTTGACCCTAGGTGACCAATTTTTGAACTTGTCCTTAATATCATTAAGACAAACAATCTGACAAGGTTTGGCCAAGATCCAATCAAAACCATGACATTTAGAGCTTTTACAAGATTTTTACCTAAGATTTGACCTTGTGACCCAGTTTTTGAACCCGGCTGACCCATGTTCAACCTTGACCCGCATATCATTGGGGCAAACATTTTGACAAGGTTTGGTGAAGATCCAATTAAAACTGTGACATCTACAGTGTTAACAAAGTTTTCCTAAGATTTGACCTGGTGACCTAGTTATTGACCCCAGATGACCCATATTTATACTTGACCGTTATATCATTAAAACAAACGATTTGACAAAGTTTGGTGAAGATCCAATAACAACTGTGAAATCTACAGTGTTAACATGGTTTTTCATAAGATTTGACCTAGCGACCTAGTTTTTGACCCAAGATGACCGATGTTCGAACTCGTCCAAGATATTATGAAGACAAACATTCTGACAAATTTCATGATCATCCAATCAAAACAGTGACTTCTAGAGTGTTCACAAGGTTTTCCAGCAATTTGCCCTAGTGACCTAATTTTACTACAGAAATTACCCATTATCAAACTTGACCTACATATTATTAAAATAAACATTCTGACAAAGTTTCATGAAGATAAAGTCAAAACAGTGATTTCTAAAGTGTTCACAAGGTTTTCCCTTATTTGGCCCTGGTGACCTAGTTTTTGACCCCAAATGGCCCAATATCGAACTCGTCCGAGATTTTGTTGATATCAACATTTTGACCCAGTTTTGCTAAAATTGAGCCAAAAATGTGGCCCCTAGTGTGGTCACAACAAAAAGTTTGACGACGCAGTGAGCTAAAGAAATTCGATCACTTCAACACTAAAATGCAACAATACAATCATTTCCAGATTTTTTTTTGCTGCATAAAAAATATCAGTAATAATTCATTTCATTAATTAAAAGTCAATTATATGGAGTCGAGTTTGCATTTTTTTTACTTAATTGAATGTCCATAGCTTAAAACAATATCATGAAGACTTGAACACAAGACAGGAAATTTCACAATGCAGAAAAAAACACAACCATTGTTGTATATGACAGAAAATATAAATAAATTAACACAATCATAAATGTAATGGCACTGAAGTTATACTGATTTTCAGATATGATATACATTTGACTAATTCTGAGATCAAGAACATAGGAAACATACCACTGTATTTAAACCATGATAATAAACATATCAAATATTCAAGTGTATTGATACTGTCATTACAAACATGTTTTACAAATAATCATACTTATAGTGAGATAACAAGCATGTTAAACATATAAAGATAAGTTTGAGCATAAACCACACAAAAAACAAATGCAATTAACTAGATAAATATCAGTTGGCACAAAAGTATATACACAGTTTCAAAATCGAATATGTTGTAAATGTATTAATCATTGGACAGATATGAAAGTCAGAGAGGAGAACAAAATACTGGATATGTCACAATTATTAACTTAAGTCCACAATATTTGTTGAGATTGATGATTATTATTCCGAAATCAGTATTGTGAAATATTTCAAAATCTTTTCTATCTGAAGTTTCACCAAGATCAGTGGACTCAGTAACTTTAACTTCTTATGAAACTCAATTAGTCAATATGCTGGATCATCAAATAGACAGTTACACAACTGGAGCAAACTGCAATAAATAAACGAACAACAATATATATTATGCAATGGAAGACAGAAAATAAACCAATAAATCTTCACTAAATAATTGCTAAAGACAATGAAAATGGTGATTTTAATGTGGCTTACACAATACCACTAGCCTCTGATGATATATTCAATAATGAAATTAAACTAGCACAAAAATAAAGTATACATGGTATATTTAAATGTACTAACATGTGTGATAATTGTGCAAAATACCTTGCAGTGGACTCAGTAACTTGAACTTCTTATGAAACTCAATTAGTCAATATGCTGGATCATCAAATAGACAGTTACACAACTGGAGCAAACTGCAATAAATAAACGAACAACAATGTATGCATGGAAGACTCTAAATTAACTAAATCAAAGTTGCAAGGTATTGCTGTTGTTCGGAACTGCAAAGCAGTCAATAGTTGAATTTCTTTGTAAGTATAATACTGGGCTGAGTTTTGGAATCCAAACGATAGTTTGTGCATGAATTTTGATACAAACTTAAGTAGTAGTAGCAGATCTAACAAAAGTTTGTAACCTTCATTATTTGATTTACTTAAATCAGGGCTTGAACATTTTTCAAGATGGTACTAGTCCTGTAGGACTAGTGGTAGCAATTTCTTACTTGCCCTTTAGAAGAACCAACTCGCCCTTAAGAAAATTAAGTATTTATATACTTTTAGAATGTAAGTTATGATTAAGACTTTAAAGGATGAATATATCTTCTGTTATGTATGACTGATTGCGGGAAAATTACGTCGGATGCTGACATAAACGATTACAACATACATGAACGATACAGATTTTATAACTGGCATTTTAATCTTTAATCACTAAGGATCACCGTGATTTGCGTACATATCAAGCCGTCTTTCAAGTAGCAACACTGATATTTATTGCGAATGCTTCTTCAATCTGACTAAAGTATTCGATCTTCCTTACGGCAAGATCTGATGACGGCCAATACCAGTTTCTATTTTCAAAAGTCACATGGGCGCTACCATTACATTTAGTTGCGTAAGAATAGGTGTTCGTGATAACTACAAGTCAAATATTGTTTTTTACTGCGGTTAAAAATAGAATCAGATCACTTTCAGAATTATGAAAGTAAGGCGCTGATTGGCTAGTGGCAAAGGTCACCTGAGGTGACCTTCTATAGGTCGTCTTCAGATCCTCATAGCGTAGCGGGTTTGAGGATATGATTTTAATCAGATTGAATGCTTCTTCTACTTGAAATTGCTTTCTGTCGTCTGCTCATTTTCGGAAAACGGGCACTGTTTATTATCAGAAAACAGGTAACATGGTAAGATAATTCCGGATTTGACACGTTAAATTAATAATTAAATCACTGAATACAGCATCGTCGGATACCCACGGTCGCTGTAATATAGCATCCCTGTTCAATGTTATAATGCTATGACTGGTTCCAAATTTCTTTGGTTGTCTACGGAACTGAAACTTACACACTACCAAACTGCTCTATATGCAAAGGTCAGCATGCTAGCGAGACTTGTCATATCATACAGATACTTATTCATGACAGCTACTAGCAATTGAAACGTGTAATAAGAACTTATTATGACGTGTACAGCAGTTCCAAGCTCTGTCAATGGTCAGATTTCTGCTGTATTTTGCGGTCACTGAGTTATCTAATACTGCCAAAATTCTAACACAAACTGACAGGGTTCGAATCCACGAGACTTTATATACCTTATATACATCGACCACGGAGGCAACACGCAATTAAGTTAAAAGTTAAGTGACAGCAATATTAAATAATTTGCCGTATTTATAAAAAAGGATCTTAATTCTACACAACTTTACTGAATCAAATTTCTTGTATGTATAATAAAAATAATATATATCTATAGGCCTATGCACATATCCAGCGAGGCGAGGGTGTGTTCATGTGATGTCCTATGATGTCCTTGAAATATACAAGTGGTTTCCTGAAATGACCCTCATGCATAATTTGGTCCTTTTTAGTCTGTCCATTCTTTGAATTCATATTGAGCCGCCTGCACAAATACATGTACATGTCAGGCCGACGGCACAAATAATAACCTTTAAGTACAGACAATAAACGAAATACAAAAATAATACATCCATACATTTATCAATTTGTTATCCAATAATGCCCAACATACGCAATACTGTACACATGCATGTATACACATATCAAGGTTGAATCAGTACTATGCTGTTACGCAGAAATTGCGCGGTATTTTTAATATAAACAAACCACTTTAACCTCACAGACACTAAAAACAAGGAACAGACACTACTCAATCATGACAGAAACGTAAAGTATATTCATTTATGTGTTTGAAAAAAATTGTCTTCATGTTCAAATAAATTTCTAAGTTTATGAAAAACGGTATTTTCTACAACGACACAGTGACAGAACTGTGGCCATTCTGCAGCGTGTCTGGATTTATAACGCTAATAAATCAGTTATTTGACTCTCGATTTTGATCTTATTTGTTCAACATAAAATTCATTCATTGCATAAACAAACTGTGTTGATCTGTAATACGTGGGTCAAGGCTGTAACGATTGCTCTGCACATAAAACATACATGTACAAGCTACTTTCGTTTTCGCCGAACACACTTGATTAGGTTCGCGGCCTCATTTGCATAATTTATTCAAAAACGCAGGAGCAAGTAAGTTTGATAGTGAGTTGAATGTGGACAACACTGTACCAATAGTCTCCGAATATATTCTTTAAACTTGTGCAAAATCTTATACAATAAAATGACAGTACAATAATGAAAGAAAAGAGTTAAATTACCTCAAAATAAACTTCGTAAACTTCTTCGTCGATCTCAATATGGCGGGTATTCTGATGCGCAGTTACACAACTGGAGGCTGACGGATTACCGCGTAGGAACACAACACATAAATATTGTTCAAAGCAAACACAAAAAAACAATAATTTGAGTCGCAAGAAAAAGCATATTAAACTTGTCAATTTGTAGCGAAAGTCTTTTAATCACTCGTATCATTTATACACAGTTTGCATAAAATAACCTAAGAACTATTTTTAGCCAAATAACGACTGACAGACTTTTCGACCCCAAGACTTTTCGACCCATTTTGTCATTGTGTTGATACATTTCGATGTTTTATATGACATTTTTAGTTTTTGGACTTGCATAAAATGACAAGATGAAATAAAAAGGCACATAACACATGTATCGATGGCAGATATAGTTTCAAATGCAAGCATACGCCTGTGTAGAGATATTACTGAACCATCGTCCGAAAACCGGAAGTAGTACTACTTTTACGGAAACATGATTATGCAAAACAGCCACTTAGACGCGATATCTTATTGGCTAAAGGGGACGCGGGTTTAATTCTACGCATTTGAATATCTCATGTATTTACCGACAAACGCTTATCTAGATACATGACTTTTTCCATTTAGTTACAATAAAATGATTTGTAATATATTTAAATCCGACTGAATTAATTCAGGAAATATTCCAGATACATCTATATAATCACACATTTGGTTGCGTACTATTTCCTTCATTCGGAATACTTTTAACCAAGCTGTTATGGAGTCCAGCGACCGATCATTCCTCTATGATTACAAAGGGACTTGATTTATCAAGTCCCAAAAATGATAAATTATGCTTGAATTTATGAGTTATGAGTTTCATTATATTAAACAGTAAAAATGTTGATTCACAATCTGACACTAACATCTAAGCTATACTTATACTGTATATATCCGCATACTGATTTTATCTCTAAAGCCATGCTACCTGGTTACGGGAATATACAAATAACTATAATTATCATGTAGGTACCTTATTATGAGAAACAACACGTTTCCAAAACTGGTCAATTCAGACCGCACATGGAAGCAAGAAAATGTTAGAAATATTAATACATTAATATTCAATATGAATCAGCAAAGAATCTAGCTTGTGCACTAACTGGGAAAATGTGATGCTAAAATTACAACATGGCTTTCGTGGTGTTTGAATATCCGCTACTATGTCTAGTTATAGAAATTTCTTTGTATGTTAATTCACAATGTATTTATAATCTGGACCGGCAAGGATAACTTAAATTTGTAACGATCAAGGAAGCAATAAGATAGAATACAACATAATTGAAATTTATATCATTATAAAGAAGAAAGTTGCAAAATTGTGCACATAACTGGGAAAATATTGTACTTAAATGTATATTGCAAAATGACTTTCTCGGTGCTTGAATTCCGCCATCCGTTGCCCAGTTTTAGGAATTTCCTTGTATGTTTTTAAAAATCCAGACCGACAAGGATAATTTTGTAACGATCAGGGAATCAAGAAGATAAAACACAACATAATTGAAATTTATATCATTATAAAGAAGAAAGATGCAAAATTGTGCACATAGCTGGGAAAATATTGTACTTATATTGCAAAATGACTTTCTCTTTGCTTGAATTCCGCCATCTTGCATAGTTTTAGGAATTTTCTTGTATGTTAATACACAATGTTTTTATAAATTTTGACCGACAGGGATAATTTTGTAACGATCAGGGAAGCAAGAAGATAAAATACAACATAATTGAAATATATATCATTATAAAGAAGAAAGATGTAAAATTTTGCACATAACAGGGAAAATGTTGTGCTTATACTACAAAATGTCTTTCTAGGTGTTTGAAATTCCCACTTTTGCTTAATTTTAGAAATTTCCTTCTTTGTTCATATAAAAAATCTAGACCGACAGGGACAATTTTGTAACGATCAGGGAAGCAAGAAGATAATATATAACATAATTAAAATTTATATCATTATAAAGAAGAAAGATGCAAAATTGTGCACATAACAGGGAAAATGTTGTGCCTTTATTATTAATAAAGTTATTACAAGTTAAATAAATACTTCCTCTATAACTCTATATAGAGCACCTGTCACCGCCATGTCATCGATATCGCAAAAAAGTCGATTTTCAAGGGGGACAACTTTCCCGATAAGCCAACTGATAAGCTCTGAAAGCTGGCAATGTTCCAATAGTGGAAGTAAGAACAAACTAAATTTACTACGAAGAAATGCTCATACTGAAGAAAATTGTGTTTAAAGTTCACTTTGCTTCTCGACAACTTAAACTGGTATATTTAATTATTTACTACAGCTTAAGTTATCGAAAGAATACTTTTTCATTTAATGATATTTTTCAATATGTGGGAATACGCGGTTTCTAAAAGAATGAACCTAACGTGGATGAACTTGATACTTTTTTGTAATATTTTTTCATTTTGACATATTTATATATGTAGTAGACACCAAAGACAACGACCGAGGTTCATTTATTTTGCGACATGTCTAAGGTAGACAACTCCATCATTATTTTCTAAATTACAGTGTTCGAGTTACCTCCATGCATTTTAGCTCACCAGAGCACTTTGTGCTGGGTACCGTAACTAAATTGGTCTTTTTTATTTCGTCTTGTTGAGCATTTTGTAATACATATGTTTCATCGTCAAATACCTTCGACACATTGAGCTGTTGTCCGTCCGGGCATCAACAATTGCTTTTGTAGTGGTGTTGTATACAGTATTATAAATAATAAATAACAACTTATTAAGCAGTTGGCCAATTTTAATGAATTTTTCAACTTTACAGGGATGTTCCTTGTATGAAGCTCTACCAAAGTTGTTAAAAAATGAATTTCTTTCAAAACTCTGGTTGCTATGGCAACCAATAGGAAAAGCTTTAAAAGTCTTCTTGTCCGAAACCACAGGGCCTAGAGCTTAGATATTTGGTGTGTAGCATTGTGTAGTAGGCATTTACCAAGTTTCTTAAAATAATGGCCCTGGGGTCAAAATTGGCCCTGCCCTGGGGTTCACTTGATTTATATAGGCTCATAAAGGAAAAAAGTGAAAAATGTTCTTCTCTAAAGATCTTTATTTCTGGTGAGTGATTATAGGGCCATCATGGCCCTCTTGTTGATCTTAAAAATCACATTAGTATCCAGTTTGTATAAAAAAATTGTCTAAATGGTTACTGAAAAAATATAATGTCCTGCCCTTTTTTTCTGCAGACTAAAGTAGAAAAATGTTATTTTTGTCATTTTTTTGCAAACAATTCTGATTTTCAGATGACTCGTCAGCTGATACAAGCAGAGTGTCCTTTTATTTGGTAGAAAAGGCAAAAGTGCAATGCTGAAGAATAGTAAGTTTTTGAAGCAGTGGACATGGCTAGCTATTTGTTTCGATTGAGGGATATTTTGTGAAATCCACATCTTGATATTAGTACATATGTTTTGAGTCCCACATGGAAAATTGGTTTTATCCAAATAATCAGTCTTTTGAATTAAATCTTATTATCTTCACTGAAGGTGGGACATGTTGTTTTGTATGATTTCTTAGTATTTTTATCATTATTTTTTTCTTCTTCAATAAGTGTGCGCAACTCCTACAGTTGTAATTATATGGAGATGTGCATAAAGAACTTTCTTTGGCATACATCGTTTTCAATTGGAGGCATTGCCCTTTTTAGCTGACATGTCACAAAGTGAGAAAGTGAGCTATTAGGATCACTCTCCATCTGGCGTCCGGCGTCGTGCGGTGTGCGTCGTGAGTCGCCAACTTTATGTTGTGACCACACTAGGGGCCAAATTTTTAGCTCAATTTTAGCAAAACTGGGTCAGAACGTTAATATCAACAAAATCTCGGACAAGTTTGATATTGGGCCATTTTGGGTAAAAAACTAGGTCACCAGGGCCAAATAAGGGAAAACCTTGTGCACACTTTAGAAATCACTGTTTTGACTGGATCTTCATGAAACTTTGTCAGAATGTTTATTTTAATAATATGTAGGTCAAGTTTGATAATGGGTCATTTCCGGTGAAAAACTAGGTCACTAGGGCAAATTGCTGGAAAACCTTGTGAACACTCTAGAAGTCACTGTTTTGATTGGATGATCATGAAACCTTGTCAGAATGTTTGTCTTCATAATATCTTGGACGAGTTCGAACATGGGTCATCTTGGGTTAAAAACTAGGTCGCTAGGTCAAATCTTATGAAAAACAATGTTAACACTGTAGATTTCACAGTTATTATTGGATCTTCACCAAACTTTGTCAAATCGTTTGTTTTAATGATATAACGGTCAAGTATAAATATGGGTCATCTGGGGTCAATAACTAGCTCACCAGGTCAAATCTTAGGAAAACTTTGTTAACACTGTAGATGTCACAGTTTTAATTGGATCTTCACCAAACCTTGTCAGAATGTTTGCCTCAATGATATGTGGGTCAAGGTTGAACATGGGTCAGCCGGGGTCAAAAACTGGGTCACCAGGTCAAATCTTAGGTAAAAATCTTGTAAAAGCTCTAAATGTCATGGTTTTAATTGGATCTTGGCCAAACCTTGTCAGATTGTTTGTCTTAATGATATTAAGGACAAGTTCAAATATGGGTCACCTAGGGTCAAGAACCAGGTCACAAGGTCAAATCTTAGGAAAACCTTATTAACACTGTAGATGTCAAATTTTGATCGTATCTTCACCAAACCTAGTCAGAATGTTTGTCTTAATGATATGTAAGACAAATTCGAACATAAGTCGTCTGGGGTCAAAAACTAGGTCAAATCTTAGGAAAACCTTGTCTATGCTGTAGTTTTCATGGTTTTGCTTAGATCTTCACCAAATTTTGTCAGAATGTTTGTCTTATTTATATGTAGGACAAGTTCTAACATGGGTCATCTGGGGTCAAAAACTAGGTCACCGGTTCAAAACAATGTTTTAATGAGTGAACAGTGATTGTCATGTGAGCGATATAGGACCATCTTGGCCCTCTTGTTTCTTTTCTATGTGTTACATAAGGGAAACCTTAATTGTGTGCACAACTCGTCCTACAGTTTAAGTGGGGTGGCCTTTAAACTTTCACACATAAGTTGTTATCATATGAAGATGTGTGTAAAGAAATATATTTGGCGTTTGTCATTACCCACCAGAGTTATTGCCCTTTGTCATTTTAATTCACAACTCATACACTTCTTACACTATGTCCGATTTGCTTCAAACTTTCACAGACAATTACTAATTATGTGAAGACTTGCGTATAGAAATATTTTTGGTGTTGTTTTTTCCTGCAGAGTTATTAACCTTTGTCATTTTCATTTCTATATGTTACGTAAATAAACAGCTTATGCGTTCTTTGAAGTGCTCATGAAGTGGAGACATCCATTGTCTACAATGGGAGTTAACAACAAGCTCTAGTTATTATTTATGTTGATGCAGCCTGGTAAAAGTTTTTCGCTTTTCATCGATTTCTAATCAGAGTGAATCATTATAATTTAAAGTAATTCCAAAATGGATAAATTTATTCATTTTTATACTCCTGTAATGTCGAAGATGGGACATCAGGGATTTTTTGGGGGCGATTTTATAGCCGAAATTTGGTTATGTTCCCAATGGAAAATAGTATCTTTTTTTCCCAATTTACAGACAAAAATTTCCAATCCCCCCAAAAAAAATTTACATCATTATTGGTAGTAAATACCTGATCCTACTACTGTTCTATGGGTAAAATAAAGTAAATAAGTAAAATAATTTGAACATTCCAAAAATTGTAGTTATACATTTTTTCCCAATTTTGATTAAAACACCGCGAAAATTCCCAATCCCAAGGGTATGGGTCATATTCCCAAAATACGGGAAAAAAACTGGATATAATTATGGAACACCCATGGTTGAGTGATGTCCTCTCTCTTAAGTTGAATGCTTTTATCAGATCTTCATCAAACCTGGTGACAATGTTTGTGGGCATAATTTTATCTCAGCCAAGTTCAATAACTGGCCAGATCTCTCCAGGCATTTCTGGAGTATAGCCATTGAATCATCCAATACTGGCCAGATTAGCCTTGTCTGCTTTTTAAGTCAAATAATTTTAACCTGATCTTCAGCAAACTTGGTGACAATAATTATATATTGGCCAAGTTTGATAACCAACCAGATTGCTCTTAGTCTAGGCATGTTTGGATCATGGCCCTTAAGGGGTGTTTTTGTGACCTTTGGGCACTCTTGTATAAGATAATATAATATATATTTTTTATTTGGTATATTGACTATAGAGAATAATATTGAATGAACTGTTAATTACTTAATTCATTGTGTAACAATTGTAAAATGTGTATTGATGCAGTCTGAGGATTTAAAACTGACTGATACACAGTCAAGTACTGGGTATATCAAACAGTCTCAAATAATTGAATCTTTATTTGATACCATGATGAATTACATATATAATATATATCTCCATTCCGAATTGTAATAAATTTACTGTTTTGTTACAGCGATCTTCATCAGGCCCTATTTCCCTTTCCTCAGGCCCACACTTCCCCCTCCTCAGGCCCACCTTTCCCCTAATGCTGAAAAAAAAACACACTGAATTCATTTCCATATTTTGTCATGATGATGTTTTTTCTAATCTAGACATCATCATGGTTCTAGGTAAGGTAAACAGTATTTTATAATTTTGACTCTGCAATTTTGGCTTGTATTATGTATGAATTTCTTGACTAGCCTTTAGTCTGTGCCAGATGGGGACAGATATCAAAGTACAGAAAGTACTCATGTAAACTGAACTTCCATAGACTTGTACTGCAATGAGTAACGGGCACTAGTTTAACAATTGCATGTCAAATGTAGATAAACATAGTACTTAGGTCCGCATAAAAATATATGCGAGCCCAGCCAGTGATGGCTATGGAAAGCTGATCTTCGTTCAGTTTTGAAAAATAATATTCCTTCCAGAAACAGTCTAAGTTGTGCATTGAACACCATACTTTAATCAAATAATGTTGTTTTTCAACCCATATAATTCTAAATCAAAACAAAAACTTGGTAGTGTTGTATTTCTGAATATAGCTTTTGTTAACCTTTCTTGCATGTATGTAAGTGCCTACCCATTTGATAGGTTATTAATAAGTGTCTTGTCTATGTTGCTGAAATTATGTTGGAAACTAGTGTACGATCCTTCCACCTAAAAAAGTGCAAACAAATATTTGCTTGTTTGTGAACTATTTTCAGTTGTGATGCAAAACTATTTCTTCCGTAATAAGTATTTTAAACCTTTGCGAAATCTTGGACAGTTGTACATGTTTAAATATTGGTTTGGAAAAAGAGAGATAAGTTTATATAATCTGCATTGCTAATTTGGATAAATGTTCCCCATTTTTGTAAAGCGCTAGCTAGGATATATTGTAGTGTTTCATTGTGATGGTATATAATTTAAGATTCAATAGATACTGTGTACAAATAATTACTACCAACCAGTACACTCATTTACACGTCAACTAATTATCTACACTAAAAAATATAATGTGTCTGTAGTTTATTGATAGACACTGAACAAGTTTAAGCAAATAAAGGATTTGTAATTTGGAATATTGTACTTAAATAAGGTAATGGTGAAGAATGTTTCAATATATTATATTAGATCGTTATAAAAAGCTTGAAAATTTGTTGTTTATATAATACATTGTATGCCATCTTAATGTTTTTTTAATTTCAGAAAGTAGGGATATTTTGATGTTGTAGTCTTCATGTGTGTATTGAGCCTAATATGAAGAAGCTGTTTATCATGACAGTTTGTGCCTAGCATTTAGATAGCTTTTTTCAACTTCTTCTGTGGATGCTTTGATTCCGTGGCTAACTCTTTTAGTCCTGATACAATAGGTTGGATGATTGATAAAATCTCTTAAAATCATGGTGATTCATGGCACTGACTAGAATACTTAGGTATGAACAAATCAAGAATATATTTTTTCTAAAGATTTTGAAGATTCTTAATGTCTTGTTCCTCCATTTACATTATGCTGGTCATTGACTTTTAAGTGTCTCAATCCATTTATAAATTAGTTATCGAATTAAGCTAATTTTATACTTAAGGAATTCAGTTCAAAATTCTGACTGGGGCACTTAACCTCATGACACCTGCTGTTTGGTTTACATTTATCCCACTAACAGGCATCTTGTCATATAAGAAATAAAAATATTAGTATTTTCTCTAATTATAGTAAAGATTTTACAGCGTGGATCAAAATGTGTTTTTTTTAAGTCTGCATTACCAGATAACAAAAAAATGTTTTGGTATACAATGTATATTATTTTCTTCAGTACTTCAGATATTTTGTAGGTAGGAAGTTAACCTGGCCAGTTTTCCTGGACTTTATGCCAGCAAAATCTTACCTTGTTCTTCGTAAGTAACTGGCGACTTCTCCACATGAACAATTTGAATCGTTGTTTCAGTTTGAGTAGACGTAATGTTTCATCACAGGGAGCAGATACTGTATCCACGGTTCAAACTCATCAACCATGAGGTCCATAACATTGTCCCGGCTTAGCTTATTGGGTGGGGGGGGGGACTTTATCCATGAAAACAGTGATGAATATTATTTGCATTAAAATTCTTACAATCTACAAAAGAAGAAAAAGCTTTAAAGCCATGTGTTTTTCTTCTTTCTATTGTTCCTGCTTTCATGTGAGATATATAAATGTTATATATGAAAAATTAAAGGTATTATTTAATTTTATGAACTACAGTATCTGTACATTTTGCAATCGTAATTTTTTAAAGTGTAAGAAAAAACAAGACCTTGCATTTTAGGTTATATTTCTAATCCATATAAAAAATAATTGCTTAAAGACTGTGAAATGTATAATTGAATTGACCTTGTTCAGGAATTTGTGTTTAGATTATGAAAAAAAAGATTAAAAACTTAAAGTATTTTTTGAGACTTAAGAAACATTTCCATACAGGATCATGTAGTTTAATTATATACCAAATACTTCCTTGTAAGACAGCTACTTTTTTATTTCTCATTTTACAAACCAATCAATGTGGGTAAGTTTCGCCTTTTATTAAATATTTCTACAATTGTATGCAGATTTAATGTAATTACTTCTAAGTCGTAAAGATTGACAAAACATGATCATGAACAATAGAAGGTCTATCATCATTCCCATGAATAGATAATCTGTGTTTAAGGCTGCTTGTTGTTTTATCTTTGCTTGCTGTTAATTGTTGGAAATATCCCCAGTGTTTCTTTTTGGGGACTGATTTAGGGCAGAAATACTTTCTGAAAAGTATGTTTATTCCCCTGAATTCTTACAAAAAGTCCCCTTTATTGGAATTTCATTTTCTAAAAATCATTTCTGTAACATAAACAATAAATTGACCTGTAGTATAGATCTTATGTAGTATGTAGCCATCTATTGGTAATTAAATGTGAGGAGGATATGACTTTTGTATGCTTTGTTAAGTTATTGTTCAACTTATCCCCTTCAATATGTTATTTTCCCCCTTTCGCTGGGTCCCGTCACACTGCGCCCAAATATTTGGTCTTTTGAAAGTGTAGTAAGATCTTTTTAAATAAGTTAGATGTCTCAGATTTCAGTGGTTTTCGACAAATACTTATTAGAACAAAATTGAAATGGAATTTTTTTATCTAATCTATACATATATACCTACTTGAATCTGCTTCACCAACTTTTGGAAGGGACAGAAAACAAATGATTGTTTAAATGTGGT
Source organism: Lutraria lutraria (assembly GCA_964023205.1). Lineage (NCBI taxonomy): Eukaryota > Metazoa > Mollusca > Bivalvia > Venerida > Mactridae > Lutraria > Lutraria lutraria. The sequence goes on along the minus strand of OZ026837.1, from coordinate 28,661,036 downwards.
CTCAGACTTCAATGATTGAATCCCTGTTTTAAAATCAGTCTTCAACATGCAGTATAGTGACTCTAGATTTTGATCTAAGTCAATATCAGGGTTGTAGCTCTTGTCTGGAATTATTAAGGGGGGGGGGGGGGGGTCTACATTTTCCGTTGATTTAAAAGAAAGCCTTTTTGTGACAGTTTGATAAAAAAAATAGGGATTCAATCTGACAGACAGAATTAGACTTATTTCAAAGGTCATTATAGTAGCAATATGTCAGTCTAAGCATCTGATGCCTTAAAAAAGGTAAAATTAATTGGGCGATGAGCATTTATTAAGGATTTTTCAATACTGAGTAAAATTGTGTCGGCTATCAATACTTATTATTGCATTTTTCCAATTATACTTATATTACAAGCGGGCCTCAACTGAGACCTGCTACACCCATGGTTTCATTGTATTAAATACAGACTGAGAGTTTGAACAAATTAACTTCTATTTCTATTACATGATAAGAAACACAGAATTGATTTTAGACTGAAATGATACCAACATAATTAAATTAGCATTAACAAAAATTGTCTGCTCATGATCTAGATAATTATGTAAATGAAACTGAAATTAATTACCAAGTATTCCATAATAACAGACCTGTGTGGATGTTGCATTTTATAGATGATTTCTTTAAAAAGTTTGTGTTTAGAATTTTTTATACATTTTGGAAGTTATTTTGACGGTTGTTGAAATATCATGGCAAGTCAAGATTTTTTGTATTGTTTTTATCCAAAATTAGTTGTCGTGGTAAAAATTAAGATGGGGTGTTCAGTGGTCTAGAGATGGCCAGCTGGATAACTGAATGAAAGGCTGTGGGTTCAAATCTCGGCTCCGCCTTTCTAAATGTCAGGGACGGTTTTTTCAGTGTCCCCATCCCACCTGCCGAGCCATGTACGTACTCTATGTTAAATAAAATCTTAAGGAAAGGGATGAGGTGTGTACTGGTGCTTTACACTGGGCACGATATAGAACTTGAAATAAAAGAGTGTAGGGACATTATTGCCGAGTTCTTCAGTATCTTGGGCAACTTTGAAATGACAGTAGCTGTCAGATTGGCCATTAAACAACAGATGAATGATAAAACAATAAAGTTATAGAAAAAATTATTTAATTTCAGAGGTGGATCTGTGATTTCATGCTAGAGGGGCGTAATTATTTTGGAATTGAATGCTATTTCATTGAATGATATTTCATTTCTATCCATGATCGGGGACTTATAGGGGTGGGGTGCCTCTGGTACGTCTCCCTCCCCCCTCTTGAATCCGCTAGTGAATTTTATTATTACAAGATGAGGCAGAACAAGACTGAACTAAATGTGATGAGAAGATTTTATCATCAAGTCAATTCTGTCTGATTTTTGCATAAATCAAATATTCCTCAAGGTTTATTCAATATAAACCTGATACATTGTCACTTGGAACATTGTGGTTAAAGATAAATTTGATAAAAATACTTCTATATTTGGTGATAAATCTGTAAGCAAAGGAAATTTCTTAACAAATAAATATGTTACTATGTCAGTGATATTGATCATTCATTGTTGTATTTACAATGTTACTTAAGATTTAAGGTGGATTGTTTAATAGTAAAAAATGATAGAATTTCATATTTTCCTTGAAATATTGATAGTTTTTTTGTCATTTTTGTTACCCGGCCTCCATACTTCTTTATAATTATTTAGTATTTATATTTTATTTGTGTTACTGCTGATGAATAGATAGATTAATTATACATTGCCTTTGAATCTGTATATAGGAACATTGTGTGAAAATCTTATCTTGATTTTCCAACTCATTTGATAATTCAGTTTTTCTGATTGCAAATTAATTGATGCTGTATATATTTTGGTCTTCTGATTGTTGACAAGGAAATTTGAAAAAATGATTAAAGCAACAATCCTTTACAATTATTTATACATGAAGTTGGTGATTCATTCACAAATAATTATTGTGAGCATTTATTTAAATTGTAATATTTATGCATTCATAATTTCATATGTCGAAAATATTTTTTTAAACTATGTTTTCGACAGCCATTATAGGGGAGGGCCATATATAGGTCTGAACAGGAAATTCTTGTTTCCCATGAAATGAAAAAAGGTACAAACTTTTTGTCTGTTTATCATCTCAGTTTCACTGTAACATTGAATTCTCTGAAAACAGCAAAAATGTTTTTTAAAGCCATGGCATTTAGCCTAATTTTTGTTCATACTTGTATTTTACACTTAGTGTCATAATGACAAACATCCAAATCCAAAAGCATAAAACACATACAAATACAAAAGCATAAAACACATACAAATCCAAAAGCATAAAACACATACAAATACAAAAACCCTTATTGTACCTCGTCTATCAAAAATAATGTGTGCAAGGTGTAAAAAATAGACCAATATAGAAGTAAAGAAGATCTTTGACCATTTGTAAGGGCACACAAATATTTATAGTAGGTAAGATAAATCCCAAATACCAACATAGTTTATAGAGATTTAAAATTATGCAACAATTATGATAACGTATAGACAATCCCTGTGTACAGATTATATTGACAGTATTCTGTTATAAGGAGTTTCTCAGTATATTTTAATTTGATATTTTGCTGATAAAATTGAAGGGGATTACTGCAATACTGTCATCATAGTTTTGTAATTTCGGTTTACTCTTGTGTAGTAAAATTTCTTCATCTTTGGAGATCAAGTTCTTTCTGGCCCCATAGTGACCCTATCTGATAAATTGTTTATAATTTTTGCACTTTTTCAGAATAAATTGTAATATTGTTTTTTGTTTGAATCTTACCACAGAAACGCGCACCTGTACATATATTTCATATTTTCAAAAATTCAAATTCTTCATACCAGATTTGTAGGGGACATACATTAAAGCCAAGTTTTATGACCATGAAATAAGCTATAATGTGATAATTGCTATATTGGCAACTATCGAGTGTAAGAATACCAAATGTTAAGATGTTCAATGTATAAGCAGGACAAACAATGTTATCTGTATACAGGAACGCTACTTTCTATTGTAAGATTTCCGTGTAAGACTATATTTGCATTTCTTGCTTCATTTATTTACTTACGGCACAATTTCACTTCAAGTAGAAATATTGAAACATCGTAAATCATGAGAATTGACCACCTGATTGTGATAATGAAATTTTAATAACCAATAAAGTGAACATCATACCTAAATGCCGTGTTAGCGACCATTAGTACATTCTTTGGAGGCAACACTATGCTATTGTAACATGTATAATCATGGATATAAATTACTTCATTTATGTACCGATATTATAGTGTTTATTTCTCCTACCGGGTATATTCTATTGAAAAATGTTTTATGTAGTCACCTTGGCCCTTAATATTTCCTTAAGAAATTATTGATAAATCATATCACGAAATAAACACCGCCCCTTTTGATCCTGTAGCTTTTCTCTCCTCCTTTATAAAGATGTTTTCAATAAAAACATCTATAATCGAATTCCCTCTTGAAAAGGTCTAACAAATGGTCTATGTTAAATATTTGGTTTAACTGTTTAAGCCGTATAGCTAATTGCAGTTACAAAATGGTTAATTGATTATTTAAATTTTTACTTAACCCATTAAAAAAACTATCATTGCATTGCGGTTATAGATTGAATCTTTTCTTTAAGACTATATCATGTTAATGAAATATAACTGTTTTGGTCTAGTAATCGGTTCATCGACTTACAATGATAAATCTAGCATACATATATCAATACCTGATGACTCGGGGTATATTGGGGTTTGAAAAGCAGTAATTGAATACCGTGTATCAATATGTACTAGATATTAAAGCGGGTCTGAAGTGCTGGGTAAATAAATGCTAGTGTCAAACTTTACTCGTCACATTGGCTTAGTGGTCATTTTAGCTCCTGTGAATAATTTTATGTTGTAGAATAATATTATAGATTCTGTGTTTTGATGGAATATTACTTATTTTAAATTGGAAAAAATACTAAAAATTGTTAGGTGTGTTTTCTGAATATTTGGATTTAAATTTGTTAAGATCACTGGTAAGTTGTTGTATTATATTGCCCTTTAAGTATTTAAGGAATTTATTCATTTCAAGATGTTATGTGTTTAGTCTGTTCATATTTGAAATTTATAAGAAACATTTAATTCATCATTTATTTTTGCACACTCTCTAAAACTGATTCAAAATTAAATTGTTATTATGACAAAATTGCCTTTTATATTTAATTTTATTTTGAGAATTTTCTCAATATGAAGTGAGAATAATTTTAGGTTAGATGAATAAGCTTGTGATAAACAGAAAGTATCTGGATTTATATTGATTGAAAAAATTGGATAAAATTTGACTTGTGTAGAAATTTGTTCATGATATGAACAGTGAGTTCATAATGCTTCCTCCTTATTGGTCAATTTAAGACTGTAATCAGAACCAACCAATCAAAGGCTTGAGTTAATGACCTATCTAATAATGCACTCTCCTCATTGGTCAATTTTAGGTCTATGATCAGTGCCATCCAATCATAAGTTTGGGTTTAAGACTGACTAATAATGCATCATTCTCATTGGTCAACTTTAAGATTGTGCTCAGCACCAACCAATAGGAGGCTTGTGTCTAAAACTTGTCTCTCAAATTTCATGTTAAAACTCAGGATCAGCTAAATTTACACCTTTCTTGAAGCACTTATGTTTATAAATAAATTGTAGCAAACTTTGCTTTAAAATCTGGAGCTACATTTATACACAAGTGCATAATTTATGTAAAGTGCATGATTTATGCTGGCAAGGTGCAAAATAGACTTTTCTATAAGCTGTTTGTAAGTACTTGAAAACTAAAACATGTTACCTCTTCATTGTTATCTATTAACTTACAAAGTTTATGAAGACATGAAAATACATTGTAAATATACCTACAGGAACCTATAGATCGACACATAAAAAGCACATGTATACCGCAACCGTGGCTGAGTGATTAGGGTGTCCGCCTTCGAAGCGGGAGATCGAAGGTTCAAACCCCAGTGGAGACTGGGTTAGAACTGATGGGGTCGGTTGGTGAGCCGCCAGCTAGTTAAGTAATGGTTACCATAGGCACATCTCAGCCAGGCACCCGACAAAAGGAGAAGGGATTCGGGAGGTACTGTGCGAACATAAGATAGGTGTCTCATAAGCCAATTTGGCTGTCCCTTTCAATAGGGATTACACTATAATAAACAAAACATTTACCTTAACCTGTATAATTATTATGTCAACCGGCTTTGCTTAGTGCTAATGGCTATGGAATTGGGGTCATCAAACTGTGCTGGACATGTTTTCTAAGATTATTATATTGAACACATTATATGCTTGCAAATTGCGATAATTTATTTTATTTTTTTCATATTTGTAATAATTACTCTTTGTAAATATGAGGTCTATGGAAATCGGCAAACAAAAGCATTATAATATTGATTAGAAAATTAACCTTTTTGTCTAAATTTTAGTTTTTTGCTTTTTTTATTTGCCTGTGAAGTGAAATTGAATTAACACTGGTCAAACCTTTAGGACATTGATTTAGTCTATTGAATGCTGAAACACTTTTGATAAGGCATAAAAAAATATTTGTTTCTGGTTACATGGTCATTAGAAATTGGGTAGGTAGGTTGTGGGCGTTTTTGGTTTTTGTAATTTTGTGGGTCGGTAAAAAAGTAAAAAAGCTTGAGTAGTGTTCCTTGGTCCCAATTTAAAATCTAGGGTCGATGGAAAAACTACAAGAGGTAACCAGAAACAAACAATTATTAAGCCTTAAATAACGTTTAGTACAAATAATCTCAACTTTACTACTGAATACATGCTTGACATAAATTTATCTACTTGGTTAAATATACCAAAAATCTCCATCCATAGTTTGCCTTCCTGAATGTTTGAACTTAAGATATTCCAAGCTTGCTTCTGTTCAATCAAATATTTGTTTTGGACTTAACTGTGTTATAATGTCAGTTTACTTGTTAATGTTTAATACCTTGAAGGCTATGAGAGTATTTCATTCATTAGTTAATTTGCTGATTTTATGTATACATAAAAAAGTGTTGTAAACAAAATTCCTTTTTTTTATTTGTTGTAAATAATGTATAGTATTGTACATTTGGTAATTTAGTGATTATGAGGGATGTTAAAGAAGTGTGAGCACTGATATTTAAATGTTTTATTAGTCCACTATTTGATTACAATCACCTGTCAGGAATCAACATTACTGGTGTTTGAGTTGTAGAAGTTTCAATATTATTTTGGTGGTTGCTGGTTTTTATTCAAGGCAACGTTTTACCAAAATAATGAGGAATGGTACTCATTGTCAGTCTGGCTTGGACTGATTGTTTTGACTTGGACTGATTGTTTTGACTTGGACTGATTGTTTTGACTTGGACTGATTGTTTTGACTTGAACTTGGTCAGGTTGGTTCAGGGTAGGACGTTTTTGCCTTATAAATGTGACAGATGGTGAATCAAGTTATTATTTATGTTATCATGGTGTGATAGCATTATCCTTAATCACATGCAATATTCCATTCTCATCTCCTCTTGTAACAGAAATAATGAAAATTAGACATTTACTTCTATAAAGGCAAAAATCAGATTTTGAAGAAGTTAAATACATTTATGATTATAATGGCGTTTAGTTTTAATGCAGACTTCAAGTTTGAAACTTGACATTGCGTTGTTTTACTGAAGTCAAGAGAATTCAAACCTTTGAAAATACGTAATTTATTAGATAGTTAATTTTGATAGATTACAAAGACAAGAGGATGGAGAGGATATGATTGTGCATGATGTGTTCAATTGTGTTATCATTTTGCTGACATAAATCTTGAATTTAGACTTTAAACTTATCTAATAAAATGATTAAGTGGATTATCATTTGAATAATTATGTAAACCATAAAATACTTAAAATATGATTTTATTTTGAATGATTTACTACCAAATCTGTGAACAAAGGCCACTAAATGGTACGATAAGATATAACTTTTATGCATAGTTGGACTTTTGTATCTATAATTTAAATCTGGGTTTGATTGTAGAAAGTAGGTGTTGTTTGTACAGTGGCTTTGTTACCTGTATAAAAGCAAAAGGCAAAATTGTATTTTTTCGTAATGCTATTGACATTGAAAAAAAATGCTGTCAAAGGAAGCTAATTTGGGTGGTCTCAATTTTTAATATCAATTAGTGTGTGCTATAGAATGACTATGAATTATTGTTCACTGGTGCCCTTTGTTCTGATTGAACTGTGGAAATCAATTACTTTAAGTATCAAAAATTTCAAAAACAGATAATTGACTTACTGCAATTCAGTATTTGTTAGCTTGGCTGTTTTCTAAGAAAAAGTCAAGCTGTTGTAATCACTACGTCATCTGCGTCTGTGCAAAAACGTTAATGTAGCTCAAAACTCAGAAACTGTAAGAGGTAGCAACATGCAACATGAAAAGTGTATGGACGAGCTTGATGGATTGATATAATGGCTCTCCTGGCTGTAAATATGGTGTCTTAAAATTTCATACAGTAATTAGCTCAGTTACTAGAACTGAGGTCTGTTAATCATAAGGTTGCAGGTTTGAGACCAGTATATGGCACGGTATTCTACATGACAAGATTTGAAGTCCATTGATGCCCAACACTGCGATCCACATAGTGTTTTGGAAAATATATCAGTTGCTTGTAAAATGTGAGAGAAGTTGTTTGGAACTGTTAGGTTAGCAAGGAAGCATGGATGAAGCACTGAGCACAAATGCTTTGGGGATTCCAGTCTGGTTCTATGTCAATCCTGAAAGACCAAATCAGATCTGGTTCATAATATGCTGTCAATGTGTACTCAATGTCTTCATGGGTATGAGTTTTCCTTCTTCCAAAGGATTATTTCCTCTATGATATATATCTAACAATGTTCAGTTTCTGTCAGATTGCAGTAAAAATTATGTTTTTTTTTGTTTGACCAAATCTTTTTCTCCCCAATTGTGTTTGAACAAACACAGCCCTGCAATTGCGGGTTTTGGCATGAGAACGAAATTTGCTTGCCAGCTAATTTAGAATAAGTATTTGAAGTCTTATTGATAATTATGTTTGGTAAGCTTTTTGGTTGACTAAAAATATGTGAAAAATTTATAATGGCACACAAGGACATTTTTATTAAAAATCTTGTCAGGAAATATCAAGTTGCGTGCTTCAAGTCCATTATCTGTTTAATATCAAAGCGAGGTTTGGTTGATTAAAATTTCATCGAAAAAATCAACGATACAGTTAAGTTGATCTGTGGAGCTCTAGTGTTCTATGTCAACTTATTGTTGATGTATTCAAATGAATTCTTTTACAGTAGTTTTTATTAATACGACAAGTCTGACCTTGTCTTACAAATTAATGATTGGTAATATGATCACCGATTTAGAATATCGTCCCCATATTCCCTTCAATATTTCTTTACCTTTAAGTAAATTACGATTTGATTTTCGCACTCGTCTTAACTTGATATTTTGATAACTCGGCAATATTTATACGTATAATAATAGAGGTATGATATGTTATTGTCATGTGTCTTAATATAATTATTTCTGATAGTGTGATTTGTGACGAGGTGTATTTATGGTATTAATCTTTGGCAGTTTGGTGTCTTGTGAAAATTCAATAGTGGAAAAATTTGACAACAAAAACCAAGATTAAATTTTTTTGTCACTTAAATGACACTGATTTAATAAGCCAATTACTACAATAAACTTTGCTTAATGTTAGGGTGGCAAAAATGGAACGTGAGATGTTTATTTATTTGTTCAAATAAATATGTTATGTCAAAATCTGTTGTATTTATCCAATTTTGTATATAAATTGTCAATTAGTGATCAGAATTCAGTATTTAGTTCTAATGATGTATTTTTATGTATAGTATATATATAATTGTTTTATTCATAAGAGTTGTATGTATATATATATGATTTACAATTCATCTAATAAATAGTCAGTTTACTCAAATTTATGCCATTAGTTTCATTCAAAGATGATTTTGAGGCTTAAATTCTTTATGGCATTGCTTGCTAACACCAAAAATACTGCAGATGGGCTCAATCTATCAATGAGTCAATCAATCAATTTGTATCCCTACACTTATATCAAATATTTTTCCAGTGTCTTTATCGTACCCGGTGTATCATATATCAAAGCACCGATGCAGTCCTTGCCCCCTTTCCTGTGACTTTTAGACATAGCACTTGGCTAGGTAGTTGTAATTGGAACACTGAAAAAGCGTCCCCGAGAAATTAAGAAAGTGGAGCCGAGATTCTAACCCACAAACTTTCATTCAGTAGTCCAGCATGTGACCACTAGACCACCGTTCATACCTTTCGTTGCCAATGATACGCACATATCTGTCTGCACAAATCTTCATATGTATTTGCCGATGTGCAGCACAATATTCTGCATATTTGACTACGTGATGGGTACACCAGTTTGGGAAATGTATTGGGTTAATAGATTCTGAGTAGATTTCTTTTGTAATAAATCATATTTGCAACAACCCTTTTAATACGGACACTTCGTTAAAGATCAGATTTTTTCCTTCTATGTTTAATGGTCTTATGATCTCAAATTGTGACCACCCAGCTATTGCGTAATATGACCACTTATCTCTATAGATTGTTTCCAGTCTGTGCCTTATTTTTTATGACAGTTAGTGACCATTTATGACATACTGTTGATCTGATCAGTTTATCTTGTTGATAAATGAAAATGTTGATGTGTTTTGTTTTAGATCTGCCAGATAACTTTGAGAACCCAATGATTGATGTTGATTAATTAATAGAAGTTGTTTTCAGTGGCACTAAATCATGCGTCAATGTCGCATGTTTTCACAAAATTAATGACCACTAATTTAAATTCCCAAGTGCACTCACGTTTAATACATCAGACTGAATTTTAATTTATATGCCGGTCTACTTTCAACAACACCGAATTTAACTACTACTAATAATAATGAATAAACACCCGCTGTAAGGTATGATTTTCCAGTATGAAATAGTTGTACAGAGACATACCTTTCAAAAAAAATGTTGAAACTAAAAAAAATGTTATGTTATGAGGTCTTGTGTTGAGTTCTAACATTAGTTAGTTACTAACATTAAAAGGAATACATTTTCAGACATTTATAATTATATACAAGTAGTACATGGTCAACTATCACATTGTATAGGGTTTACTGCATATTTGACACCAACTACATTTGAGGTCAGGTTTTCCCTATATTAAGACCACCCCGCTATAAAGACCACTTTTTCTAAGAACCACAGATGGTCTTATTAGCAGGTTCTATGTTCATACAGAATATCCCCTAATACTTTCTATTTTTTAGAAAAAAAAACAGATTGTAAACATTTGGTATAAAAGCTTTAATAATCCTTCAATAATGGCCATAAGCATCGAAAAATAATTCTGGCAATAACTCAACAATTTTGAAAAAAATCATTTTTATGTTTGGAGTCAAAAATTTTCAATGGGTTTATCCTTGAAAAGTTTATTTGTATTAACCGTTGTTTAACAGTCATGACATGTGTTTGTGACAAAAAACATTGAAAACATTGTGGGCATGATTCCCTTGTGGTAAGTCTAATAACGTAAGATTTAAGTAGACTGTGTTGATAAATAAAGGTATCTATGTTTTATATTGATAAATTGGAATGTCTACGTGTGGCACTTATTGGAATTCCATTGAGTTGATTTTGTATACTATAATTTCCACTGTATGGTAGCACTGTATGCAAGTTCTTTCATTTCATGTATATCATTGTGTAGAGGACGTCATATTTAAAAAGTTTGGACCAAAAACAAACAACACTTACCTCACAACATTTATGCGTCCGCCATCTAGTAAACACCGTTGATTTTTTTGTTGCATACAGTGCTACCACAAGGTGATTTCTTTGCCTTTCAGAAATGATATCAATTTGATAGTGTTACGCAATTTTCCTATTCATGAAGAAGCCTCAGTGCTTAATGCTGTGGTAATCCTAATTAGACCAAATCTTAATATTTGTATGTTGAACAGCTCGGCCTGTATAACATATGGATCAATAATAAGTGACATTTCTTGAACTATATGTACAGATTTTTTTTTAATTCATTCAAATTATATTGGGATATAAGCTTTGTAAATTAAGGTATCTGGCTTGGATGTCAGGTCAAATCAAGTTTCACCAATTTATAGATTTAAAAACTAAACCATAATTATATACTAAAATAAACCCACTGTATAAAGTGCATTGCAAGTAATTTGAAACAAATATTACATTTGATTGGTCTTCTATAAACCAATACTGCACGTAATTTACAATTTTTTGAACAATGATAACTACTCTGTATATAGGAATATATTACAACAAGTAGCCTTAAAATGACAATAAATGTATAAAGCAGGGAACCGTGCCTCAGTTTTTAGCTCACATGTCACAAAGTGACAAAGTGAGCTATTAGGATCACTCTCCGTCCGGCGTCCAGCGTCCAGCGTCGTGCGTCGTCAAACTTTTTGTTGTGACCACACTAGGGGCCACATTTTTGGCTCAATTTTAGCAAAACTGGGTCAGAACGTTAATATCAACAAAATCTCGGACGAGTTCAATATTGGGCCATTTGGGGTCAAAAACTAGGTCACCAGGGCCAAATAAGGGAAAACCTTGTGAACACTTTAGAAATCACTGTTTTGACTTTATCTTCATGAAACTTTGTCAGAATGTTTATTTTAATAATATGTAGGTCAAGTTTGATAATGGGTCATTTCTGTAGTAAAATTAGGTCACTAGGGCAAATTGCTGGAAAACCTTGTGAACACTCTAGAAGTCACTGTTTTGATTGGATGATCATGAAACCTTGTCAGAATGTTTGTCTTCATAATATCTTGGACGAGTTCGAACATGGGTCATCTTGGGTCAAAAACTAGGTCGCTAGGTCAAATCTTATGAAAAACCATGTTAACACTGTAGATTTCACAGTTATTATTGGATCTTCACCAAACTTTGTCAAATCGTTTGTTTTAATGATATAACGGTCAAGAATAAATATGGGTCATCTGGGGTCAATAACTAGGTCACCAGGTCAAACCTTAGGAAAACTTTGTTAACACTGTAGATGTCACAGTTTTAATTGGATCTTCACCAAACCTTGTCAAAATGTTTGCCTCAATGATATGTGGGTCAAGGTTGAACATGGGTCAGCCGGGTTTAAAAACTGGGTCACAAGGTCAAATCTTAGGTAAAAATCTTGTAAAAGCGCTAAATGTCTTTTGATTGGATCTTGGCCAAACCTTGTCAGATTGTTTGTCTTAATGATATTAAGGACAAGTTCAAATATGGGTCAGCTAGGGTCAAAAACCAGGTCACAGATATGTAAGACAAATTCAAACATAGGTCGTCTGGGGTCAAAAACTAGGTCACTGGTTCAAAACAATGTTTTAATGAGTGAACAGTGATTGTCATGTGAGCGATATAGGGCCATCTTGGCCCTCTTGTTTGATAAGGTATTCCGTTCCTTAGATACTTGACTTAAAGAAATTCTGTACCCAGAACCCCGCTGTTTATTACGCAATATTCCATTGATAAAAAATGAAAACAAGTATCAAAATTCTGATGCACAGGTCCCTAGATTAACATTTCCGCTACAAAATACCGAAAACCGCTTTGAAATCCGTCATCAAATACGACAGCAATGTTAATTCGAAAATGACACCTTCTGTGTTTTTTAAGCTGAGCAATTGACAATTAAAGTGTCTGATCATTATCGTCTCATGAAATCAGTGAATTTGACGCACCCCATTCAATTTTGCTAGCCAATCAAAATCGCTTATGTTTACGGTTCAATAAATGAAACCACGCCCAAGTTTGATGTCTAGTAAGAGATTTTATAATAATTTTTTGTCATTAATGAATTAATAGTATCATATCGTACCAATACAATGCACTTTACGTTAGAGATGTTTAACGCTGATAAGGAAAAGTCGATAAAGGGGTGCAGTATTTATCGGAATAAAACACCATTTTTGAGCGTTCGGTTAAAAATTTTTGTTGCTTGGTATTAATGTATGAGATTTAATCTTTGTAAATAACGTAAATTATCATTTTATGTTATTTTAGCGATTATAACCAAGGCAGATACCTTAATCAATTTATTGACACGTTTGTCAGCCAAACAGTCTGTTGTTTCTTAGATCAGTCGGACAGTAATCATTCAATTCCAAAAGTTGCATGAAAACTCATTTCCCACCCATCCATGCAAATTGTGTTAACTGTTTGCAGTAGATAATTATTTTACATAATGTTGTTTTCAGATATTTGAAAATGATTATCTTCCTTATTTTCAGGTTCCAGACATGATCATTTCCCTTGTTTCCAGACATGATTATCTCCCTTGTTTTCAGATTCCAGACATGATTATCTCCCTTGTTTTCAGATTCCAGACATGATTATCTCCCTTGTTTTCAGGTTCCAGACATGATTATTTCCCTTGTTTCCAGACATTATTAACTCCCTTGTTTTCAGATTTCAGACATTACTATCTCCCTTGTTTTCAGATTTCAGACATTATTATCTCCCTTGTTTTCAGATTTCAGACATTATTATCTCGTTTGTTTTCAGGTTCCATACATTATTATCTTCCTTGTTTTCAAATTTCAGACATTAATATCTCTCTTGTTTTCAGATTTCAGACATTTTTATCTCCCTTGTTTTCAGGTTCCAGACATGATTATCTCCCTTAAATTGTTTTCAGGTTCCAGACATGATTATCTCCCTTAAATTGTTTTCAGATTTCAGACATTATTATCTCGTTTGTTTTCAGGTTCCATACATTATTATCTCTCTTGTTTTCAAATTTCAGACATTAATATCTCTTGTTTCCAGATTTCAGACATGATTATCTCCCTTGTTTTCAGGTTCCAGACATGATTATCTCCCTTAAATTGTTTATTATTATCTCGTTTGTTTTCAGGTTCCATACATTATTATCTCCCTTGTTTTCAAATTTCAGACATTAATATCTCTTGTTTCCAGATTTCAGACATGATTATCTCCCTTGTTTTCAGGTCCCAGACATGTTTATCTCGCTTGTTTTCAGCTTCCAGACATGATTATCTACCTTGTTTTCAGATCTCTATTGTCATATCTTCTGGTTAATATTTTCAGATTTGAATCAAGTATGTCATCTATCTAACGATAGAACAATTATAAAGAAGATAATACAGTGATGTGATGGCTCTGGTACTGACTAATGGACATCAGGTGAGAAATGCTTCTTTTTATCCCTTCTAACTCATCGTGAGCCAAGCATACTAAGTCGTAAACTGGCAGATTAGTGTATGTGCAAGTGTGCATACATCTTGCTTATGAGTTGAACTTTGTTCAATTCATTTTTGATGTGGACCTGAGCACTACTTTCGTTATCTACATCAGCTGTAAAAATGTTGCCATTTTATTCTTTTTCGGAACAATGAATATGCCATTTGTGAGTTTTGAATTCATTTGGAATAGTTATCATGATAAGTTGGTGTATCTGGTCAAATTGTTTGAATCAGTGTGATATCAGTTTTAATAAAAATCAAACTTTAATCTGGTTTGCTGTATGGATTTGGTATCATATTCCTTACAGGTTTCTTTGAGATCAATTTAAAGTTTAAATCAGTGAGATTTGTTCATTTAAATTTTAGATGAATCTCATGCAATTTTGTGATGGGATCTCAAATTTTTTTTTATATTTTGATTTGTGGTTTACTGTAAATGTAATTATTATATATAGAACAGAAGGAATTAATATGATGGGTATGAAATAGATATAGAAAATGTGCAAGTAATTATTGTATGAATGACAAAGGTCCCAACATAGGACAAATTTACCTGTAATTCATAAATTCATTTTCTGTTGTTTATTTCTTCTCCTTATCAATTTTATTGTAGATGCCTGCCTATATTTGTAATAAAAAATTAATTTTAAATTAATTGCATGCTACTTCAAGCTTTGAATGTATAAACAACATATTTTTATGCTCCTTCACAGACATAAGTAACAATATTTTTGCTCCAAGTCTAAGATTTGACATCTCTTTGAAGAACAAGTTCACAAAAATCTTACATATCTATGTCAAACATTTTGATTGATTCAATGTGTTTATGTAGATTTAGGAATGTAGGACTGATTTAAGCCGAGACAGAAGTTTATGTCAATATTTATCGATGGTGCGCTGATTTTTTGTATTCAATCAATTGAGAATCTAAATCCACATATTTGGTCTTTATTGGGCTAATGATGTTTAATGTCTGGGCATGGATGTTCAATAGCTAAGCCCTGTCTTTTCGGCATTTTTTAGGATAAAGCCCTTGAAAAAAACTGCTAGATTTTAATAATCTTTTTGTTGATAAAATTTTTTTCGTTTAAGTTTGTCTATGATATTAAAGATAGTTATTGGTAGGGAAAGTTATAAATAAAGTGTAGAACTTATATATGTCAAGATGCAATTTTATTTTTTGTCTGACATTTTGTCCTTCATCCTCGTAGATGACATAAATTGATTCTTGTTGACATTATTGGTAAATTCCTGAAAGCTGAAGGATTACTTTAAATAAAATTGTCAAGATGAAATTCAATAATACAAACATAAGCCTGTCTGAACCAGGGACATAAAGGGAAATTGAAGCCATTTTCTAACATATATTTGACTTTATCTTTGTAAAGTTGACATTTTCAATCGGTTGGTTCTTTTATTGAAATATTTAGGGTGTTTAAGCCATTTTTGATGACATCAATTACTGCAACAAATCTGGTTTGAAAAGATTTATGAAAATGTGCTCAATTTTGTAAAATTGGAAGATTAATTTCCATTCTTCCACTTAAGACTGATGCTTAGCTGGACTTATATCTTGAACAAATATTGAGAGCAGTGTAAATAATATATATATGATGTGGTGATCTATACTCCTCTGTAGATATGTGATTAGTTTTAGGATGAACATTATAACCCTGGGTTAAAATCGTGGGTAAAGTTAAATTTTGATGCCATCTTCAGAAAATATTGGTATTTATATGCCCATGAAAAATGGTACATATTATAGGGAACACCTGTTGACAGTAGGTTGACAGAACCATGTCCACTCTGTAAGTTGATGGTTTTACAATTTTTGTTCATGTAATGTCTGAATCAAATTTGATCTGGTCAGATCGCTCCAGGCACTTCTGGATTATGGCTCTTGAATTATCCAAAATTAGCCAAATTAGCCTTTTCTGCTCCCAAAATCGAATGTTTTTATCTGATCTTCATCAAACTTTGTGACTATGTTTGTAGGCATAATATCTCGACCAAGTGCGATAGCCAGCCAGCCCTCTCCTTGCATTTCTAGATTATGGCCCTTGAATTATTCAAAGTTAGCCAAATTAGCATTGTCCACTATTTAACTTAAATGTTTTTGTACGATCTTCATCAAACGGCCAGATTTCCCCAGACACTTCCGGATTATGTCTCTTGACAGGCATATTTTGTGACATTTTGACACTCTTGTCTGATGTTGGTCTTCAATCATAGGTCAAACTGACCTATGACCTATGACCTTTGATTCATTATCTAGGACATTAATGTGTATGCAAACTTTCATGATAGAATATGCATTCTGTAATATATACTAGTAAATTGTCTGGTTCTTGATGTAACCTAAACACAATCTTTCAAGAATAATTGCTATCATCGTTTAAACATTGGTTATTCTTTGGTGTCTCTGTTGTTTAATGTTGTACCAATAATCAGGGTCATTTGACAACTTGACCTTCTTAAACAGGGAAGGAAGTTCTAAGAAGTACACCAGGATAAAATCCCCAATGTTCTGCAAGTTCCAGCTCCTATGTAGAATTTGTCTGATCCAGTGTGGGTCACATTTCTTGGTATAATTAACCAAATAAATCAAAATAATATACAATGGTTATAATGTCACCATTTTGTTGCCTTTATTTGCTGACTTGATAGACAAAACTAAACCAATTTTCTAAACATTTTCCCATTCCACATTATTTGCCCTTTTTCATTCATTTTGAAGTTTATGATTGAATTTTTTTCAGTGTGTATAATGTTTACATAGATGAATTCCTGGTATTGTAAGACAATAGAGTACTATGGTGTTGTTCATTTAGAAATGATACTACAAATAGTATAATTGATTTTAATGGAGGGGGGGGGGGTAAAATTTCAGCTTACCGTGACAATATTTACACTACATTTGTTCACTTTGTCTTTTGTATTGGTTACATATTTTTTATGTATGATTTTTTCAATTCTGCAGCTAACAAGTTAATGGATTGTATTTGATTCTTTTGAAAGACTGTTACACATGGATTATAGAATTTCTTATTTACTGCTTTCCAGGATTGGATAATTATTGTATTTTGAAAATTGAGTGGAAATGGAGCATAATTAATGTTACACTGTCAGTGTTAGACAACTACATCTTTTGTACGATGCTTATAATTAATTCACAATTTTAGATTTCTACTTTGTCTGCCACTATATGCTTAACTTGTATCATAGCATTTTGAAAGGATGTTTTCCCGGTATTCCAATATAGGGTGAATCTCGAGACATATTCATGTGATCTATTATGTTATAAATCAAAACATTTTGTCTTTTCAATTATACAATTGTCCTGAATGTCAAAAGTATTTAATTTGTAAAGCAAGCAGAAAATTTATCTGCTGTCATCATTAAATTGTATGCAGCCAGCTTAAGTATCATAACAAAGGAGTTTGGGGACCTTAAACAATCTTCAATCTCTATCTGTCAGTCAAAGAAAGTAATAATGATAAAAAAATCTTCATGCAGCTATGATATCTGATAATGTTTGAATTGCCCTATGACAATTGAATTTGTTATTAAAAGTTAATTGCGTTATGTACCCAAAGTTTCTCAGATGTTTCTCAGTCAGCCAGGCAGCCAACCAGCCAGCCAGCCAACAAACAAACAAACAAACAAACAAACAAACAAACAAACAAACAAACAAACAAACAACAAAAATCAATCAGTTATGAAACTAGCTGCTGTTGTTCAATAATTGGTCATACAAATCTTTCAGTTGGTTTAAATTCATTTGTTATATTTGATGAATTGTAGTGGTGTAGCTAAACGCTATGGCGCTTAGAACTCTAAATAAATATTTGATACACAGAGGTATATAAACACAACCTCTATTATCATGCATTCTCATATTACAGACTAATTGATTTTCAAGTTACAACTTCATTTTAATATAAACTTGTTGTATGATTGACAAATCACTGCACTGTATCTATGTTTCAAAGTAAAATCAGAAGGGAACAATTGCAACCAATTAACTCTTAAAATTTAGACATTATATCTCTGTAGGGGTTAATTCTACATAACCAATCAATACTTAAGTCATGGGTAATAATAAATTGATTACATGTGCTACTTAAATTTACCAGGTAATATAGCCTTAGAGTCAGAATTGAATGTATTAATGAAGATAAATAATACAGTGTGCATTCTTTGTTACCCACATTGTTGTTACAATCTACAAGTGTTATCACTTATTACAGTCTGCTTATATACGTTTTGGTGATTATGATGGACCGCTAGTTTGACATAAGGCTTACAGATAACAGGATGACAAGATAAAATATTGGTCCATTTTTGCACATTTTTCTTCTGATTTTTTATTTGATTGAAAATTGATTGGTAAGAGTACAGGGTTAAGTTTCATTCAACATATATTTAAGCCTGTCAGGGAAGTGCCTTTAAGTGCATGCAGTTTTGGCAAAAGTGTCCAGGGATTTGTTTTGGATTTTTCCTGCCTCCTCTATCCTATTCATTGGCTTGTTTGTTTGTTTTTGTTTGTTCGTTCCAATTGAAGATTTTTATATCTGTTTGAGTTACAAAGCAGTAATGTTGTGGGATTTCAACCAAACTTGCAGACATGATTGAATGAAGTTGTGAACTATGTCATGAAACCTTCCTTGTCTGGTCTTTAGAGTGAGTTATGGCCCTTTGAATTTTTCCTGCCGTGTGACATGAACTGGTTTCGGTCAAAATTTCTGTGCAGTGCTTGATTTGAGATGTAAGTTGTTAGCCTTACTGTACATTTACAGTTTTTTTTGTTTACTAAGAAAGTGATGCTGATAGTCATCTTCTTCCCATTTAAAAAATAAGCCATATTTTCCCCTAAAAAACTATATTTAACCTATTTGTATAGTGAATTTCCCCCTATTTGTATAGTGAATTTTCCCACTATTTGTATAGTGAATTTCCCCCTATTTGTATAGTGAATTTTCTCACTATTTGTATTGTGAATTTTCCCCTATTTGTATAGTGAATTTTCCCACTATTTGTATTGTGAATTTTCCCCTATTTGTATAGTGAATTTCCCCATATTTGTATGGTTCATTTTCCCCTATTTGTACAGTGAATTTTCACCTATTTGTATAGTGAATTTTCCCCTATTTGTATAGTGAATTTCCCACTATTTGTTTAGTGAATTTCCCCCTATTTGTATAGTGAATTTTCCCACTATTTGTATTGTGAATTTTCCCCTATTTGTATAGTGAATTTTCCCACTATTTGTATAGTGAATTTTCCCCTATTTGTATAGTGAATTTTCCCACTATTTGTATAGTGAATTTTCCCATATTTGTATGGTTCATTTTCCCCTATTTGTACAGTGAATTTTCCCCTATTTGTATAGTGAATTTTCCCCTATTTTCATAGTGAATTTTCCCCTTTTGGCATAGTGAATTTTCCCCTATTTGTGTAGTGAATTTTCCCCTACTTGCATAATGAATTTTCCCCACATTTACTTATTTTTCCCCTTTGATCAGCACCCAGCATCAGATTCTTCACCATTTCATAACAAAAACCTGCTTTTACAGTTAAGATAATTAAAGTAAGTTGGGGCCCTTTGAAATCTTTAATATATTATAATAGAGTTTACGTGTATGTCTGTGCTTGTATGAATGAAGTATTTGTTTGTTTACACTTGGCTTTTATAATGATAGCCTTATTAAGATCCCCTGCTTGGGTAGAATGATCTAATATGAATGAAAAATCTTTAAATTTGTAATCTCGAATATGATTTATACTGCAAATTTACTGATCTTTGTAACTGTATGAACATTGTGTCCTATTTGTCACATATATTAGATCCTCCTCGTCACAAATATCTCAATCACAGTTTACCTCTGGCTTATCTGAAGTTACAAACAAGAAATCTTTTGTGGAAAGTATTAGATTAGCACATTATAATTTTATTATGTTGTATGAAATATCTGGCCTCAAACTATCTGATATATTTTTATATTCACTAAATAAAGTCAAACCTCGAGTGAGTAATACATGTAGTTACCTGAATAATACCTACTGTTTGTTATACATATACTGCTTCAACAGACCAGAATTAATTAAATAAGCCTATGAGTAAAAGTCAAAGTCATGTAAGGGTCAACTCTGTGAAGGCCAACTTCATGTAAGGGTCAACTCTGGCAAGGCCAACTTCATGTAAGGGTCAACTCTGTGTTAAGGTCAACTTTGTGTGAAGGCCAACTTTGTGTTAAGGCCAACTTTGTGTTAAGACCAACTTTGTGTAAAGACCAACTTTGTGTTAAGACCAACTTTGTGTTAAGGCCAACTTTGTGTAAAGAACAACTTTGTGTAAAGACCAACTTTGTGTTAATACCAACTTTGTGTAAATACCAACTTTGTGTTAAGGCCAACTTTGTGTTAAGACTAACTTTGTGTTAAGACTAACTTTGTGTTAAGGCCAACTTTGTGTAATGATCAACTTTGTGTTAAGGCCAACTTTGTGTTAAGGCCAACTTTGTGTTAAGGCCACATTTCGTATGTGTAGTGCACACTCATGCTTTATAATATCTTATGAATTAAGTGAGTGAAATATAAGGCCTGTATATTATTAAAGTAGTATTTGTTGTAATTATGGGCTTTGATATCTGGAAGAATTTTACATTTTTTGTTCACTATATATTCATGAACCTTTCCAATTTGAAATTTTGGAAATTCTAACCTTTGAAAAAAAATAGAAAGGGCCTTTTGATGACTTACAGTGTTAAGCTTAGTAATGGAGGAAATATGCCTGGGTGCATAGAACTACATTACCTTCCAAAGGCTAGCTGGACAGCCTCCTCATATGTAACATTTTGTTCCTGGGAGGGATTGGAACTCCATCTACATGTATGAGGGGCTAGTGATGGCTAGTCGGTTATCATAACCACTTTAACTGATTTATTAAAACTGATTTTGTTACCGGTCTTGCTCGATTAAGGGAATCATACTGTTGGCAAAAATGATCATACATTCCTACAGATTGGAATACATTAAGTGAGGATGGTCATGGATTATAGTGTCAGTATTGGGGATGATAAGGATTCAGTTTTGTTGACTTTATAATAAAATAATGACTCTGCTATTTTGATAACATAAATGTACATCAAACTACTTACAGACAATTTCTTATATTTCTTACCATCTTTGTTGCATAGTTTCATGAAATATTGATTTTAATTTATTAACTTGTAAGTGTTAAGCCGAAAGGGTACTTAGGTCTTTTTGATGGTTAATTGTGATCCTGTGATCAGTTTATAGAGGTTTTGATGATATGTACACCAGGTTTTCTTAATATATTTATACTCAGGCAGAATATAATTTTTGACTTTCCTATTTCAAGGTCACGCCATGAGGTCAAATGTCTTAAATTGCAGAAACATATGTATACAATGACGGATGAATATATAGTTTTTATGTATCTATTTTTTAAATGGTTTTAAGCAAGTTTGTAAATCTGCAGATTTATCTGTTTGAAAAAGAAAAAAGACCATACAATTATTTGTATGTACTAAATGAAGTGAGGCCATGGATTTATTGGCTTCTTTTCCTCAGTATTCATAATTTAACTGAATATTTTCCTGTTTTCTGATCAGGGTATGAGATTTAGTGATGATGAAGATGGAGAGGTGCAGTCCGGTTCAGCAACTGGGTTTTCTGATGTTGAACTGAGCGGTGATCCAGCCTCAAACAGACGGTTAACCAGACTGTCAGATCCGGTGACTCAGATACTAGATAAAATAGATGCTGAACTAGTTTCACTTACCAGATCTCAGGTTTGTATAGTTGGTTATTCTTCCATTCCTGATGTTACAACAGATGATCACTATGGAAATAAGTGTTTGTCTCTTTTTTCTGTCATCTTCGGTTTTGATGTGTAATTTTGATATTAAATTTTGCTACCATGATTTATATCCATGTATTTATGTATCTTTACCAAAATCAAATCAAATACAATATGCCTTTATAGTAATTTAATATTAGTTATATGTATGGAGAGCAATTATATTATCAAATTGAGCTGCACTGTGATCATTTTCAAAAATGAAAGTATCTGATTGGTTGTTTTTTAGCTCTGACTTCAAAATAATAGACCAATGGCAAGCCTTCGTTGTTGCTAATTTCTAAACATGTTTACTGGTTACAGGGTAGCACAGCCACTACAGCCACAGATAGTACAGTGGTAAATAAACTTGACAGAAGATCATCAATGGAGAATAGCCTAGCGGAAAATGGAGAAGGTCTATCCATGAGTCAACTAGGTAGGAATCATGTTGAAATTGATCAGCTGTTCAGCATTATAATATAAGTGCTAATCATAAATATTTGGGTCTCTGTGGTTGAATGGTCTAACCACTCTTCACTGTGAGGTCATTAAGGAAAACACATGATTTAGTAGAATATATTGTGCAGAATCAATTGTATTATCTGTAATAAATGTATTGTCTTTTTTCTTATTCAATTTTCAATCAGTTCTGAAAACAATTTACATGTATGTACAAGTCTTCAATAAGTTATGAATATTTATGTACTTCAGGCAGTTTCAAACCTAGCGTGATGTCATTACGTTCTGGTACCTCAGATCAGGATACTGGGATAGGAACCGGCAGTATACATGATCATAGTCTACAACATCAGAGCCTGGAACCAGATACCAGGGATCACAGTCTGCAACAAAGAAGCCAGGAACTGGACATGAGGGATCACAGTCTGCAACAGAGAAGCCAGGAACCAGATGTCAGACCACTGGAACCAGGAGATTACTTTAGAGGCAAGAATTATCATATACAGTCAAATCTGTGAACAAAGGTCACCCTTGGGAAAGACATAATGTGGCCCTTACTGACATGTGGCCTTCAGAGTTCATTTTGTTCTATATTATCACAGTTTAATATGACAGTTTTAAAAGATGCATGGCCTTTATTCATAGGGTGCCCTTAATTTGGAGATGGCTATGAACATAGGTTTGACTGTATATTTGGAAGGGCATAAAGTGTTACCCGTGTCTGTACGGGCGAATGATAGATCACTTGTTGGGTACTAAAAGGGTCTTGAGGTGTACAAGAGGCCAATTGTTGGGTACTAAAAGGGTCTTGAGGTGTACAAGAGGCCACTTGTTGGGTACTGAAAGGGTCTTGAGGTGTACAAGAGGCCAATTGTTGGGTACTAAAAGGGTCTTGAGGTGTACAAGAGGCCAATTGTTGGGTACTGAAAGGGTCTTGAGGTGTACAAGAGGCCAATTGTTGGGTACTAAAAGGGTCTTGAGGTGTACAAGAGGCCAATTGTTGGGTACTAAAAGGGTCTTGAGGTGTACAAGAGGCCAATTGTTGGGTACTAAAAGGGTCTTGTTAGGTTGTTGTAAGCATCATGTTGGGTAGAAATACCAAACAAATGTCCATTTGTTGGCATATGTCCTTCTGTCCGTTCAAATTTTGGTATCCGAGCGATAACTCAAGAAATGTTTCATGGATGGGTTTGATTTTGGTTAAAGTTCAAACATTTTCTCAGGAGTTATGGCCCCTTTTTGGCTTAGGGGGCATTCATGTCTAGTTATGTAGTAAAATGCTTGCTATATTATTTATCTTCTTTTATCAATGTTATTACTGTCCCGTTATAAGTATCACAGTGTCCAACCATCCATTATAAGTACAAAGTTTACAATAGGTTTTGGTAAATACATTTTCTTGGCTCAATTAGTCTGACAGATAATAAACTATTGTTCTGCTATTTGGAGAATTTCATTGTTTCTTGAAAATAATGTCAAATCTGTTATAAAGTCATGTTTTGTTATAATATTGTAGGTGACAGTCCCCGAAGGAGCTCTCCAACACGTCAGGTGACCACACCCAACATCTTCCTCAACGGTCAACATATGAGTGATGGTCAGTATGTTGTATATACATGTACATGGTCAAACCTGTGTTAACAGTCACTTGTGGACAATGGCCACTCTTTATCACATGCATATATACAGGATAAAGGTTGATTGTGTTTAAAGGTCATGTTTGTTCCCTCCTTTGTGTGATCTTTGTTAACAGGTTTGATCGCACCCAACACCTGATTATCCCAGCACCTATCATGTGCTAGTTTTATATTTTATACTCAAGATTTAATATTGTTTATGCTTTTATCTCCTTGTTGACTATTATGTATAATATCTCACTGTTTATAACTCCAAACTGAAGAGTTATGCCAATCTGATTATTCTTTGTTCTGGTATTGAGGTGATCTAGTGATTCCTGAAATTATTTGAGGCCACTTAACTTAATATGTATACATAATGTATTCAATCAAATCCAGTGATATAAATTCAACTTTCATTGGCCTATCAGTTTGTTTGAAACATCAGCATTTCTAAATGGCCGATCACAAAATGTATTCTTATCCTCCGTATGTAACATTGTTTTGCCAGCATGATTGGACAACCATCATCTTTTATCATAATATGTTCCCAGAATAACATTCTTGATGGGTAGAAACTCCCATTTTTCAGAAAATTGCTAGAATGCAATTATTATGTTTTAAACTTACTGTAAGAGCATTGCATTATTGATTTTAATTTTTTATTTTTGAAAATTTCAGAAGTACATGTTTATATTTTAAGTGTAGGATATATAGACCTTGTTACGTTAACCCAGAGGTTGTCGTAGGTCAATTCTTACGATCACAGTCCAAAGAGCAATTATAAAATATAATGAACTAAGTACCTCAGGATCAAATACTATCCTCGACGATAATCCGGTTATGTTCTACTGTGCACTTGTCGTCTTTGTCCCAGATTAGGCATTCATTCTTGAATTCGTTAAAATGGTTAAATCGCTAATGTTTAAAACGGGTATGATTTCTTAAGCCATATTAAGCTCTAATCATTTACATTAAATTCCCCAAATCCTGCTTATTTATCATAGGGTTCAACATTTGTTTGTTTGATTTTGTGAAAATAAAGAAACTGCGAGTTGTAGTGTTGCAAATTTGTGCAACATATTGCTGGTGATTGGAATGTTCTAATTTTTATCAACAGACTTTTTGTGTCTTTTTTATTTAATTTTGAAACTGTGAATAGTGGAATTTTTTAATTAACTGATTATTGACTTTTTTTATAAGTTCATATGATTTAGATTACACGACACATTTTAATGGATCCTAAATAAGGTTGAAAGAATGTAAATGGGATATTTCTTATTTGCGGAAAATTTTGCAAACCAAAGAGATGTCAGTTAAATCAGCAAGCAGTGGATTAAGCTCCCGTGTGACCCTGAGTGGTAGGAACAGTGTGCGATCTGCATCACCATCACCAGATGCTGGTGGATATAAATCAGACTGTGTCAATATTTTTATTATCACAGATGACAAACAAAGACAGGAAAACCAGTCTGCTACTGCGCCTTATGAAGCCAAGCAAGTTGATGATAAATTTAAAGAGATTCTACAAAAACGAAAAGGTAAAAATAGATTTTAGTCTAATTTTAGGGGTTAGAGGTCACTCTAACATGCTTTTTGGGTAATTTTGTTTAATTTTTGTAGAAACACTGGCAATTACCTTTTTAGCATTCACATTTTTATAAGTCACCATGGTAACAATAATGATGAAATACAAAGTTTAATTATAATTTAAAGTACATAATAAAAACATTGAGACCAGCTGACATGTTCAGTTTAGAAAAAAATCCGGATTAAAAAGGTTTTGGATTGGGGAGTTCGAATTAACTATGTTTTAATATTTAAAAATATGTGAAAGAAACCCCATGAATGACATGAGCTTGTTAATTATTCACGATTCAGTTTTTAACTTGTGACAATGTTGAGTTATTTCCCTTTATTATTGTCATTGATTGAATCTATGTCTGGTGATCTGATTTACTTAAATTTGTGTTATTTACATTTTGATTTTCCTCTTCTACATGTACTTGTCTCTACAAAGAGCATGAGAGATCTATTTTACATTCATTCACTTAGCTTTAATTGGTCTGCCCGTTATGCATACTTTAATATGCACATAACAAAATATAAGCCCTCAGTGTAACCTTTGATCATTTGGTTGTAGAAATATAAAAAATGTTTGCTTCAAAGTCAAAGATCAATACTAGAATTAAGATCCCATGATGGAATACATTCTGATAATGGTCTTATTTGATACCACTTGATACAGTCAGTGATTTAAGCTGCTTACCCTAGTCAATTCTAAACAATCATTCCCAAAGTTTCTAACACTATTAATGTTACTACAGATATTATTTGAATATTTTGATCAGTAATTAGATGTTTAATTGGTTAGGAAATATTTATTGACCTGAAATGTAGTTAAGTTGTTACATAAATATTTTTATCAATCCTTATTATTTATGTCTATTATTGAAATTGATAGTAATGTCAAATTGGATATCTTGTCAATATGATTCATTGATTGACTGAGGTTTAATAAAATTCTGTCAACAATGTTTGAAAATCTCTGGATTCAAAGTATTCCATTAAATATCAATAGAATTTAAATCAATGTACTTCTGTTTCAGAAAAATTGTGGTTACTGTAGTTTTGCAATGTGGCCTCCAATATCAATTCTAACATTATGATAATTTATGGGTTAAATGCAATAATAGTGTAACTAAATTTTATTATTGAAACAAATGAAATAGCTTTTAAGATAAAACAGTTTCTTTGAAAGAATGGCACTCGCTGTTAAATTGGGGGCTAAATGTAAAACTGTTCTATGTCTGCTTCTGTTTGAGGTGATACATCATTTTTGTCGTGAACTCTTCAAATTAAAGATAATTTTTTTCCTGTATTTTATAAATTAAGTAGACAAATGAATGACAGCGATAATAAGATACTTTGATTTGGAAAATCTTATTGCCAGGTATAATTGATTAATTGTTGAGATCTGTCAATATGATAAGTGAAGAAAGAGATAGCTTTGATGTTATACGTTGTTTAAGTGACAGATAAAATTGTGTGAATATTTTCAAGTTACTTTTGTCTCATGATATGCTGTTTAACAGCTACCATTCTTTACAATGAAATACCCTGACATTAAAATTCTTCTAAGCAATTCTTCATTGGGATAATTATTATGTGAATAAAAATTTGTTAGAAAAGAAATATGTGTGTTATCTCTTTTATTTAAACATTTTATGCCTGCTTGGCTTTGTCAATTCTTTTTAAATATTTTTTCCTCTTCTAAATAAAATTTTCAACTATTTTTATATAATTATGAGCAGTTTCTTACTTCTTGTATGAAGGTTTTGCCTTGAATTAGTTTATGTGTGTAAGAAGTTTTCTCAAATTCTTGGTATATTTTGAGTTTTGAGATGCATGTATTACTGTGAATTATTCAGATTTGAGTAGTCCCTATTCACTCAGTTTTGACCCCTTATTTATCATTAACCTTATAACCATTCAGGCATACTTAAGCACCCTACCAGGCACAAAAGCTCAGCCCCTTCGTGTGACCCCTTTGACCTGAAGTATAAAGGTAAGACCCTCTTGCACCGAATATATATCATGTGTAGAAAGTGTCACACTGGCTGTCTTCTAATGTTCTTCTATCTGCACCTCAGTACCTCCTAACAAACTCCTAATTACTATTCTCTGATATCTATATCATACATACATACTGACTCTCATTTTGAGATCATTCTCAATCCATGAAACTGAGATTATAAATATTTGTTTGTAGACCACTCTCAAATTCCAAATTAAAGATTCCTGATGTGAGCACTTGAAATTGACCAATAGCAAGATCATTCACTAAATTAATGCTTTTACTGGCTGGATGAGAACTAATTCAAAATGACCTTAGAAAAAATGAATATTAATTCACATGCATCTGATTGGTTGAGTCGGGGAGCAATTTCAAAATTGACCAATGACTGTGTGGATGTCAATTCACATGCATCTGATTGGTTAGTTCTGGGAGCAATTTCAAAATTGACCAATGACTGTGTGGATGTCAATTCACATGCATCTGATTGGTTAGTTATGGGAGCAATTTCAAAATTGACCAATGGCTATGTGGATATCAATTCACATGCATCTGATTGGTTAGTTCTGGGAGCAATTTCAAAATTGGCCAATGGCTATGTGGATATCAATTTACATGCATCTGATTGGTTGTTTTTAAGAACAGTGTTAAAATTGATCAATGACACTATTTCTTTTTCTGAGAGGTCTTTAAACAGTGTATTACAACCTCAGGTCAGTAATGTATGTTTTCCATGACAATCTTTTTACAGATAAATTATTGCAGTTGGTTTCTTTTAGAAAAAAAGAAATTATAGTTTCATTTTGTATTACTGATCGATGCACTGAAGTATTAGTACATTGTAGAATTTTGGATGTTGTACAGAATTATTTAGATATCAAGATGTTGAATAATGTAATTTTTCAGATATGGGTGTCTGAGCTAATAAAAATGGTCATATCATATGCTTCACTAACACTTAATAAAATTAAGTTAATTAGTTTAAAAAAGACTCTATTTCATAATGTGTAGAAAATTTGAAAGCTGTGTGTAATAGTAAAAATGTTCTACATGTTTATAATTTCTTACACAACTTAGGTTCATATACTGCACGACTTATAAATATCAGAAATGTTGAATGGAATAATTGCAAGTCTTACAATTTGATTTATGCTTTTTAGCTCACATGTCACAAAGTGAGCTATTAGGATCACTCTCCGTCCGGCGTCCGGCATGGTGCGTCATGCGTCGTGCGTCGTCAAACTTTATGTTGTGACCACACTAGGGGCCACATTTTTGGCTCAATTTTAGCAAAACTGGGTCAGAACGTTAATATCAACAAAATCTCGGACGAGTTCGATATTGGGCCATTTGGGGTCAAAAACACGGTCACCAGGGCCAAATAAGGGAAAACCTTGTGAACACTTTAGAAATTACTGTTTTGAATTTATCTTCATGAAACTTTGTCAGAATGTTTATTTTAATAATATGTAGGTCAAGTTTGAAAATGGGTAATTTCTGTAGTAAAATTAGGTCACTAGGGCAAATTGCTGGAAAACCTTGTGAACACTCTAGAAGTCACTGTTTTGATTGAATGATCATGAAACCTTGTCAGAATGTTTGTCTTCATAATATCTTGGACGAGTTCGAACATGGGTCATCTTGGGTCAAAAACTAGGTCGCTAGGTCAAATCTTATGAAAAACCATGTTAACACTGTAGATTTCACAGTTATTATTGGATCTTCACCAAACTTTGTCAAATCGTTTGTTTTAATGATATAACGGTCAAGTATAAATATGGGTCATCTGGGGTCAATAACTAGGTCACCAGGTCAAATCTTAGGAAAACTTTGTTAACACTGTAGATGTCACAGTTTTAATTGGATCTTCACCAAACCTTGTCAAAATGTTTGCCTCAATGATATGTGGGTCAAGGATGAACATGGGTCAGCTGGGTTCAAAAACTGGGTCACAAGGTCAAATCTTAGGTAAAAATCTTGTAAAAGCTCTAAATGTCATGGTTTTGATTGGATCTTGGCCAAACCTTGTCAGATTGTTTGTCCTAATGATATTAAGGACAAGTTCAAATATGGGTCACCTAGGGTCAAAAACCAGGTCACAAGGTCAAATCTTAGGAAAACCTTATTAACACTGTAGATGTCAAATTTTGATCGTATCTTCACCAAACCTAGTCAGACTGTTTGTCTTAATGATATGTAAGACAAATTCGAACATAGGTCGTCTGGGGTCAAAAACTAGGTCACCGGTTCAAAACAATGTTTCAATGAGTGAACAGTGATTGTCATGTGAGCGATATAGGGCCATCTTGGCCCTCTTGTTTCCAGAATATTTCATTTGTTTTATGTTTATACAATCATATTACATTTGTTAACACTGTATATTAATCTAATGCTTTCTCTTATCTCCAACTTTCTAAGAAACCACTGTCATACAATAATTTGTTGAAAATTTGGTGTAACCTTATGATTGTATTTATAGTTCTTCTTGCCCCAGTTTGACCTGTCATTAGCTTTGGCGTTACTGGAAACATGTTGTTTTTTTGGCACAATCTGTTTAAGTGATATTTGGACTGTACAGAATATATGATGATGCATCTTCTTTAATTGATTACTTCCTGATAATTGATGTCTTTGTAAATAGTTCGGAAATCTTAAACTGCCAAAGCTGCATAATTTCATGGTCGATGCATGCATTTTTTGTTAGCTATGGTGAGATTCTATAATTTTCATAATTATGTTAAACGATAATCTTTTTAACACAGGTTGTCAAATATACATGTATTTTACTTATTACAGACCATTATTATCGACATTGGTACGAAAATAAAAATAACGCATTCAATGACTGTGTAATTATTTAGCTTTGACAGTTTAAAAAAACAACTCACTATACCATTTGTTAGTTTAATTGTAATACTTTTGTGATATTGACAAGAAATTTGCACATTGATTTGAAACTTTAGTTAAATTCCTAATATTTTTTGTGGTTTTTATTTTATTTGAATAAAATCAAGTGATATATTACTTATTTAGCATTATGTATTTTTGTATGTTTTCCATTTTTAAATTGCTTGCAGATTTATATGAATTTATAATTATGATACTTTCAAAGTTAAATTTCAATAAATTCATTATTAATTGATACATTTTTGCTTAATGATTGAATTTATTCAACTGAATATGATGCATTTTTTACACTTTTTGTTAGTCTGACTTATTAATTTACATTAATAAAAATACCTGATCTGCAATTAGCCAAAGTATTTACTCTCAAACTTCCTAGATCATGGATTTGTGTTTTGACATACCGGTACATACATGCAGGCTACCCCCTACCCTTGACATAGATAGATGCAGGCACTTGACAGTTTTCCTTTGGCAGTAGATTGTTACATGAATTTTTAACAAAAATATGAATTGTTTCTACAATTTCAGTTGGTGTAAGAATGTCCACTGAAGATGATACCCAGACAATAAGAACTGAAGATTTTGTAGATAAATTTCAAGACACCCTAGTGTACAGTTCTGGTAGGTGTAGTTAATTATTGTCTCAATAAAGTTTTCAATCCTGATTGTTCATCCTTTAGATATTCAAAATTTCCATATCATTTAGAGGTTCCGTATTACATGTAATACCTTCATGCTGCTTTTAGAGGAGATTAATTGAAGTGGGTCCAACTTTTATTATGTTTACCGTAAGCACCCTATTTAACATCTCAGCGATTGTTTTTCCTTCTTTGTTTGGTACCCGTAAAAGGTACCTTCCCAAATTCCAATCTGGTGCAGAATTTTCTTTTTTCATAAAAAACAGTTATTTTTCATTAAGTTTATTGCAACATTCAGTACTGAAATAAAAACCAAAGAGGGTAAGTTGATAGTATAAATGTCTTTGTTTTTTAAAAATTCCCAATTTATTTAAAGATTACCAATTTGGGTCAAAGCACTGCAAGTTTTTCCCAATTTGTCTGGTACCAGTACCTTTCCCAATCAGGCAGAAAAATTCGCTGCGTCCCCTGGGCTTTACATTTTGTGCAAGGGGCATTTATTAGAGACAAGTGAAATGAATAATCATTTTACTCCTTACGAAGGCATGTCAATTCTGAGATATTGTCTAATCCACACAAAAATAACCCATGTTGGTGGTCACCAACTCTTGTCATGTATTATTTTTCGCGATTTTCTTATTAAAGATAATGTTGTTTTTTCCTAGGATAGGGGGGGGGGGGGGTAAAGTGGGGCATTAAATAGGGTGTTAACATGAACTATTACATTTGTTAGTCTGTATGTGGTTCTGGTGATATGTTATGTTGTGTGCAGTAAATATTTTTATTCACCATTTGAAGTAGTAACTATATAATGTAGAGAGTGAGTTAGTATTTTATTTTCACACCAGTTTGACACTTTTAGCATTTCTGTAGCATTTACTAGAGAGAAATTGGATTTTAAAAGAATTGTTCTTTCTCATTTAAGTTGTGTATAAATTTGTGTTAAATTCATAATTTTTACACTTTTTACACAAATTTCTGCCTCCTAACAGTTTATGTATTGCCTGTTTTGTTTTGATGCTTTAAGATTACTTAAGAGTTTTAATCTATAAATTTACAAGTACAAGTCATAAAAATTCAGACATGCATGAATTGAATGTTTTTTTAACTTTCTATTTGGACTGACTTAGTCAATTATTTAAATAAAAAAATGAAGATGGCCTTTTAAGGTCGGAATGTATATTTATCCTTTAAGTCTGTTTAAAGATATCTTAAAATCGTATGCAATTATTGTATTTTTAGAATTTTGATTTTTTTAGTTCAAATTTTATAAGCTTTTATGTGATAAATTCAAAATTTGAAAATGTATGTATTATGATAAAGATGGTAATTGGAAAAGGTATTCTGTAGAGACTATAAAACTGAAGAATTTATGTCTCTAAGGTTATAACTAAGATTTAAGACCAGTCAAATCTTCCCACATCTGTTTGTTTGATTCTTAGTACAATCTGAAATTATCCAATGGCTGGACTTAATGTTTGAGACTGGTTTTAATGCTTATTTTTATGATCTCAAGCATAAAAAATTGTAATGGTTTGAGGTTGGTGAAAGGTGTATGCTTGCTTATAGAATCATGGTTGGAAAACATGACATATTTCAGCTGACGAAGCAGAAAGAATACGTAACCTTGATGATGATCTCCACAGTGACGGTGGGTCGGACACTGATACCCTTCAACGAAAACTAGCCATTCTAACTCGTACACCTGTCCCTAAATCCCGCACAAACAAAGGTGTCTAATATATACATAACCCTGTACTCCTATATAACATTGTAACTAGTGCATCATAATATTGGCATGTATATATTATACAGTATATCATATTCAGTTCTGTTCTATTCTGTTTGGTTTATTTTCAGTTCTATTCTGTTATGTTCCTCTCTGTTTGGCTTTCTTCAGTTCTGTTCTGATACCTCTTTAACATTTTCTGGGCCTCTTTTGTGCTATTCCAATAAATCATACTTCTGCTGACACTGAACCGACCTACAGGATTTGATTCGCCTTTGTAAGGCCACAACAATTGATTGATAAGTTCCTTAGATTTCCTGTGCCTAAAATTTGGAAAATGGAAAAAAATATTTTCACTCCCTTTGATTCTTTTTGGACAAAATCCATGGAAGATAATTATCATCAATTTGTTGTGGCCTAATTTTTCGTAATGAATAAAATGAAAAGTCTCTGTATGTTAGGTTAAAATTTTAAAATTTGCTCTAAAAAAATGGAAAAACCCCAGTGTAACAGCAACAAATGCTTTTTAAGAATGGCTTAATATTACCTGGATAATTTTTTAAAAAGGGCTTCATTTTTATAAGATTAAATATTTTTAAAGAATTATTCTCTTTTTTTACTCAAAGAATCAGTTCCTTGGTTTTACTCTTGCCTTTAAGCTCTATCACATTAATCTTTTATTCATCTTGTGTTCTTTTACCTTCTTACCCCACAGATAGAAATGTTTTGAGACCAGTCTTAAAATACAGTCTTGCCATTGGTCAATTTGAAGATATTTGTCAAAACAACCAATCAGTGCCTTGTATTTGTAGACTGGTCTCCAAACTTGGATTTATATACCCTGACTCCTCAGATTTTCATACTTATTTTATTCTATAATTCACAATGAAAAACGTTTTCATCATCATCTTAGTTTTCCCAATGTTCGGTACTGATTAATTTCAATTTTATGTGCAATGTTCCTTGCAGCTTTAAATAACTGTCTGTTATATTTAAATATCACTTCCATTGCACATCTGTGTGTGCTTACACAATTTTACCTGTTACGTTTAATATAATGCTGTAAAACTTCAATAACGAAATTGTATTTTAAGATATTTTACAGACTTAGTATTATGGCAGTTGCTTTATTTGTAATGTTGTACAAAATTGGTGAAGGGGTAGAGGTTTACCCATGTCCGTCCATCCTTCTGCACGAAAATCTTGTGTCATGCATATCTTCAAAGGTATTAAGGACAGAGTTAGGAAATAACTCAGAAATGTACATCAGCATTATGAGGTTGTGCATAAAGGGTTTTAACTCCTTCAAAGGCTGAAAACTCTAGAATTATCTTCCCTTGAATTAGCATTTTGGTATTACATAATTTATATGAAAATTTTGTGTGTCATACAGGCATCTGTGTCATATGGACACATTTCTAGTTATTAAAGTAATATTATACATGTAGTGAAATATCTTAAATTTAAGGCACTGGACTTGTTATTGTTGTGTTACTAATTTCAAAATTTTATTTGCATGTAATTATAAGTAGTCAAGTAAAGGTGCTATTTTTACCGGTATCTATTTAATTTTCAGAATGATGTTCACAGACTTATCTTAATCCTGTAGCTATTTATAAACTTAAAAATCTTTCTTTTATTATTCATAAGGGGAAAATGTTTAATTCTGTTGTTCACTTTAGTAAATGTTTGATATGTAGGCCATTAGAAAGACTTCATGTTAAAACAGTGTTCACCTCAGCGAAGATATGAAAACAACAACAATATTTGTAGTTAAAAATTTAGTGTTTATAACATTGTAGAAATACTCTATAACTAAGTTTTAATTTATCTGTACATGTATTTCTTTTTTTTTATCTATAAAATTGTTCCTTGATTGTACTTTAATTTTCATTGGATAAGAAAAAAAACAGTTGTGTTTAAGGAGACCTGTCTGACCCTTTTTCTGGCACCAAACCCAAAGTTTCTGACAAGAAAATCAAAGTTCAACAATTTATAAAGATGAATTATTGTACTTCATATCCTCACATAAAATGATTATAATAAGAAGAAAACAATTGTTTTACCTAGCTACTTTTTGATCTGGTGTCTCTAAACATGACTATTTTTTCCTAGCCTATGATTTTCTGATGTCCTCCTGTATGTAGTTGTGTTTCTGTTACATTTAATCATAGCTTAGCTTTTTCTGTCATAAGATTTTCCTGTGAAAACAGTTACCCGTTTAACACTGCGGCAGCAGTACTATGATAATTTATATAACATTGTCAAGTTGCGCATTTATCTGTTTAATTCATGATTTATTTTACGATTCTGTAGATGGAAAAACAATTTCCAGACCTCTGACTCGACCGATGATTGAGAGAGCAAAAGGCCGATTTGCTTCACCGTACGAGACCCGACCGAAAAAAGGTTTAAGATTGCGGTTGTCTGCTAACAAAGTTGCTGTGAACACTTAATAAAACTAACTTTTTTGAATGATTTCCTCTTAATGTACAGTAAAACTATAGCTCTGAGGCTAGAGGCTTTCATAGTCGAGTGGTTACGGTCTATGACCTATAATCACTATCTCACCACTGTGAGTTTGAATCACACCCGGTGTAGCAGTCTATTTTTTCCCCGGCCAGTTTTTCCCCGGGGAAAGATTGGCCTAGGCCTTTTTTTCCCCCGGGGAAAGATTGGCCTAGGCCATTTCTTCCCCCCCTGGGCAACTTTTTCCCCCCTAATAATAACATTTTTGCATTATGATTCTAGGCCATTTCTTCCTCCCAGGGCAACTTCCCCCCCCCCCCCCTAACAATAACATTTTTGCATTATGATTCTAGGGCATTTCTTCCCCCCCCTGGGCAACTTTTTCCCCCCTAAAAATAACATTTTTGCATTTTGATTCTAGGCCATTTCTTCCCCATCTAGGCCACTTTTTCCCCTAATGATAACAGTATTGCATTATGATTCTAGGCCATTTCTTCCCCATCTAGGCCACCTTTTCCCCCCTATTAATAACAGTATTGCATTATGATTCTAGGCCATTTCTTCCCCATCTAGGCCACTTTTTCCCCCCTAATGATAACAGTATTGCATTATGATTCTAGGCCATTTATTCCCCAACTAGGCCACTTTTTCCCCCCTATTAATAACAGTATTGCATTATGATTCTAGGCCATTTGTTCCCCATCTTGGCCATTTTTCCCCCTAATAATAACAGTATTGCATTATGATTCTAGGCCATTTCTTCCCCCCATTGGCCACTTTCCCCCCCTAATGATAACAGTATTGCGTTATGATTCTAGGCCATTTATTCCCCATCTAGGCCACTTTTCCCCCATATAATAACAGTATTGTGTTATGATTATTGGCTATTTTTACCCTCTTAGTCCCTTTTCCCCCTGTCTTCAGAAATACTATACATTATTGGCTAGTTTTTTCTCTCTTGCCCACTTTTCCCCTTGTCTTCAGAAATACTATACATTATTGGCTAATATTTACCCTCTTGGCCAATTTTTCCCCCAACTTAAATTCTGAAATAAAGCTAACCATTATATTAATTGGTTACATTTTTGGTCACTTTTTCCACTCTTGGCAAGAAACATAAACATGAAAACATAAGTATAAAATCAGAAATATGCACATAAAGACATAAGTATAAACCCAAAAATATGAACATAAAGACATAAGTATTAACTCATAAATATGAACCTTCAGAAGTAAGTATAAACTCAGAAGTATGGCCTATAGAAGCAAATATAAACTCAGAAATATGAACTTACAGACGTAAGTATCAACTTAGAAAGTATAAACTCAGAAAAATGAGGACACAGAAGTAAATACATACACAGAAAAATGAACATACGGAAGTAAATATAAACTCAAAATACATACTCAGAAATTCAAACATACGGAAGTAAATATAAACTCAGAAATATGAACATACAAAAGTAAATATAAATTCAGAAATATGAACATACAGAATTTAAATGTAAATTCAAGACTAAGTATAAACTCAGAAATATGAACAAACAGACGTTAAGCGAAAGATGTAGATATACAAATGAAAAAATCAGGGGGGAAAAAGTGGCCAGGGGGGAAAGAATGGCCTGTTACACCGGGACCAGATAAAATTTCGAATATGAGGAAGCTTTGAAGCTAGCGTTTGGAAGGTTGGTTGTTCTACAAAGGTGTAAGCCTCGGGTCTTGACCTACTTAAGTCCCCAATTGACCCTGGCTGTTTATATATGAATGAAGGTAACCATGTAAACAAAGGCCACTAAACATCCGTTTGTACATATATCAACATATCATTTAACAATGAAGAATAACATACATCATGATTCATACTATGACCTGTTGTGGACAAGTTTAACTTTAAATCATTAATTTTGATGATCACTTTTTAATAAAAACTTTTACTATCGTATTGAACTCAATAAATCTTGGAATAAGGGGCTGCTTGCCTAAGGGTCCTATTATTGTGGTCCTTCGGTTGTCTTAGTTAACAGCTTATTCTGTATTGATTAACACAATCATGTTAATATACTAACAACTGTTGAATTTAGAAGTTTTATCTAACATTGGCGTGATCGCAGTGAGCTATGAAACTGCAATGCGTCTCTCAATATTTTGCCATCCCTTGATTAGGGTGGGGCCAACGCAGACCCCTCATTTCCTGGTGTAATGGTGGCAAAATATTGATTGGTGTCTATCTTTCACAGTTCTGGGATTGTGTAGTTTGTAATGTACAAGTAGTTGAATAACAAAATCAATGTAAGACTACTTTGTGATCATAACTTTATATTGTGACTTAAAATTGCTTTGCTTAATAATACATCAGGTTCAAGCATTTCTTAGAAATAGGACTTAAATTTACAAACACTGGTGACAAGTCTTGATTTCTTGAAGGATTAGGTTAAAGTATTTCATTTGTCACAACACAATTATTGTAGATGATGTACCATTAATATTGAGCAAAATTTCAGTTAGACTTCAGGATATTTTAAGAATTTTACTGAACTGTTGTTTCCTTTCAGTATCTGGTGTGGGCACGCCTCCTGTATATCCAAAGCCAACTGTTACCACCTCCCTGCCACGCCCATCTACTAGATCCACCCTCAAATTTGCTCCAGGCCATGCAAGTGATGCTGACTCAGTGAAGACAGAAGACTTTGAGAATAAATTCAAGGTACCTTAATGTCTTGTGTATAAGACGCATAAAAAATTGGGTACAAAAATCAGGTGCGTCTTATACATACCCTGTGTAAAACTCAACCTGAATTTTCTGCTGCTAAAGATGGTCAAAATCAAGACATCCTGAGTATAATGTTTACGGAGATAATCATAGTAAATGGCATTTTAAACGCCTAGGGGGAATATTCAATAAATATTTTGCTATGTTTCTCTAAAAATCAAAATGGTTCTGCTGACTTCTGCACTCTTCTTGGATTATGTCAAGCTAGATATTAGAATTGAAATGTACTTTTTTAAATTCAAATTCAGCCATTTTTTGCAAGAAAGGTAGATAATTAATGCAGCAGATCAGTAAAGAATTTCAAGCTTTCTGTTCAATGTCTTGGTATGAATTAGCTGTATAATGTGGGTCTCTTGAGGAACAAACCTTGTTTGGGTAGGTTGGGAAATTAATAAACCCTCATTTCGAAGGAAATAAAATAACATTTGATTGTGGCCAATGTTTTTAGGGTTGTTGTGGTCAAAGGGGTTTGTCACGAAAAAAAGATCAAAAACATTTTTTTTCCATGTAACCCATATATATATAGAAGGGAAAGAACTTCGACAATTCGAATTTTCCAACGCGTGTTTTTTTCGAGTGAAAAATCTTCAATAGCGAGTTTAGAATATGTTTAAAGGTAGTAAAAGTATACATTTTCTGTTAGCGTGTTGAGTTGCCCACACGTTGCACTATATATGAGTTAAATATTTTGTACTGCATTGCAATAACATGGAAGTTTATAACACGTGTTGGAAAATTCGAATTGTCGAAGTTCTTTCCCTTCTATATTGGTATACCATTAATTTAGGATTAACATGGAATGCTGTTAAACTACTATGTGTACAAAATCGAAAGGGTCTCTATTGATCGTATCGGCACTTTCAAATAAAATTTTTTATAAGGTGTTTTGATTTGTCATTAATTTCTGTGTCTTTTACTTTTATTCTGCAGAGCTATCATTATAAAAATATTCTAAATCTGCTTGTTTGTGCTTTAAGTGAAATATGACTTTTTTGCAATTTCAAAGCATTTCTCTTTTTGAATTCTGAAAATATGCTGATTTAACTTTACCCTGTGAGACTAATGTACCATAAACTGTAAAGCTAATCGCCAGATATGTTAATCTTAATGTATCACATTGAATTGGCTTGGCAATGCATAGCCTTAAATATTAAAGACCACTAATCAAGAAATCTATCCAAAACTGTATGTTTTTATTCAGCTCCAAGTGCTGAATTATAGTGATAAATTGATGTGCATTTATTCATATGAATTTTTTATGACTCTTAAGTGTTTGTTACTTGTTAGGAAATGGCAATTGGAATCGGAACGGCAAAGAAAGAAGAGAGTGACCTTGAGTCTGTTAGCAACGACCCCATTCATACAAAGGTCAAACAGCTATTGAAGGCCACATCAAAGTGTAAGTATGGTAGAGTTAAAAAAATACTTCATTAATGATATTTTCTGTGAATAATGTGACCTAGTTGTAGGGTGTCTTATTATTCTGATCAATGATTGATTAGTGTATTAAGATATTTCACCTCAGAAAACGTCTTCATATATTATGTGATCTTTATAATATTTGTATTGAGATGCAATCAAAGATCAAGAAAATAAACAGTTCGAGATATTTGCATGGTTATTATGAAGTGTTTTGTAGAAATTATTCATGAAAGTGTGATAGTTGATATTATTCATGGAAGTGTGATAGTTGATATTATTCATGGAAGTGTGATAGTTGATATTATTCATGAAAGTGTGATAGTTGATATTATTCATGAAAGTGTGATAGTTGATATTATTCATGAAAGTGTGATAGTTGATATTATTCATGGAAGTGTGATAGTTGATATTATTCATGGAAGTGTGATAGTTGATATTATTCATGGAAGTGTGATAGTTGATATTATTCATGAAAGTGTGATAGTTGATATTATTCATGAAAGTGTGATAGTTGATATTATGCGGAAAAAAAAAGATTTATTTCTGGTTATCCAATCTACGTTTCCCTGTGACCCAAAACTTTTTAATAGGCCAGAGGAACTGCACACCCATTTTCTCACTTTTTTTACCACTCCACATGCATTCAAGAGCCCCCACCAAAAAAAGCCCCAATCTACACACTCTAGTTTTTGTAACCAGAAAAATATGCCTTATCAGCCATTTTTAACGTAGATATATTCATAAATAGATACCCAAGGGTGGATAAAAGCTCATAAAGGAAGATGTCAGATAAACATCAAATCCAGTGAAAAATTAGACAAAATTATTGTTATAATTTTATAT
Source organism: Lutraria lutraria (assembly GCA_964023205.1). Lineage (NCBI taxonomy): Eukaryota > Metazoa > Mollusca > Bivalvia > Venerida > Mactridae > Lutraria > Lutraria lutraria. The sequence continues at coordinate 28,620,381 of OZ026837.1, read as the reverse complement.
CAAGAGTAGTTTGTTTGTACCACATAGAAAATTGAGTTTAAAAATTAAAATCTGTATACATATAATGAAGCAATTCAAAGTTATAAAAAAAGGCTTGTCAATAATTGTTTAAGGATCTGTTGTTATATGTATTGTTGTATAACTCCACATGTATCTAGATGCTTTAATGCTATCTCACAAGAACCCTGAAAACACATGGTCAATTAAGGCATTGACAAAGTTGTAAGGGGAAACAATTGTGTCAGAGATCACTTTGTGTTGATTTTTTAGCTTATGTATCATCATTTAATGCATTTTTTATGTTTTCAGATAAAACAACAAAAAGTGATTATAAACCAAAACAACATGTAAGAATTTCTCCGCAGCCAGTTCAGTATGACAAAGGCGAAGAATCTGATGATACTTTATGCTCAGATAAACCAAGAGTTGCTTCCCCTAGGTAAAAATAATCAAAATACCAAGTGTGTAAAAGTTAACAACTTGTCACCAATCCAGTTAAAGGTAAGGTCTTATCTTTTCTGCTTACAATGTGTCAAAACTCAAAAGGACAGAAGAGAACAGGGACCAGTATCAGAATGTAGTGTTTTCATTAGTCAGTTAGATGTCTGGTCTCAGGAACAATTAATTAGATGTTTGAGATTTGAGAATGGTTGCCAAGCTATATCTCAGTTAACCACTAAAAATGACTTGTTGAGATGAAACATGTTATGAAGATACAGACATGTAACTTAAAGTGGTAAGTAAATCGTCTAGTTCCTTTTTACGCTCCTACCATTCAAAATGGTGGAAGGGCATAAAGTTTTACCCTTGTCCATCCGTGCGTCCGTTCAAATTTTGGTTTCTGAGTGACAACTCAAGAAACATTTCATGGATTGGTTTCATATTTTACGCGTATAATAATAAAACACAGGTCAAGTTTTTTTCAAGATTTCCATTAAAATCCAAACATTTTACAAGAGTAATGGCCCCTTTTTAAATCATCTCTCAGCTGAGGTATTCGTGTCCTCTGGACACATTTCTTGTTTCATTTCTAAAAAAGCTTGTAAAATCATTATTATAAAGATCAGCAACTTTATATATATGAAAATGGTTATGTTTTTGTATAGAGCACTGCCATTGGTCAAAACTTAGAAATAAACCAATCAGAAGCCTTGTAACAAAGAGCATTATGTATATTTCTTTTCAGACAATGTTCTAATGTATTTGTAATCTTCTCTGCTATTGGTCAATACTTAGAAATGTAACCTATCTGTAACCTATCTAAGGCTTAGTCACTGAAAGTATTTTCTAGAAATCAAATCAGAAATAATGTAACATGTCATGACGCATGATATTCCAGGTTTTATTAGGGGTAATAGCATTATTTCCTCTACAGAATAATTAAAGAAGATTATTAGTATTGACGATTGTCTGTGTTATCACCAGAAATCTAATGTGCAGGAATGATGTGCTGTATTGTCTGTATGCCAGATTTTGTTCCATGCATATGATTGATTAAATTCAAATTTTTCTGATGACCAAAGAAACAATGCCAAATGCATTTTATGTTAGATGTTCAAATGAGTAAATTCAAAAAACGTTTTATCACATACCTGTGCCGTTTTGGCAGTGCTGTAAAAACGATATGGCAACCATGCTTATAATATGTAAATGAGCCGATTCACATGAATTTATTCCTGCGCTGTTTGTCAACAAAATTTATAACTTCACCGGAGTAATGATGAATTGATTTTAACAAATTGAGTAAGCAAAGACACTGTTTATATCGTTAGATATGTTCACACATTTATTATTTATGATGTTTCATAATGGAACAATTTTTTGTGCTCCTGAATAAAAAGCCTTATTACGCATGTGTCACTCTTTTGTTATTAGTAGCAATGTCAAACAGGTATGTTGGTTTTCGCCGTATTTTCAGGGTATGTGATAAAAAGAATATTAAATTTGTGTAGATTCCGTCTTGAATTTATGAAACTTGTTTAATAAAACTGTATGAAGCTTGCCAGTGGCTCGCTTCATACTGTCTTATTCAACATGTTCAATAAATTCAATACGGAATCCACACTCAATTTATATCCTTTACATACAAAATATTTCCTAATTATACTACTTTTCTTGAATTAACAATTCTTTTTTGTGAAAGAACATTAAATAAAAGTAATAATCTCAGATTAGGTCCAATGCATCCAAACATTATTCTAACAATGTCACAGCAAATTAAGAAAAAAATTGTAATTTAAAAAATCTTAAATATAATAAAAATAATGATCTAATTGCCTTATTTTAGGTAAAATCATTTTCTGATAAATCTACTAATTTGAACATGATAGATCAATTGAAGTGACTTATTTTAGCTCACCTGAGAACAAAGCGCTCATGGTAAGCTATGGTGATCACCCTACTCATCATCATGTGTAGTCCCTAAGAGTCATTTATTTACCAAGTTAGGTTATTAGGATGAGCAATGTATTGGTTTGTCAGGGTCCTCTTGTTATGGCACTATTTATAAAGAAGAGAAAACTTCCGTTCAGTATAAAAAACCTAGTTATTACTTATTAATATTGTGAAAAAATTGAGAACATGAACTTTTGTGACTCTTCAGTTTATGGAGATAAAAAATTTCATCTTGTCAGGAATATTTATTTCCCTGTTATAGAAGATTGTTGAGTATATCATATTTCACCTGAAGACAATCCGATGTAGATGTTACACTCTTATCAGAGTCAGTCTCTGATGGAGAGTTAGTTGTCACACATGTTGTATAAAACGTCTTATGTGTAGCGCTTAGTGCCAAGATTTTGCGATATCTTATTAAATATTTTACAGAATTTTGAAGGTTGTGAAAAAACATCAGGTAAGTTATTTTTTTATTGATTTTTTTATCACCTTTCATTGTCATCCGTCTCATATTAATCTTTGTAATAAAAACTTGAATTCATTCATCAGACATTTAATTTGTCCATAAAGTGATCATTCTTCCATATATGGTTATAAGAAAGGTTGGATTTTACGAAAAAAAGACACGAAGAGTAATATCTATTTTTGATAAATACATATATGTCTTGATTTCTGTCATGAACATTATTTGTACTTCATCTTCATACAATGATATTGAGAATAGCCTTATTTATACAATTCTTTTTTAGTTTTATGCCCTGGCATCTAATGATGCTGGGGGCGTATAGTGATTGTCTTGTCTAACTGTCCATACAAGGTTAAATAGATTTTACCATTTTGTCTACTGCTTTGGTACTTACACAGTTGTTGCCTTGGAACATTCCCAATGCAACCATATCACCAAACCTTGGTTTGACCTTGCCTGGATCATAATGCTATGTCTATGAGCTATTTCTTGGTTAACAAGATTTTATTGCTTTGTTTAGCATCAACACTGCTTACTAGAATGATTTGATATTTATACAGTTTTTTCCTTTGACCATTTTTAATGCACCCATATCACATAACCTTGATTTGGCCTAGAACAGATTTGGACTTATGATGTTATTTATATAAATGGGCTATTTCTTGGTTAATTAGATTTGATTGTTTTTATGGGAACACCCACGGCGGGAAGGCGGGCGTATGTGATGGTTGGTGGGCGGCATCCACAATGGTGTCTGCTCTCTAGTTCTTTGATAACCAGCCCAATTGGCCTAGGCACTTTTAAGTTATGCCCCTTGACGCTTTGAAAACTGAATTTTGATATTTTGTCACCTGGCTCTCTTGTTTCTTTTGTTTATATCTAATTTTACGCCTCTTTTCAACAGTCAGTTATATGAGGTGGACAGTTCACCTAATCATCATTCCTGGGAAGAACCAGTAAAGATAAGATAAGATTTATTTAAAGTCAGTAAGACAATAACAGTATAACATAAGCCATCTAAGAGCTTTTGAGCCGACTATATAACTAGAGTAAACAACAATAACAAATTATATAAGAGCTGTAAAAAACAAATGCATGTTTAAGAATATACAGACAAGCAATGAAGCACATTTAAAAACATCTATTAACAAAATAAAAAGTAAATAATAATAATTATAATAATAATAATAAACTTATGAGATATATAAATAAAAAATCCACAATTCTTTGATTATACACATGAGGCATAATATACAATTATTGACAATAAAAAGAAGGCACAGTAAAAAATACATCATACATTACATATAGCATGCAGTTAAATATACAAAATATTAAAAATATTGATTCGTGTTATGCAACCCCTGTACTCATTTTTTACAAGCATTACATTTGCAATTTTGCCCATTGCAATTTAAAATTAACCCCTTGAACTGATTGAAGTACTAGACTTCATCCTCCATAAGCAACAGCCTACTTTCTCACATAAAAAGACATCGTTGGTAGCGAGGTAGCAAACCCACAATCCTCTATCAGTGAGAGGTTACAGTGATTTGAAGTCAGTGACCTTAATCACTTGACCACAGAGGCGGGTCTTGTTTTTTCTATCTCAATGATATGTATACAGCTGTTGCCAATGCACCCATATCACCCAACCTTAATTTGACCTTTGACTGCTTGGTCACCAACACCACTTACTAGAATGATTTTATACTTGTACAGTTGTTGCCTTGGACAATTTCTAATCCATCCATATTGCCCAACCTCAATTGACCTTGCATTTAATTGGATGCACAAGATGGGTCATTTCTCCTTATAACCCTGCTACTTCCCACTGCATTGGCATCTTTCAAGAGTGCCAAAGATAGCAAGAAAAATCTGATATTTTCTGAAAATGGAGATGTCACGGGTCCTTACAGTGACCAAGGCATTGCTATGGAGCTCATAAGGTGTTCTGTCATATTCCAACAGAGTTCTTTTTGCTGATTGCCTGCACTCTCATGGCACTTACACTGTGTGCACTTTGCTTTCACTGTGCTGATGGCATGTTGAAGACATTTGTATAAGTGTGGTAGAGCACAGTGGAATCTATGGGAACGCCATACAATCTCCATGCAAATGACACAGACAGCCATAGTATTAGCACAGCGACCTCTGTGCCTGCATGCGGAGCTCCTGTGGCATTGTAGAAGTCCTTACTTTGCTGCTATGGTGACTTTTTGGCAACTTCACTGTGCTCTTACCAGAATGCAGAGCCACTGTGTTTGTTTGTGCATGCTCTTAGTGCGCGCTGTCGCTTGGCATTCTATGCAGCCCAAACATGTCTACTGGTGATGCCACTGCATTACTACAGCAATGCTTGTTATTGTCATATATGCACCTTGGTGTTCTGCATTTTTCTTAGACGCCTAAGGATTGCAATGAGAACGCAGCCCAGCTGTGACTGGGGTTCAAGCTAGATAATCCTAGCATTAATGGCTATTTCTTGGTGAACTACATTTTACTGCTTTGTCTAGCACCAACATTTGTATTGATTTTGGTTGTAGCTATGTGACTTGGGTTATTTTTCTTATTTGGAAGATAAAGGACAATTATGTATATTCGAAACTTTACTTCTAGTTTTACTCATTGTCCTCATCAGATTCTATATTCCATGTTCATTGTTAAAACATGCTTCCTTGGGCATATAAATTTATTGAATGCATCTTCTTGTTCTTGAGAGGGTGGAAAAAAAGTAAAGGCAGAGAAGTGAAGTATTTTCATTGCACGATAATGCATGTGTTGCTAGATAACTTATATTAGTGCAGAAGCAGTCTGATTAGGGTACATCAGTAAAAAGTAAATATTGACTTAAAAAACGGTTGATTATACCCCCTCAAAGTTTTTTTTTGTATACTGGAGTCACCTTGTTCATGCATATGTACGTGTTTGCGTTCAGTTGTATAAGTCTGTTATTCATGGGCGGATCTTAAATACTTGGCAGAAATGTCCATTAATATGAGGCAATGTGTCCCATGAAAACCAAGTTCCATACCTCCAAGATCAAGTCATAATAAGAGAATTGGTGTGGGTGGATTTCACAAAACTTGGCAGATATGTTGTCCATTATGTGATGATGTGTCATACGAAAGACCAAGGGCCGTAACTTTAAGGTAACATTTAGAGGTAAAAAATAGGGTATATTTTTCATGTCTGCTCTGTAATTTTGTTATCTATAAGTAGATTTCGGAAATATTTTGCAGAAATGTTCACTAATATGTGACAATGTGTCATGTGAAAGACCCAGATCCGTACCTCCAAGTTCAAGGTCTTATTTACAGGTTAAAGGTCAAAAGTCAGTATTTTATTTTGTGTCAGCTCAGTAACTTTGTCATCTATGGGTGGATTTTGGAATAAGTTTGCAGAAATGTTCACCAACATGTGACAGTGTGTCATGCATAAGACCAAGGGTAAAGCTGCCTCTCAAAAGAAATCAACTTTGCATCTTTAAGTAATAGCCAATAACATTTCTGAAAACCTTTATACATTCTGTGTCAAAGTGGCATGCGGGGGCATTCGTGACTCCTATGACAAAGCTCTCATTATTACAGGATCTATAAATAAACACATATTGATAAGGTTAAAAACCTGATTCATCGTAAAACATTTATCAATATTGAATGGAAATTTCTGAATTTGGTAAAGCATTTGATAGTCTATGATTTCAAAATTACCAACATGTTCTACCTACATCAAATGTTTGGTTTTAAATTGTGAAATTGATAAGATAGAATTTCCCGGTACTAAAATAGTAACAAAACGTTAATAGAATGAATAATTAGACATTTAATAATGTCAGGGGTAACATTTTGAAAATGAAGAATTGATGCTTACAATATGACATTCTGATATCATCGAGAAAGTCTGGGTATGAGATGCTTAACGGCTTTAATTAGTTATCACGCTATTGCTTCAGTGATTTGTAATGCCTTAATTGGACTTTATTACCTCCACTCTGAAGAGCACATTAAGTCATTGTACATAAGAATACTGATATGTTTCAGTCATAGTTATAATAGGAAAACTGACCCAATATTTTCTAAGGTCGTATTTTGTAATGAATTATTAATGAACAACTAACAGTCTGATTATCTAGGTGTCCTTGTATGTCTAGTATTGTCTACATCTAATTTTCTTTTAATTGTTTCTATCTTTACTGTTTTTAGCTCAGCTTACTTTAATGTAAGGCCATTTACTAAAAAAGTATTTAAGATATTAACATGAAACTTGGAAAACTTGCTTATCATAACAAGATGAAGGTATTACACTAGGGGCATTACTCTGAAAGTAACATTTTTGAATTATGCCCCTTTTTAACTAAGTTAAAATTGGTTATTTAATAAATATAATATTTTGAAAACTATCGTAGACATTCAAATCAATCATGGTATACAAGCTTTATAATATAGGGCCAAGGCGTATCTGTAGCCTAAGTGCCATAACACAGTCAACATTATTGTCAGAGTTATGTCCCTTTTTAACTTAGCAAATTGAGCAGATAACTCAAAAAGTGTTATCAACATGAAACTTCATATGTCAAATCATCTTATTGAGAAGAACTGTGAAGAACTGCAGTGTGCAAGATCCATAACTCTTGAGTTTTTTTTAGTTATTGCCCTTGTTCAATGTTCATGCATGAGTGGGAGTTTGGACTTTTCATTTTCATACTTCATTTCTAATTTCCCTTCACAGATCTCATATCTGTTGTGAGTGTCTAAGTTATTTCTTCGTTTGTGAGAGACATTGGAAATGTATAACCATGAATTATGTCTATTGAATCATTTTTTCCCTAAACTACTAAATGTGTATTTTTTTCTATTTTTCCTAAACTTCATGTATTCTTCAATCAATAATTATGTTTGTAATATTCAACTTATATTTATGTTTGTCTCCTGGGTAAAAGCTTTTTTTTCTGAAATGCCCCTTATCCTATTTACAAAAATGGACGAGCGTTTGCACCGCTCTGTGGTACTCTTGTTAAATAGAAAAGATATGTAATACATAAATCATAAACCTGGTCATAATTGTTATATTTATTAATATACTGCTCTATTGATGTATTACCTAAGTAAGAATTTGCATAATTTTATGTATTTTTCCCCTTTTTAGGAACCTTTACATCGGAAAACTCTCAAAATTTCTGAACTGACATTTCATTCCACTTAGTTCAGTTCATAACTATTCCACTAGGTTCAGAGTGTCAGTTGATGCTTCCAGTGATTCATTTACAAGATTCTGTCTACCCAAGGTTACGGGTTTTGGTAAACGATCGTTTGCTTATCAAGGTCGCTCCCTCTGGAATGAAATGTCACTGCATATAAGAGAAGTTAAGAGCCTCCCTCAGTTTAAGTCCACTGTCAAAGCCCATCTGCTTGCTAGTGTTTGAGGTTGTTTTTATACACATTTTAAATATCAATAATTCTTAGATAATGATGTAAATTCTGTGATAGTAATTTTATTCTGTGATAATAATTATCTCTTAGATAAATTTGTATTCCATTTTCTTTTCTTTATACCCTCGCAAACGAAGTTTGAGAGGGGGTATATTGGAGTCACTCTGTCGGTCGGTTCGTTGGTCGGTCGTTGGTCGGTCGGTCTGTCCGTCCGCATAAAATATCTGAAGTTTGTGGAGCGAACTTCTGTCACATTCTTCAAGCAATTGCAATGAAACTTGAAATATATTATCACCATGAAGTGTACATGTGCAAGACACAATTTTCATTCCCAGCGATTCACTCATTCCAGAGTTATGTGCCCTTGAACTTAGCCATATAGTGTACAATGGCAGTCTTAGTTTGTGGAGCGAACTGCTTCCACATTTTTCAAGGGATTCAATTGAAACTTTAAATATGTTATCACCATGAAGTGTACGTGCAAGACACAATTTTCATTCCCAGCGATTTACTCATTCCAGAGTTAGGTGCCCTTGAACTTAGCCATATAGTGTACAATGGCAATCTTAGTTTGTGGAGCGAACTACTTCCACATTTTTCAAGGGATTCAATTGAAACTTGAAATATATTATCAACATTAAATGCAGATGTGCAAGACACAATTTTCATACCCAGTGATCCACTCATTGCAGAGTTATGTCCCCTTGAACTAAGCCTTATAGTGTACTATCACATTCTTAGTGTAAAAGCAGCGGCTGGGGTATTAGTCACCTCTGTGACAGCTCTAGTTTTTTCATATTAATATAATTTGTTGTTGTTTCCTTGGTTATTTACATTAATTTTATAAAGGACCACAATGGAAATAAGGATTTACTTCCTTTTTTGTGTTATCCTTGTATTTTAACGTTTGTGACATGGTTTCAATTTTTTACTGATATTATTTACCTTTAATAATTTTACAATCTCAATTTGTATATTCAGTAATATATTTTTGTTTGAACACTGTAACTTAATATGCCCATTTTGTGTAATATATTTCATATGTACCATGTTTTAGAAATAGTTAAAGTATGAATAATAATAAATAAATAAATAACTACTAGCATATAGCTTCTCTAAGGGAGATCACTCAGTAAAACTAACTTGCAGTAAAAGTTAAGTTGTCTCCCCTGTAATAGCAATTCAAGTAAATGAAAGTGCTAGTGACTTCCATGGTTACACGGTTATAGTCTCTGTTAATCACTAGCCCCCCAGTACTGTAAGTTCAAATCTCACCTTGAAGCTTGCTAATGGCAGTTTGGTGGTCCAACCCAGTGTATGCCAGTGGACTACCTCAAAAGTTGCCGAGTGTCCCAGGCTTAGATGACTTGTATAGCATCTATTTATTGTCATGTGACACATTTTTTTATTTAAAAAAAATCTGTAACTACTAAGACTTTGGTATTGATCGTGCTAGAAGTGAACTGTGAAGATAATGTACTCTATTGTAGGAGATGTGAAATCACTAACATGTAATGGAAGTTGTTCTTCATTAAAACCCTTCAACGATAAATCGTGAGTCTCATATTGTAAAATGAAACATAAAAATATGATAACTCTATAATAAACTACAAGAATGCTTATGGATTTTATCAATACTGTACAGGTGAACCTCTGGTTAAAGGGTAATGACTTGTGATTTATGATCATCTTTTATGAAATCTGAAAAGAAAACTTCTATTTAATTATACATTAATCACCTGTGTATATGTCGTACCTGTGTATAAGATGCAGTTTAAAAAATAAAAGGAAATCTTTGGGAAAATATCTTAATGTTTGTTACTTTTAACAAACAAACAAAACCCTCAATATGAAGACGACCTCTTTATCTAGACCATATCATTATAGATACCACTTCATTCTATGGACCACATCATTATAGATACCACATCATTATATGGACCACATCATTATAATTATGGACCACATCATATTATGGACCACATCATTATATGGACCACCTCATTATAGATACCACATCATTATTATGGACCACATCATATTATGGACCACATCATTATATGGACCACATCATTATAGATACCACATCATTATATGGACCACCTCATTATAGATACCACATCATTATTATGGACCACATCATATTATGGACCACATCATTATATGGACCACCTCATTATAGATACCACATCATTATATGGACCACCTCATTATAGATACCACATCATTATTATGGACCACATCATATTATGGACCACATCATTATATGGACCACATCATTATATGGACCACCTCATTATAGATACCACATCATTATATGGACCACCTCATTATATGGACCACATCATTATAATTATGGACCACATCATATTATGGACCACATCATATTATGGACCACATCATTATATGGACCACCTCATTATAGATACCACTTCATTATATGGACCACATCATATTATGGACCACATCATTATATGAACCACATCATTCTATGGACCACATCATTATAGATACCACATCATTATATGGACCACCTCATTATATGGACCACATCATTATAATTATGGACCACATCATTGTATGGACCACATCATTATAGATACCACATCATTATATGGACCACATCATTATAATTATGGACCATTTCATTCTATGGACCACATCACTATATGGACCACATCATTATAATTTTGGACCACTTCATTCTATGGACACATCACTATATGGACCACATCATTATATTTATGGACCACATCATTATATTGACCACATCATTATAATTATGGACCACATCATTATATGGACCACATCATTATAATTATGGACCACACCATTATATGGACCACCTCATTATATGGACCACATTATTATATTGACCACATCATTATAATTATGGACCACATCATTATATGGACCACATCATTATAATTATGGACCACATCATTATATGGACCACCTCATTATATGGACCACATCATTATATTGACCACATCATTATAATTATGGACCACATCATTATATGGACCACATCATTATAATTATGGACCACATTATTATATGGACCACATCATTATATGGACCACATTATTATAATTATGGACCACATCATTATATGGACCACATCATTATATGGACCACATTATTATAATATGGACCACATCATTATATGGACCACATTATTATAATTATGGACCACATTATTATATGGACCACATCATTGTATGGACCACATCATTATAATTATGGACCACATCATTATTAATACCATCTCATTATATGGACCACATTATTATATTGACCACATCATTATAATTATGGACCACATCATTATATGGACCACATCATTATAATTATGGACCACATCATTATAATTATGGACCACATCATTATATTTATGGACCACATCATTATATGGACCACCTCATTATATGGACCACATCATTATAATTATGGACCACATCATTATTAATACCATCTCATTATATGGACCACATTATAAATACCACCCAGTATTTCCAAGTTTAAGAGATGTAAAAAACAGGATTTTTCTATAAGAAAAATGTTTGTTAATAAACGCTCCTGTGGAGTGGGGTAGGTGTACAAGAATTATGATAATACAATAGTATTCTTATTATTCAATGAAAGTTTAAGAAAACTAATTCTGTCATAGAATATTAAAATTGTGGTAAATCACTGAAGCGTTTCTATAGTAACTGTTTCTGAACCACTGGTGAAGCTAAATTGAAATAATCCGATATTCAGGTTAAATCCCCCAGCAATTACATTATGTTGCTTAACCTAAAACTGAGGAAAAAGTATTTACATGGATAAAATAAATATTGATCATGATTTAAAGACCTTATCAAGAATCCTTATGTTAGGTAATTCTGGGTAGTTTATGGAAATGAACAAAATAGAATTCACATGAGAAAAAATATTGAGATTAAGTAAGAGTCATATGTAATTTTTAACTGAACAATAGTTCAGTTTTCCATAACGGTCACTTGCTCGGCACGCATGAATTTTGTTGCGGACGAAAGTACTTTGTTTTTCTACATCCACCATGCAGTTGTTAAACTGGTTCCCTTTTCATGCACAGGCAGAAGTAACGGACCTGTGATGGTAAAATTGTAATAAATTCTACTTAAAACAAAATAACTTAACCCATAATAACCTTAAATAAAAAATAAAATTGTCCTAAAATTTGACCCCATTCATGGCATTCAACTGGTATATATACTAGAAGAAGGCGTATATCTCTTCGTTTCGGTGAATGAGCACCACCTTTACAAAACACAAAATTATAAAGCAATACGGACGAATTCTTCAAATCAAAGTTTGCAGCAGTTTCACGTATATATTTTTGCCCAATATAAGACCAAAACTAAATTCCTAGACCAATCCGTTACTGAGAAATCGAACAAGAAACGCTAGAATTTGACCCGATTTCGTTTGGTCGGAAAAAATGCGGCCACACCAAAATGGACTAATTTCACATACTAATGCAAGATTGTCAGTCGATCGTATACAAAATTGACCAGTATGTCCTAAAAAGAACAATTAAATACATTAATACTGATACACAAACTCTTACAGAAGACGCAAATATTCGGGAAATCGGGATTTAAACTTTTGAATAGAAATTTCATTATCATACACCGCCATGTCACCATAAACCCGACTATAAACAATATTAACCAACCAAAAATCACGTAACATTTATAATAGCTATATGTTTATATATGGCGGTGTACGATAAAGAAATTTCTATTCAAAAGTTTGGTCTAGGAATTTAGTTTTGGTCTTATGTTGTGCAAAAATATATACCTGAAACCGCTGCAAACTTTGATTTGAAGAATTCGTCCGTATTGCTTTATAATTTTGTGTTTTGTAAAGGTGGTGCTCATTCACCGAAACGAAGAGATATACGTCTTCTTATAGTATATATACCAGTTGAATGCCATGAATGGGGTCAAATTTTAGGACAATTTTATTGTTCGATCATTTAAGGTTATTATGGGTTAAGTTATTTTGTTTTAGGTAGAATTTATTACAATTTTACCACCGCAGGTCCGTTACTTCTGCCTGTGTTTTCATGCTGCAGTGAAGCTCTGTGTAAATTCAGTTTCCATGAGTACTTTCAGTACTTTGATTTATATGAGACCCTTTGATTACTGATATCTTGATTCTGATATTCCTTTCAATGATATTTATATCTAGAATCAACTGGTATAAATGTTTTTATTGTAAAAATGATTGTTACCTACATTATTTGGATTTATGAAATCTCCAATTTCTGATGGTTGCTTAGTAACAGAATGACAATACAGGTACTGTAGAGCTCTATGAAATGTGATGATTTGTTATAATTATTGTTGTTATCAAGTCAGCAAATTATCAGATAATTTGTGTGCAGTTAAAATTGGTATCAGTGCACTTATTCTGTTACTGATTGGTGATACAATATCACGTTGAAGCTGTAGCCATACGAGTGGGTTATGATTATTCTAGTTGAATCAGATGGCAACATTCGAACTTGTGATATTACTGATTATATTCAGCTTACTGTGTAATGGCCTGTTAAATGGATTTGCTGTTTCGAGGCCTCATGTGTTCGTGACACGTGTTAAACACTAGCAGAAAGTGTTGTTGTATGTAGATGTTTATGGTGGAATAAGTAACTTCTGTGTTTGTGACAAGTTCTTTAAATATAGAGTTATTTTTGTTACAATGTATTTTGTCCATAATGCCTTATTTAGCATTTCTGTGAAGTCTGTGATTCTCTGAAAAATGATTGCTTGTTGGAATGTACCTTTTCTACTGACTTAAATCTGTCATAGTCTGGATTTCTTGTATGAACATCCACCATGCATCGGTAAGGAAGTTTTATTTGACATAATCAGTAGTTTCTCTAGATTTATGAAGTATGTAAATAGCAGTTAATTGTTAATTCATATAATATATAACAACTTATGCTAGCGAGTTCTCAAGTCTTAAAATACAAATATGTATGTGTATTCATGTCGTTTAATGAGAAAATTGAAGTAGTGATTATATATTTGGGAGTAATGGAAAAACAGGTATTGATTAATTGATACATGCAAATGTTCTGTTATCCATTTTAATTGAACAATAAAGTTAAGGATATACTCTGATAAATGTATTACCATCAGAGACTTGATTGTGTTCTATTGTAATGATGTATGATGGGTGGGGTTGGTACATGAAGTAAGTTGTCACTTTCTCACAAACAAATCAATAAGATTACTTTGATGGTGTGTTTTTTTCTGCTGTGTCATTGTTTGTCACCATTCGATGATGTAGGGAATTTAAGATAAAATGATATATTTGTTTTATTATTGCTAGTACATTTTCATTTCCATAAATTTTTGGGGATGCTAAGGTCTAAACGCAATCAGAACTCCTTGGCATCTAAAGAAAAGCACCTCGGACATATTAATAGGCAGGCCATTGGTTGTTGTTGTTGATCATGGGCTACTGTCCGTCATGAATGACCCTGGGAATCCAATCATATAAACAACTTACATGACATTGTATTTCTCTTTCAATGGGAGCTTGATGCCCAATTTATCAATCGCGATTTATAAACACGTTCAAAGTCTGTAATTCTGAGAATAATTCTTAAAAACTATCGAGTACCTAGTGTTGAAAAAGTAGTTAATGGAAACCGCATTACCAAATTTTGTAACTATGAGGCGTGTTTCTCAGTTACTGAAATGCCCAAGTAGTTAATTATGATTGGTCTAAAAGATGTATAGGGTGAGTCATTACTTAGTTTGACCAAAGGGTCAAAATGTCCCTTTTGGTTACCCAACAGCTATCTCATCATCTTTGTTAAAAACAGTTTACTTCAAGTTTCGTTTAAATAGTGTAAACTAATGGAGACTCAAATAGATCATGCTAAACAGCAATGTCTTTGATTCATGTATATTTTACCTTTTATTACATCAACTATCAGATAATTTTATACTTTGGACAATAATTTGTCTTGTTCGTATAATTATTATACCTTTGATATTTGTGGAAAAAGTGTAAATGTTTGTCTGTGCAACATTGAAATAATGATCAATTCTAGGCAATACAACTTGAAGTTTATAAAACACAGATCAATATCTATTTGTTTGGCTATTAGTAGAAATATCAACTGAAATCACTGTTCTATGTTACCAGAATTCACTTTACAAATGTTTATAATTAGTGTTAGCTCAAAGGATTTGTTGAAACTTTATTTACTCACAATACAAACATGTTTGCTGCAGCCATGGTCCAGTGGTAGTGAACTGGATTTGTAACCAAGTGATCCAGATTGGATTATGGTCGCAGCAAGTTATAGTCCCTTCCATGAAAATTTGACAAAAGTGTTGATTTGCTCCACATGTGGAGAAGTTGCCGATTCTTTGTGGAATGGTAAGTTAGTACTGGTCAGAATAATTCGAGGAAAACATGTCAGGTGAACCAGCCACCGTGTATAACTGAAAAATGATATAAACCCAAAAATAGAAATAATTATTTTCTTAAATTCATGAGATTCATTTCATTTACATTGTAAAGTGGTTTTTTTCCATTTCGGTGATTTTTAATTTTAACCATCCTTGATTGCCAACTCACTTGTACCTATTTCCCTAACATGGGTTTTCTTTGACATTACAGAAAATGGAATTACTGGGAATCTGGTCATACAGGATGGAACAGTTACTCTGATAGCTATAGTGGGCTCCGGTTTCAAAACACCTCATTTCAGAGACAATTCAGCAAGTCCTCCTCCTTTGAAGATAGCTCTAAGTCCAGCTGCTCACTGTCTCTCTCGTCATTCAGCTCAGGTGAGAAGGGAAGAAACCAAAATGCCAATCAAAACCTAAATCCAGTTTATTCTGACAATATTGGTCAAATTTTGTCGGAAAATGCATTCTCAGTGCGAGATATTACCACTCCAATATCACAAGTCTCTGGAACATCATCTTTACCTTCATGGAATGATTCGGAGTTGCCATTGACATCTACGAGTGGTTCAAGGTCTACTAGCATAGGGGATTCCGTGATTGATGATGGGTCATTTTCTGTAGAAAACACCAAAAGAAATGGCAACACTTTTAGTGAATATTTGTACTTTGATTGTGCTGGTCCAACGAGAAGACGATCTTTGTCGGGGGATAATGCTGTAAGTCCATACTCCCCGAAGAAAACAAAGGACGATAACATGTCAGGCACTAAAGAGAAGTATCGTCAGCGTGACCTCATTGCTCAGGAAGAGGAAGAGGATTATCCTTTCTCTAAGTACACCTTCAATAAAAAGTCAGAGAAAAGTAAGAGAACTGAAGACAGCAGCAGCAGTATGACATCATCAATGTCTAATCGGAGCAGTTCTCAAGAGTCCATTTTTTCTGTAGGATTGATGAAGCAGTTTTCAGCATTGAAAGGTCCTAAAGTTCACCGCCCTATTAACAAGCAGTCATCAAGTAGTTCTATGATGTCTTCGTTAGCTTCAAGTTTTAATGATTTCAACTCTTCAAGTTTGTCAATGGAAGAGAGCTTGCCTAGTCAGGACTTTGATGTTTTTAATCAAGACAAAAAAATGAAAATGACTCCTCAAAACTCACGTCCAAACTTGTTCCTTCAAATACCATTGCCCGGAGATAGAGCCTCTGGTTCTGTACCTAACCAATTCAATTATCAGATGTATAATTTTCCCCAAGTGCCCGTTCAAAATCCTGAGCAAATGCTAAACAATATGGGTTTCAGTGAAGCCCGATCTATTTTACCTGATAGATTCTTAAAAAGTTGGATAGAGAAAGCCCTACTAACCCAACAGGAGGAATATGTGCGCTCCATGATGTCTGCACCACACCCTCCTTCAGTGAATCCACCATCTTATTACAATAGTCCCTACTTTATTGATGATAATGACCTGCCACCAAGTGTAAGTGCTCAGCATTCAGGGACTAGCACACCACAATATTTTCCATCTATGGATAACATTCATGGTATGGGACCTTCTTTTTCTGACAATACAAGAAAAAAGTATCTAAGAAGGAATTTACATCGTTCTGCATCATTAAACCAAAGTTCTCAAAGTGTTCATTCATCTAAATGTGATTATGATGATGAGGATAATGAAGATGACTTAGCAAGAATTGGTGCTCTACCTCTGAAGAAGGAAAATAGTTTTGACAAATTGAAAAGAATCTTACAGACATCTGCTGCAAACCAGTATCGAGGAAAAAGTTATCGGCGATCCATGTTTGCATCAAATCATCAGAATTCACTTCCAATCTGTTTGGAGACGCTTAGCGAGGAAGAAGAAGAGTGTAGAAGACAATCACCAAGTACAGACAAGAAGTCTTTCAAGGGAATGTTTCACTCAAAGATGCGATCATTCCTTGAAGAAGAAGAGAGACTATCTGGTCAGTTTAGTTCCTCTGAACAAAACTCGGATGTCAGCCGAAGAGAAAGTCTAAATAATGACAGTGCTTCATGTTCATGCATTATTGTTGAATCGGATGATAGTAATTCATTATTAAATGATGGTGGAAATGAAAACAATGAATTTAAGACTCCTGCGAATATTACTATTCCTAGTATTATTGTAGAAAAGGACAATCTTGCTGTAAGTGACACAGGAATAGAAAAAGGAGAAATGGAGAAGATGCTGTCACAAGAAGCCATTCATATTGATATTGGTACTAAACCTATGCCCAACTCTGCTAACTTCACTAGACCTGTTTCACCAAATCCAGATAACCAAAATACAAAAAATTGCTCAGAAGTTGCTGATATATTTGAAAGAAATGAAAGAAGACTAAATCCAAAAAGTGCTAAGTTTGGATTTTGTAATAAAGGTATCGAGAGTGAGTTGCGTGATTGGTCAAATTCAAAACCTGATCAGCTGTTGAGACTCTCTGTGTCAGATCTAGATGACAAACATTTGTCACCTTCGTCTTCAATTGCATCACCAAATATTATGTCTCCTGTAACAGTAATTGAAGTTGACTTACATAAGGTAGACAATCCTAACGATAGTGTAGAAATTGAAGAACAACCACAGTATCATGAAATTAAGGAATCAAGAAGAAATTCTGTCAATTCAACAAAAAGTAACAACTTCTTTGAAAATTTCAATCAGAGGCGAGAAAGTTGTAGAATGGAGAGTGTATCAGAACAAGGAGAGAAGACTGAAAAAGTTCGGAGAAAGTCTCAAGTTCCGAAGTGCCTAACTTTAAAGAGACATTTCAATGGGAACACTGATGTTGAAAACAAGGAATGTTCAACTGATTGTAATAATGTTTTTCTTGAATGCAATCAGGAGGAAGAACACAGTAAAAGGAAAGAAAAGTATGCATCAATTCAAACTGAAGATAGTTCCTTAGCTCCTCTCATACATGTATCAGAGATTACTGAATTATTGGAGCTTTTATGTAGAACATTTCCTGCAGCTGTTCAACAGACTCCGTATTACCTGGCTCAAGATAAAGGTGTGCAATGTGATTTGAAAACAGATGTAGAAACTGTTAAACCTATTGGAAATGATGACAGTTATTCGCTCAATGATGAGGGTAAGAATGCGTCAGAAAGCCTAGTTGCACCAAAAGAATCAGTTGAATTAATGGTAAATGCTAGTTGTCAAACATTAGAGAATGACATAGGAAATAATTTGAATAGCTTTGAAATTCATTCTGTTTTACCTAACACTACAGAGGATGCTGTAAGTCATTCACAGAGAGATGGTGTTGTGAAAGATTCCTTGACTGGTGAGACATTTAAAATATCTATATGTCCAAGGATGCATTCTGAAAGTTCACCTGAAAATTCATTAGATCATGTGAACACATCAGATGAACCTAAAAAGCATCCTGAAATACCTCCATCTTTGGAAATGTTTCTAGATGAAAGTCAAATTGAAAATGGTCTTCATTTATCTGAAATTTCCAATAATGTTGAACAAAACTATGCTCTAGACTCTGTTAATTTCGATTTTATTGGTGAGCAAGTAATTTCAAATGTGCACATGACTGACTTGTGTCATAAATTGCTGCCTATTGATACTGAATATTCAATGATGAAGAACACAAGTAATGAGTTTGAAGACAAGCTAGATGATTGTGTAAATTCTGACATGTTTTCTGTAATAAACACATATAAGAAGAGCTCAGAAACTGAAGAAGACAATGATTCCATGTCAGGATCTGGAACTGTGTTGCATGATGGGAATGGATCGTTAGATAGTTCAATATCATTTAAGAAAAGTATGTCTGCAATTAATTTTGATAATGTAAGTCTTACAAACTTTACTGAGGAAGATTTAGAAGTAGAACACATACAATCTGCTCATGAATTGAAACAGTCTGGTGAAATGTTACACAACAGTGAAACTGATGAAGATGAAGTGTCTGAGGAGATTAAATCTTCAGAGAAAAGTGAGGTAAAAGTTGTTGTAGGGTCCAAGGATAATGAATTGATAAAAGAGAACCACAATGTTTCTATTTGTTATGTTGCTCAGAGATATAGAAGTGACTTAAATTTGAATTTAGTTGAAACAATTAGAGAAAATGACTTTGAAGCAACGGAACCCATTCAGCAAGATGATGAATTAACTTATGTTGATGAAAATTGTAGCAGTAATGTAATCAACTGTGGATATAACGAACATGTGAATACTAGCACATTTCATTCTGAGTGCACACTTCAGTTAAATTTTAATCCAATTTCACTTACAGATAAAACTGATACAATTCATAAAGCTCAGTTATCAAATAATTTTAATGAAAAATGTGTAAGCAGTGCAGATTTTGAAATAAAAACAGAGGATACAGGAAATGTAAATAATAATCCAGAAACATGTGACATGAAGCAACAAGAGGAGATTGAGATCGTTGTTAACAATCTAAGTGACATTGATAAGGCAAGAAATGAACTAACAAGCATCAAAACCAATGTTAAACTTGATAATTTAAGACTTGGATTGAATGATACCAGTTTTAGAGACAGTGGAATTATGTTGGAGGATTATTCTCAACCAAATAAAGGTAATGATATTTTACAAAAGTTCCAAGAACTAATTGATACATTTGAAGATACTAAAGAAAATTCCTGTGCAGAATCTACAGAAAATATGCGTACTGAAAATGAATGTAATGATTATAAAACTCAAGTTATATCAACAAGGTCATTAGATTTTGAGACAATAGGGTCTAGGAAGGGTATTCTTCAAAGATGTGTTCAGACTGGCTTTGCAAAATCTTTTGACTTTTGGGGGTTGGACATGAAGACCTTTGATAATAATAATGATCCAATAGATGTTTCCAAGACTGAGAACCTAAGTGATACTGATGATGAAAGATTTCATGATCAATCTGTAAAATTGGAAGAATTGCATCATGATGAACACACTGAAGAAGGAATTTTTATTGATGAACTTTATGAGCATGATTCAAGTTTTGGTTCTGAAAAAGTTTCATATCAAGTTGGCCTAAAATATAATGAGAAAAATGAATGTTATGATGTTTATGGTAGACTAAAAATTGAGAAAGATGATGACACTGTTGGTAATCATAATGAAATAGGACCTGACTGTTTTGTAGGTGAAGTCAATCAACTTATCATTGATGATTGTAATGACGAGGAAGTGTTTGAAGATGTTTTTGAAATAAATGCAGGACATTTAAATTCTAATATTCCACAGATTGAAATACATAAAGAAATGCATAGTGGCCGATTTGGTGATTCAGAATTGTCAGAAAGTGGTGGAAATGATGCGTTTAACATGTTTGAACAAGTCGATCAAATAGACACTGAAATGGAAGGGTATCCTCAGGTGTTATCTCCACACTTTGATCACAGTGTGTCTGATAATGAAATGCAAGAAACACTAGATGAAATAGAAAGACTTTATACAACATCTTTTAGTGATGATCATCTGTATTTGGAGGAATGTTCATTGTCTGAAACGCAAGCAGAGAGGAATGACTTTGAACATCAATTTTTAGAATCTTACCGAAACAAGTTGAGTACATCAGAGACTCATTTATGTCGGAATTGTGGACATTTTGTGGCAGTGCCAGTGTCACAAAAGGTTGAAGCAACAATCGAACATGATTATTGTTGTGAATGTTCACCTTTAAATCTTACGGCTGACATGCTAGAAAAACGCCGTATTGACAGGATGACGAAGAGGGATACTAGATATAAATAATTATCTTTATTTTTTTTTTCCATAATGATTCAGGAACTTTGTCAACTTCATTGACACTTTAACTATAAAAAATCTGTTGTATTGTTAATATCAAACATGATAAATGTATGATTTGTTGCATCAATTTAAGCTTTTTTAAACATTTATTGCAATGAAATATTTTTGTATGGAAACCATTTTCTGCCTTTTGAATGCATGTTTCTGTTTCGTTGTGTTGAATCCATTTCTAGACATTGAGTCAAGTCCATTTTCTGGATTGGTTGCATCATTTTATGATAAAACATGTCAAATACTTACAGTGTTGAATGACTTAGGCGTAAAAAATTGTTTATCTTTGGTTACTCGACCTGTCCTAGTTTTTTAGGTTTCGTGATCGGTCTTTGTCGTGCCCGTCGTTGTGCGTCATGTGGCGTCAACTTTTACTTTGTGAACACACTAGGGGCTATATTTGTAGTTTAATTTTCACAAAACTGGGTCTGGATGTTAATATTGACAAAATCTTGGACAAGTTTGATAAGGGGTCATTTGTGGTAAAAACTAGGTCACCAGAGCAAATTGAAGGAAAACCTTGTGAACTCTCTAGAAGTCACTGTTTTGATTCGAACTTCATAACATATTTTCAGAATGTTTGTTTTCATAATATCTTGGACAAAATCGATAATGGGTCATCTGGGGACAGACACTAAGTCACCAGATTAAATCACAGGAAGACCTTGATATCAACAGACCTCATCACATAGGTTCAAAATAATGTTTTAATGAGTAAACAGTGATTGTCATCTGAGCGATGTAGGGCCATATTGGCCCTCTTGTCTCTGAGATCCTTGACTTGTTATAAGGCCTGAGGAATGGTATATCTGCTGTTTCACTTTATTTCTTTGTATACTCTTATTACTCTTTCAAGAGCAAAAGAAATACCTACTTTATAACACCTATCCTATTTTTAATAAGCATGTAACCATAAAACAAACAATTTTATAGGCAAATTACTTTCAGGCCTTCGTACATGATTGATCATTGTTGAACAATGTTGAATTGATAATTCTGACTGAACTCCACTAGTCAATTATGGTACCAAATTTGTTTTCCTGTATATGGAAAAAAGGTGAAGTGCTCAAAGAAGAGTTTGTGTGACTGACAATTAAATTGTGGAAGATAAATATTAAATACCGCCAGCTACAGTATGAGGTGTTCCAATCAGTAGTGAATGGAAATAAGGGGGGGGGGGGGGGGGGAATGTCATGCTAACGGTCAGTTGACAAAATTTTTCTTATGTAATTTTTTTAAAGGAGACTTCATATTTATGAGGCATGATTCTTTCCCATTTCCCATTAGAAACTTCAGAGTTGACACCTAAAATAGGGTTGTTAAGGTAACAGTAAACACAGCTTTTTATTTCTGACCTAAGTCATCTTGGTATTGAATTCAGCTTGTTAATCAGAAAAAATATTGTAAACACTATGCATCAGTTATTCTGGAGTCACCTGAGAAATCCCTAGATTCAACATATTTCTGCTGACTATGTATTATTAACTTTCCTGTAAGATAAATGGTAATTTGTTCCATGGAAATATGTCATCTAAAACATGAGAATGATTTAAGCAAACCACCTGACAAGTTTGATTTGTATTTCCTGTTCAACATATTGGTTGCCATGGTTATTATTTTGCTTAGAGATGCTTTTTATAAAAGCCATATGAAAACACATGTTGTCAATTATTTGTTTTATTTGTGGATGAATAAATAAGAAATAATATGAAGTGAGAATTTTGTTCATGATTTTTTTAAACAGACAAGGCAATCACTATAATATTATGCCCCCGAATCATTAGATGCCGGTAGCATATAGTGATTGCCTTGTCTGTCCGTATAAGGTTAAGTAGACTTTATTATTTTTTCTATTGCTTTGATACTTATGTAGATGTTACCTTGGAACATTCCCAATGCACACATATCACCCAACCTCTATTTGACCTTAACCATGACAAGATTTAGACCAATTTAGGCTATTTCTTGGTTAACTAATTTTACCATTTCATCTAGCACCAACACTGCTGACTGAATGCTTTGATACATATACAGTTGTTGCCTCGAACCATCCCCAATGCACCTATATCACCCAACCAA
This sequence comes from Lutraria lutraria, assembly GCA_964023205.1. Taxonomy (NCBI): domain Eukaryota; kingdom Metazoa; phylum Mollusca; class Bivalvia; order Venerida; family Mactridae; genus Lutraria; species Lutraria lutraria. The sequence continues at coordinate 28,596,752 of OZ026837.1, read as the reverse complement.
AAGCTCACCTTGACCATGGCCAGATTTAGACTTAAAATGTTTTTTTATTTGCTATTTCTTGGTTAATTACAGTACCCAGTGTTTCTGAATCATTCAGAATTAAATTCCAAGACAACTTTTCAAGTCAATGCAGTTTATGTTTCCATATACATGACATAAAGATAAAAATAACATTAATGTTTGACATGAAAACTTTTTTCATGAAATTATTAAGTTTCTTTAAATAAGATTTCCATAAGTTTTCCATCAATTTCTTATATACTTCTGGAGTTGTTTCCCTTGAATTTCTGATGTACATCTAAAGTTGTTTCCCTTGAATATCTAATGTCCTTCTGGAGGCTTCTCTATTAAAGAATTAAGAACAAACACAGCCTGGTTAGCTTTCATTAATTGCTGAATTATTGATTAATAATGAGGCCTTATTTGTTTATTAAGTATTTGTGTTCATACATTTAACCAGAAATCATCATCATGTTTAAATAAATGGGACTTCAGAAATTGCTTTGATTGGATTGTAAATATTCAACATGTGATATTGATGTATTTTAACTGAAACTGTGTTTTCTGTTTTATTATGCTTTTCAAAATATTGAAATCTGGCCAAAAGGAGGGAGAATTGTAAACAAATATTTAGGTTCTGGAATGTTGGGTATTTTTTCTCAAATATAAGTCTTATCAGAGTGTTATGTAAATATAGTCAGTCAAAATAAACCTATTTTTGGCTTCAATAGTTATGCGTTCATGTTGTACGTAGTGAATGGGAAATATTTTTACTCTATATTTTTTGTATATTCTGGATAACGGTACCTACATAATTATTTCAGTATAGTCGCAACTTGAGATTTTTTGTCTTACTCAAGGGCCATTACTCCGAAACTTGGTGTTAAAGACACATACAATTATTTTGGTATATTAACTGGATTTAGACAGGCACTTTCAGTTACTGGTAAGCCTGTTTGTGGTATCAGTGATTTCATAAAGAAAAACATTAAAATTCATTCAAATGTAAGATTCACAAAAAATCTCAATATTGAACTTGAGATTATGACTAGGGTTAAAGCCAATATCATGAAGACACGAGGGATTTACAAGCTATGGAAAGGAGGTATTGTATAAATAGATTTATTTGCATATTTTAGTACCTGTTCAATTGATCATTAATCAATCAATATGTCAATGGGTGACTTTACAGATTACAAGGTATGTACATTTTGTATATATTTTTGTGTTGGAATACTACTGGTATTTTAAGATTATCAACAATTATATTGTCATTTTGGAATAGCACTGCCTATATTTCTAGTTCTTATATTTCACATTATACTGATAACATCGTGCAGTTTAAATGTGCTTATGAAACTGTTTTTCTAAAATTGATATATAAATGGTAATATTTCTTGAGCAAGGCTTCAATTTCTTATCCCTTATGTTTAGCTGGTAATTAAGTTGTGATGCAATAATGCAATACAGAATGAGATTGATTATATTTAGATCATTAACATATTTTGCGTACAAGAGCTTCATGATGCTGTTAAACTGTCATGTTTATTTTAAGGAGAAATTCAATTTTATGTTTGCAGTATTTTCAATATTACATGAAATTTCCTACTCATTTCTGAATTTCTTGTTAAAACTCATGAAGAAACAGTGGCCTTTTTAATGATGTTTGTAAAATGCTGTTTTAAAAGTACAAAAACACTGCATCAATAAAGGTACAAAATTAGGTTAAGTTTTAAAGTCCAGACTGTTTTTTTCAAATTGCATTTTTCTGGTCGAGCTTGATATCTCTTAATGGTTCTTTATTTTAGAAGTCATGATAGCCGACCCTCACAACCAGACAAGGAAGTAGAAGCAGCCAGACGTGAGATTGCGAGGGAGTCGGATCAAATACGTCGTGAAATGGAACGAGAAAGACGAGCTAAGTCCATGTCACCAGCCAGAGATCGATCACCTACTAGAACTTATTTGACCTTGACCCAGTCACCTAAGGTGAGGCATTTACATGTGTGTATTTGAATTTACTATCATGACTGATTGCAAACTCTTAATTTATTTTAGCCCTAATATTAATGCATTTTTAAATTCTATTATTTACCTCATGTCATGAACATATTTAGATTTTGTTCAATATTCTGCACTCCTCTGTTGATTATGTTCGTAATAAATACTGATCATTTAGTATTTGTCTTGTCAGCAGGTCCATAGAGTTTGATATTGGAAATATTTTACAATATCTTGCACTGATCTATATTACTGTATACGTCTTAATATTGGCGTCCGTTTTATTTTGGCAATATTGGCGGTCAGCATCGGAACCGCCATATCTAGACTGCGCCAATATAAAACCAAGCCAATAATGAACGCCGCCAATTATTTTGTTTACTTTTGTTATCAAAAGGTGTAACTAACACTTTTTCATGTAACTATTTGTTTGTTTAGTATGTTTGTACATGTATTATTACTTGTTTACTTTCATCAGTTAAAGTACATGCATTACATTTATTGCCTTAGGGTAAATCTTAATTGAAACAATGTAAAATCTAAACGATTCAAACAATATAGCTTATTTGTCACATGATATAAAACTTATATTGTCGGCACAGACTAAATTAAACCTGATATAATAACAATATGTGTCAATTTAAGATAAATTATCGAAACAAATAATCACTATTAGCTTCAAACTTCAAACTTTAATTTACTCAATTCATGTTTTTACATGACAATAAGAGCAATATAGAACATAGTATTAACAAATTGAAATGAGGTATAGCCATTGTGTTAACTCCTGTTCGATCCCAAGTAATTACCAATACAATACAATACAATTACCAACACTTTGGTTTTCATGTAACTTATTTATAACTGAATAGTCTAATTATTTCCCTTGAAAATGGTGGAAACTTAAGTGTTTTAATTTTGGCACCTAAGAAGACAGGACATGGTTTTATTTTGGCGGTTGGATATGAAAACGCCAAATATAGAACCCGCCAATTCATGAACATCTTAAAAACGCCAAATTTTGCATCCGCAGAATAAATGACGTATACAGTACCTGTTTATTCACTTTACGAAGGAAAAATGTTTTAAAATAAAAAATTAGAAATGTTACATAAAATTTTGTCTTGCATTTTTGTACTGTGATTTTGTTATTTCAGACATTGTATGACAAAGGTGATAAACCACGCCTACATGCTCCTGTCCATTCTTCCATTCATTCCAACGTCCACTCTGCCGTACAGTCTACTGTCCACCCTAGTGGATCCAGTAATGGAGGAAAAAGTTTATCTGATGAGGAAAAGGTAGAGAAACATTATGCAAAAAATTCACATGCAAATAACTTAGAGAATGTTGTAGGCCCCGATTTCTGTGTTTGAAGCGTGCCTTGTGAGAAAAAAACCTGGGTTCAAATCTTGGCTCTGCCTTCCAAAATTCTCCAGGACACTAAGTAGGCATGCAATTATCTCAAAGTTTCTTTTTTCACTATTGTTTGTATAAACATTATACAGGTAAATGACATTGTATTATGTTGTTATTAATGTTATCATATTTTATTTTGATGCATTGTTTATTCATTATTTCATGTTAAAATGGTATATTCTTGTTTGTACATAGGAACGCTCGGCAGAGTTGAGAGCTACCCAGAATGCACTGGATGTTACCCAGGTTGCATTGAATGATGCTCGTAAAGATTTGAAACAAGTAAAATTGCAGTATGAAGATGTGAGGTAATTATGTTATTTTCAAGCGTGAAAGCTTTCTTGAATATGCGGAAATTTCAGTTTTTTCGAAGGTCCAGACCGTGCTGTTAACTCAGTTATTCATTTTTTCTGTCTCAACGAAGTTAAAATTATAAGTTTTTCAAAATTTTCTACTTTCAACCATGTATTTAATGAGAGTTATTAAAATGAAATATTGGGCTGTGTCATTAAAACGTCTATTCGATATCAGCTGACATCTTGGATTGAAGAAAAAAAATACTTTGTTTGCCAACATAAGACTGATGATCATTGTACTCATGAATATTGAATTTGGAACATTTATTAGTTAGGGATTTTTGTTTGAAATGTTACAAATTTATCTTGGATGAATTTTATGTTGCTGTCTCCATGACATCAGTATTTTATCACCTGTCTGTTCTCATGTCTGTCTGCCAGAAGTACAAAGAATTAAACATCAAAATACCATATAATTTGATTGTTAGATAATCTCATAAGATTGAATTCTTATTTTGAATACTTTGTAGAACTCAGTTAATGTTATCTGAGTACAACCGTGAAAACACTTCAAAGGCACTTGCCAGACTGTCATCTGATGTACAAAAAAAACAGGCGGAGGCAAAGAATCTAGAATCACAGAATAAATCTAGAAAAGAAGAAATGGAACACTTTGATGCTATAGGTTTCACTAAAGATGAGGTTGGTAATAATTACAATAACTTTGAATATTTTCTCAGATTTCAAGTCTTACATACCAGTGGCCAGTTTCCTGGGTTCTTTAAAAGTACTGACTTTCTTATCTGCAAAATTCTGCCAACTTCCCTAAATGATTGTTTTGAATCTGCCATGGAGGAGGAAACATGGCTGTACCAAATGACCGTAGCTAAGATATGCCATGCCCTGGGATGGAACTAACAAATCCTAGGTCTACATACTTTTCTGTTTGGTGTTTTTATATATGGGAATTAACTGGAGTCGGATTAATGTAATAAATGACATGAATTACCTCCCTTGTTTATTTTGTCAGGCCGTACAGATTATTGAAGAGAATGAGAAGATGAAGAGTCGACTACGATCACTGGACGCCATTCATGCTGAGAGGGATGAACTTATACAACAACTTGAATCAGCCAAACAAGAACTGTTCACGGAACAGAAGAGAGCTAGAACTCGTATTGAAGAATTAAAAGAGGTAACATTATAAAAATGTACAGTTTCTTCCTGAAGCTGCTGTTGTACTCCATGAGGCCAAGAAAAAATATTAATGTTTGCCCTAAAGTGACTGATTTAGAAATTTTTAATTTATGCCTGATCAACAATAATTGTGTTCTGTTAATGTTACATTTTACTTGCTAGTAGTTAGATATTTCATAAATTGTAAAAGTTGCATTTTTCCATCTGTAGATCTGCTAGATTTAGCTTGTTGTTGAAGTGTTTTAGCTTTTAGCTAGATGATTCAAAGAATAGTGTGGCCATCTTTCTTGTCTGGGCATCAGCATTGGCGTCACACTTAGGTTAAAGTTTTGCGTGCGACTTCTTGTACAACTTCATATCTCATCAACCACTAGATATGTTTGCTTGTCACTACATACATGTCTTTGTGATCATAATTGGAGGTCACTATCCAATGCCTATAATACAGACATGGATATTAACTGATTTATGTCCCTTTATGAACTTAGAAAATTGCCAATTAAAGTTTTGCATGCAACACAATCTTCGGAACTACTGAATGTATTAATTTGAAACTTAATACAAGTCTTTAGGATCATAATTGGAGGTCACTATCCAAGGCCCATAACTATCGTATGGATTTTGACTGTCATATGAACACATAGGCAAATAATTCTTTTCTTTAAAATAATTTTTTCAATTTTACCAAAGTAAAATTTGTTCACTTTGAAAATAATTGTTTTATACTTTAATACTTCTGAATTGAAACAATTCTTTTGCATTCTGAAAATCAAGCCCTTTTCCCATTTATAGTCTTGAAATTTTCTCATAATCATATAATTGTAGGTATTCCCATTTGAGAACTTATAATATTTCATTAACAATTTTCTTTTTTATGCCCCCATATCAATAGATTGGGGACATATTGTTTTTGGTCTCTCTGTTTGTCTGTCTGTTTGTACTTTAACCTTGCCTATAAAATCAAAACGCTTGCACCTACGAGGGGTGATCCAGAAGTTCGTGGACACGGTGTTTAATTAAGAAAGGACGAGTCCTACTGTTACAAAATCTTCACAGGATATTTACAAGTATGTTTTGAATCTGTCGGCTAAATTTCATAGTAAAGTTGCTATATTTCAATTACTTATGACGTCTTCAAATCATGTAGTATAGAGATCGCGGCGCAGTCCAAAATTGCACTTAAATGTAAGCATTTATAGCTATTTAAAATCCACGGTGCACCTTGAAAACATAAAAAATAGCGGGAGACTTTATAATAACGTCAATTGGACGGACGTGACGTCATTATGTTAAATTTAGAAGACATTTGAATGAGAAGTTCTTTTAAAAATATACTTGAAAAGCTTAACGGCAAAAAATCACTGATTTCAAAATGGACGTCACAGATCAGTCAAAACTTCAGGCAGTTATAAAATTCTGTGTGAATCTTAGGAAGATACCTTCCAAAACAAACAAAAATGATCGAAAAGTGACAAACAAGCCATCAGTGTGTCGAGCATTTGTGTATAAGTAGCATCGTTGATTATTGGATAGTGGAGAGGGTGTTGAGGACAATGCTTGGTTCAGTGGAGGTGAGGGACAGGAAGACTGTGGAACAAGTGTGGGTGAAGATCAAAGAGGAAAGACTTGAGAGGCGCCACTCAATCAATTTTATTATCCATAGGTTGAGAGTGGTATGGCATAATACTCAGGGACTCCATTGGTTCGCCACCATGAACAATGCTTTCATTGAAATGGGAAATACTTTGAAAACTTATGAGACAAAGTGTTAAAAACGTTACTGTATATCATTAATTTTATTAACGTCGTGTTTGACGTTGTGACCTGCGCTGCTGCTCCTTACCTCTGTGAACTTAAAATAGTGTAGACATTTCATTGATTGTCCAATTACAACATTTATTTCCAGAATTATTCACAAATGTACAATAAGTCAGGAAATGGAATTTAACATTTTTACGTATATTACTTTTTGATTAACACATACTGTCTACGAATTTCTGGATCACCCCTCGTATATTCATCAAACTTCATATGTAGGTTCCTCATGACAACCTCTACAGGACCTGTGCATTTTCAGGTCAGTAGGTCAAAGGTCATCCAGAGGGGGCATTGTGTTTCAAAAACACATCTTGTTCATTATCAAGCACAGAGAGAATAGCTCTTGTGATGTATTTCCGTAACACCATGGCTGATGATGGTGCACCCAATATTTTCTCTCTCTTAAGTTTTAATCTGTGAGGGGGGGTAGAATATTACAACTGGTAGTCTTCCCAGGAGTAAAGTTGGATAACTGTGTATGCATGTATGCATTAACAGGAATTAATATCATTGAGGGCTCCTGGCAATGCTAACATGTATGACTTCTGTATACCTGTTATCTTTTTATCAGTTTATCAAAATACTTCGATTTATGCTAGTATTAAAGCTATATATGTTTATCTATCTTTATAATCAAATAAAATTTAATAATCATTGAAGTTCATAAAAAAATGTTGATACATATGTGTGACAGTCTTCAGGTATATGTCAGAATTTCTTTTCCCATCTTGTTCCATGTTCAAGTTTAAATTTCTAGGCTTTCAAAATTTTTACTTTTCAGCCGTAGGTATGGTGTAACCTCTCTACTAAGGATATTTTATACCAAACAATTTGTTCATTTTGGGGAATTATCTGCATCATAGCACATAAACTTATTATTTTAATTATTCAGTTCTGTACTTCATAGTTGTTGAATGGGCCGTTCAACAACATTTTATAAGCAAACTGTACTTCATGAACCAATTTCTGTGTTCAGATCTGAGGGGATTGGATTTGAGGGGTTTATACAAGAAGGTTTTGATAAGTGGGTTTTATATTTAAGGGGTTTATACAAGATAGTTTTGATTAGTGGGTTTTATATTTGAGGGGTTTATACAAGAGGGTTTTGATTAGTGGGTTTTATATTTGAGGGGTTTATACAAGAGGGTTTTGATTAGTGGGTTTTATATTTAAGGGGTTTATACATGAGGGTTTTGATAAGTGGGTTTATATTTGAGGGGTTTATACAAGAGGGTTTTGATTAGTGGGTTTTATATTTAAGGGGTTTATACATGAGGGTTTTGATAAGTGGGTTTATATTTGAGGGGTTTATACAAGAGGGTTTTGATTAGTGGGTTTTATATTTAAGGGGTTTATACATAAGGGTTTTATAAGTGGGTTTATATTTGAGGGGTTTATACAAGAGGGTTTTGATAAGTGGGTTTTATAGTTGAGGGGTTTATACAAGAGTGTTTTGATTAGTGGGTTTTATAGCTGAGGGGTTTATACAAGAGGGTTTTCATTAGTGGGTTTTATATTTGAGGGGTTTATACAAGAGGGTTTTGATTAGTGGGTTTTATAGTTGAGGGGTTTATACAAGAGGGTTTTGATTAGTGGGTTTTATAGTTGAGGGGTTTATACAAAATGGTTTTGATTAGTGGGTTTTATAGTTGAGGGGTTTATACAATAGAGTTTTGATTAGTGGGTTTTATATTTGAGGGGTTTATACATGAGGGTTTTGATAAGTGGGTTTTATATTTGAGGGGTTTATACAAGAGGGTTTTGATTAGTGGGTTTTATATTTAAGGGGTTTATACATGAGGGTTTTGATAAGTGGGTTTATATTTGAGGGGTTTATACAAGAGGGTTTTGATTAGTGGGTTTTATATTTAAGGGGTTTATACATGAGGGTTTTGATAAGTGGGTTTATATTTGAGGGGTTTATACAAGAGGGTTTTGATTAGTGGGTTTTATATTTAAGGGGTTTATACATAAGGGTTTTATAAGTGGGTTTATATTTGAGGGGTTTATACAAGAGGGTTTTGATAAGTGGGTTTTATAGTTGAGGGGTTTATACAAGAGTGTTTTGATTAGTGGGTTTTATAGCTGAGGGGTTTATACAAGAGGGTTTTCATTAGTGGGTTTTATATTTGAGGGGTTTATACAAGAGGGGTTTGATTAGTGGGTTTTATAGTTGAGGGGTTTATACAAGAGGGTTTTGATTAGTGGGTTTTATAGTTGAGGGGTTTATACAAAATGGTTTTGATTAGTGGGTTTTATAGTTGAGGGGTTTATACAATAGAGTTTTGATTAGTGGGTTTTATATTTAAGGGGTTTATACATGAGGGTTTTGATAAGTGGGTTTTATATTTGAGGGGTTTATACAAGAGGGTTTTGATTAGTGGGTTTTATATTTAAGGGGTTTATACATGAGGGTTTTGATTAGTGGGTTTTATATTTAAGGGGTTTATACATAAGGGTTTTATAAGTGGGTTTATATTTGAGGGGTTTATACATGAGGGTTTTGATTAGTGGGTTTTATATTTGAAGGATTTATACAAGAGGGTTTTGATAAGTGGGTTTTTTAGTTGAAGGATTTATACAAGAGGGTTTTGATTAGTGGGTTTTATATTTAAAGGGTTTATACATGAGGGTTTTATAAGTGGGTTTATATTTGAGGGGTTTATACATGAGGGTTTTGATTGATTAGTGGGTTTTATATTTGAAGTATTTATACAAGAGGGTTTTGATAAGTGGGTTTATATTTAAGGGGTTTATACATGAGGGTTTTGATAAGTGGGTTTTATATTTAAGGGATTTATACAAGAGGGTTTTGATTAGTGGGTTTTATATTTAAGGGGTTTATACATGAGGGTTTTGATTAGTGGGTTTTATATTTAAGGGGTTTATACATGAGGGTTTTGATAAGTAGGTTTTATAGTTGAGGGGTTTATACAAGAGGATTTTGATTAGTGGGTTTTATAGTTGAGGGGTTTATACAAGAGGGTTTTGATTAGTGGGTTTTATATTTAAGGGGTTTATACATGAGGGTTTTATAAGTGGGTTTATATTTGAGGGGTTTATACAAGAGGGTTTTGATTAGTAGGTTTTATATTTGAGGGGTTTATACAAGAGGGTTTTGATTAGTGGGTTTTATATTTGAGGGGTTTATACAAGAGGGTTTTGATTAGTGGGTTTTATAGTTGAGGGGTTTATACAAGAGGGTTTTGATTAGTGGGTTTTATAGTTGAGGGGTTTATACAAGAGGGTTTTGATTAGTGGGTTTTATATTTGAGGGGTTTATACAAGAGGGTTTTGATTAGTGGTTTTTATAGTTGAGGGGTTTATACAAGAGGGTTTTGATTAGTGGGTTTTATGGTTGAGGGGTTTATACAATAGGGTTTTGATTAGTGGGTTTTATATTTGAGGGGTTTATACAAAATGGTTTTGATTAGTGGGTTTTATAGTTGAGGGGTTTATACAATAGGGTTTTGATTAGTGGGTTTTATAGTTGAGGGGTTTATACATGAGGGTTTTGATAAGTGGGTTTTATATTTGAGCGGTTTATACATGAGGGTTTTGAGAAGTGGGTTTTATATTTGAGGGGTTTATACATGAGGGTTTTGATAAGTGGGTTTTATATTTGAGGGGTTTATACATGAGGGTTTTGATTAGTGGGTTTTATAGTTGAGGGGTTTATACAATAGGGTTTTGATAAGTGGGTTTTATATTTAAGGGTTTTATACATGAGGGTTTTGATAAGTGGGTTTTATATTTGAGGGGTTTATACAAGAGGGTTTTGATTAGTGGGTTTTATATTTAAGGGTTTTATACATGAGGGTTTTGATAAGTGGGTTTATATTTGAGGGGTTTATACAAGAGGGTTTTGATTTGTGGGTTTTATATTTAAGGGGTTTATACATGAGGGTTTTATAAGTGGGTTTATATTTGAGGGGTTTATACATGAGGGTTTTGATTAGTGGGTTTTATATTTGAAGGATTTATACAAGAGGGTTTTGATAAGTGGGTTTTATAGTTGAGGGGTTTATACATGAGGGAAGAGGGTTTTGATTTGCGTTTTTATATAAATTTATTTAGATATTAAATTTGCTTTGAGGTTATTGTGCACATGTAGTTAAGTGTTATTTGCCAGTATGTTGTAGAACATTTGCTCTTGTAGGAATTAGAAACGGCTACTTGTTCGTATGAACAAACTCTCACAGAAAAAGACGACGTCGCTAAGAAACTCCAGAAATTGGACACAGCTTACAAGAAAATGGAAAAGGAGAAGAATGAATTAATTCAAGTAATGACTCTGATTTCTGTCCGTCAATCTCTCCGTCTGTCTCTCCGTCTGTCTCTCCGTCTGTCTGTCTGTCTGTCTGTCTGTCTGTCACTCCGTCAGTTTTGTTTGTCCACTTTATTTACAGTTTTACCAAACCAAAAGTTTTTTTTCTTATTATTTTTTTACACTGTTCATCATTAGAAATCAAAGTGCCCACATTTTTTTCAGTCTTATTAAATGATGTTATAGTCCAAGCAGCCAAGGTTTGGTAGAAACTACACTGCATAAATTATCATTAATAAATTTGCAGAATTATTATATAAACTTGTAGAATTTTCATTTTCTGATTTATTATCACCCATCATCTTGTTCACAGCTCTGATGAGGTTTTTTATGTCGTTTGTAATGTTGGACTTAGATAAAGGTCTGTTTAGCCAGGCCGCTTGACTAAATAGGTATCAGGTTTACAGCCTCAGGTTTGTGCGTTTGAAACCTGAGCACCAGGGCTTGACCTCTGTGACATTTTGGTTGAAAACATTTTGAGGCCATTCAATACTTCATGGCTGGTTTGAGTGATACATGCGGAGAATTAAGGAGTAACTTGGGGAGAGTAGGACCAGTACAGGATTCAGGACTACGGGTTAAGTTATCCGCCCACAACTTTATGAGTGAAATGCCATTTGTTGAGGAGTTGTCGGTTCCTTGTGGACATGAAAGTTAGTACTGGTTAGAATACCATCCAGGAACACTTGGTTAGGTGAATCGGCTAGTGTATATAATAGATATATCGTTGGAAAACGGCAATAAAACCAAATAAATAAATAAATGAAAAAAGGAGTAAAACCTATTTATTCATACAAAAATATTTCTTATAGTTTTTTAAATACATTACAACAATATAAATATCTATTTAGATGTCACAATCAGAGGTAAGTTCAAGCTACATAGTCAATGTATAACTAGATGTAATATTTTGTTTTGTATGTTGAGACTCAATCTTTGATAAAATAATAGTTTTAATAATAATTTTAATGTTACTTATTATTTATCCAACTAAAGCTTTTACAAAAATGCTTAGCTAAGTCAAGTTTCTTGTCATAATGGAGTTTATAATTATCTGTACAATCCTTCAGATGATATCTCTCCTGCTAGAGTAATTAATGTTAGTATCAGGGTATATAAAAACATTATACAGTCAAATCTGTGTTAGTGGCCAGACAATAAAGGCCACCCAGACAATAAAGGCCACCCAGTGAATAAAGGCCAGCCAGTGAATAAAGGCCAGCCAGTGAATAAAGGCCACCCAGTGAATAAAGGCCACCCAGTGAATAAAGGCCACCCAGTGAATAAAGGCCACCCAGTGAATAAAGGCCACCCAGTGAATAAAGGCCACCAAGTGAATAAAGGCCACCCAGACAATAAAGGCCACCCAGACAATAAAGGCCACCCAGTGAATAAAGGCCACCCAGACAATAAAGGCCACCCAGACAATAAAGGCCACCCAGTGAATAAAGGCCACCCAGACAATAAAGGCCACCCAGACAATAAATGCCACCCAGTGAATAAAGGCCACCCAGTGAATAAAGGCCACCCAGACAATAAAGGCCACCCAGACAATAAAGGCCACCCAGTGAATAAAGGCCACCCAGACAATAAAGGCCACCCAGACAATAAATGCCACCCAGTAAATAAAGGCCACCCAGTGAATAAAGGCCACCCAGACAATAAAGGCCACCCAGACAATAAAGGCCACCCAGTGAATAAAGGCCACCCAGTGAATAAAGGCCACCCAGTGAATAAAGGCCACCCAGACAATAAAGGCCACCCAGTGAATAAAGGCCACCCAGTGAATAAAGGCCACCCAGTGAATAAAGGCCATTCTTTAAAAAAAGTCATTATTTAGAATGAAATGACTTCCAAATAAAGACCACCTGTCAATTAAGGCCACATTTTGTCTTTCATCAGGGTGGACTTTATTTAAAGATTTGACTGGAAAGAATAAACTGAAATTCTTTTAAATAAGGCAGCTATTTGTATCTATGAGAGTTAAATACTGCTTCTGTCTGCTTAATGAATGTATTGTGAAATTCATAATGGCATATGCTAACCTTTTAACATTATAAAATTACAATCAATTAAGCTAGTGACCATTTTTTGTACATATAAGGGTTCATGCAATAATGTTAATGATATGTTTTGTGTTATCTGCTTATTAAAGCACTTGTTGTTTATATTAATTAGTTTAAAGACCTGTCTCATATCTCAAGCATCTGATTGGTTGATTTGAATTAAGGTTGACCAATAGTGAGGCTGCATTTTTATATGGATATCATATTTAAACTGTGGTCCTTAACTATGATAATATGGTCCCTTGGGTGGCCCCTGTTAAATGACTCTTTACTTTTGTAATGATTCCAGCAGCCCCTAAGTTAATGACGCAAGTCTTCCATTGCTGCTTTTGGTGGCCCTTATTCTGTTTTGACTGGCAAGTTATTGTAACTAAACATTGCTGATGCTCCAGATTAATGTTGTGTTATGGGAAAACTTGTATTAATTATTAATGTTGTATTTATGTATATATAATGCTATATTTTTAATAGCTTTTTAATGTAAAATATATTTAGCGCTTATAATTTATATGATTATAATTTATGTCATCAATGACCAAACTATATATACAAATAGCTCTCAAGTCTAATTACTTATACTGTTGTAAAAATTATTTGATGTTACCTGTCATAGTATTTTTTAAAATTCATAACAGTAAATTTTATGAAGCTTGACTAAAAAGATGAAATCTTAATCCATAGAAATATAGCTGTCTCCACACAGCACTGTATTTTTTGTTGTAAAAGCACAGGAATCAGTAGTTTTTTTCTTTGCACAAGTTTTCTGAAAATTGACTCAATTCATTGGTATACATAGTGATTTTATTCTTAGATACATGTATGTTCATATGTTTAAATTTGATCATTTAGTTTTGTACCTGATTTTTTTTCCAGTTTATATATTTTCATTGATCAGTTAGTTCAAACTAAGATTTACATGAAAGTTCATGAATACATATGAAATATTTCAGTTTTGCATTAATTGATAAATATTCACATGAAATTACCTGAAACATAAATGTTTTCCTTCAGGAGAAAACTCGTCAATATGAAGAGGAGAGGAACAAATTGAAAGCAGAAAAGAGTGAATGGCGTAAACGTAATTACGATGAGGTTGACTATATTCGTCAGGACCTTATTAGGATGACGAACAAAGTTGCCGGGTTACAAGATGACGTAAAAAACAAAGAAGAGCAGAATTTTCATCTTAGGTAAATGCAAGAATCAAGTCATTTCTTGAAAGCATGTTGAAAGGTATAATAAAAAGTGTTGTGGGGAAAAATATTCTGCACTAGCATGATTCTGTACCATTTGAGAAATAAACTTATTGTATATGTTTCATTTTTATGAATATGATTATATAGATGCAATACCACAATTAAGTCTTGAAAAACAACTTAGCTATTTGAATTCGTAAGATACTAATATTGTTTTTGTTGTAGGAATCAGATTTTGAGTTTAGAAGAAAAGATGGAACAAGAGAAGACAAGTCGTTCATCAATTTTAGAGGAACACAAGAAAACATTACAGACTTTAAGAAAAGACACCGTAAGTTGTTAAATGTTACTCAAGTTCTTTGTCTCAGATAATGAGACTGAGTATTCAGACCAGACTTAAAATGCAGCCATTCAATTGGCTAATTTAAAAAATAAAGTCAGAATCTACCAAACAAAAGCTTATATTCTGAGACTGGTCACTTTGCTTTGTTACAACATTTACAATCAACATCTAAAAAAGAAGGGTAGGTGAGTGGATTAAACATTGACAAATGCACTTTTACCTTTAACCATGGAATAAAATACATTTTTGTTACAACAAAAGAGACACAATATCCTGCAATCTGCCGCTTTGTGCCATATAACACAAGGTCAGTATTTCTTATATTAATACTTACATTTTTTACCTTTTTGCATCACATTTAATACCAACATTACTGTACAATCTGCATCAGTGACATCTGTAGGACACATTTATTTATTTGTTATCTGCCTGGAGAACAACTCTGCATCAGCTTACAAGTTTGACTAAAGTTAATTTTCTGTGCACAAATGTATTAAAAGTCCTAAAATTTATTTCAAGGATTCAGCGTTGATTCAGATGAGGGAATCACTTTTCCTGGAGAAGCAGAAGACCATTGACGCAATGCGTGATGACCTTGAACAAGAACGTCGAGAAATTGCTTCTCGTTCTGAAGAAAGATACATCGCTAAGCTTGCTGAGCAGGATGCTATTATAAAGGTTTGTGGTGGTCATTTATGTATATGTATTTGTTTAGTGTTGCTAGTTACAATTTTGTGTGTGTTTTATACAAAAATGTACATGTTTCATTTTAATAAAGAAACAAAAGTCTGTGTGTAGTCACAAAGATCCATAAAGTCCTACTACTGACTTGCATTTTATTGGCTAGAGCAGCCTGTCTCATTTACTGAAATCAAGATTTTGAATTAATGTGTTAAATTGTCATTGACAAAAGTCTACTGAATTACGTGTATATACTTAGTCTTGGTACTAATATACTATAAGTTTTACTGACTGTTAAGTACTCTTAAATTTCATATGCATCAGATATGTACAAACTTATCAGTATTAAAACTTTAATGTGTAAAATAATTAAATTTACCAGTAGTTTTCATTTTCAAGAATTTCTTATGTAAATCTTAAATCTGATTGTTAACTTCATCATTCATATGAATCATATATTTGGTGTACTTTGACTTGGCCAGAGTCTGGACAACTTGCCTCTATCTGAAATTAATACCTCATCATTCAGTGTGTTACATGTATATGATATGAGCTTCAGAGATCACTCAATGTTCAATTCTCTATCTGTCTGTCTGTCTGTCTGTCTGTCTGTCTGTGTCGGTTATGTTGCTTTATGCCTACCAGGTTAGCTCAGTAGTTGAGATAGTTGGTCAGGAGGTTGTGAGTTTGAATCCCAGAGAGACTCACACTGTCCATGACAAATTTGACTGTGTTAAATCTATTGGTATTGATAAGCCATCTACTGGTTACACTTATAATATGAATGACATACAATGAACACAGTTATATCTCTGTATGTGGTAATGGTTTTTCACTACTTCACGGTATTACAATACCAATTACAATATGGGTCGACTGTATTGCAACATATCGCAATACGGGTGCCATATTGTTGCACCCCTAATGTTTGGTAATGTTTTAGCTTTGTGCTATGATCAGCCATCACAAGTCTTGTGTTTAATGTTGTGTGCTATGATCAGCCATCACAAGTCTTATGTTTAATGTAGTGTGCTATGATCAGCCATCACAAGTCTTGTGTTTAATGTAGTGTGCTATGATCAGCCATCACAAGTCTTATGTTTAATGTAGTGTGCTATGATCAGCCATCACAAGTCTTGTGTTTAATGTAGTGTGCTATTGTTGGTTGACTGTTACACTAGTGTAGTATGAGAGGTTAGTTGCTACTCTAGTATTATTTGATTGGTTGATTGATACAATTATTATACCCCCGCAAACGAAGTTTGAGAGGGTGTATATTGGAGTCACTCCGTTGGTCGGTCGTTGGTCGGTCCGTCCATCTGCATAAAAGTTTGTGGAGCGAACTACTTCCACATTTTTTAAGCGATTGCAATGAAACTTGAAATATGTTATTGCCATCAAGTGTAGATGTGCAAGACACAATTTTCATGCCCAGTGATTCACTCATTGCAGAGTTATGTCCCTTTGAACTTTGCAGTATAGTGTACTATTGCAGTATTAGTGTCAAAGCGGTGGCAGGGGTATTATTCACCTCTGTGACAGCTCTATTTAGATCTGATTGGTTGATTGCTATAATCATAAGATCTGATTGGTTGATTACTGAAATCTGATTAGTTTACTGCTACAATCATGATATCTGATTGGTTAATTGCTACGATCATGAGATCTGATTGGTTGATTGCAAAAATCCCGAGATCTGATTGATTGTTTGCTATGATCATGAAATGTAATTGTTAGATTGCTGCAATAATTTCAATCAACAAATCAAATTGCTACAACACTGAAATCTGATTGTTTGATTGCTACTGTAGTATGCTATTATTGATTGATTGTGTTTACAGACTAAGAAAGAAGAAATTGAAAGTCTAAGTAAATATATTAATAAGCTTGAAACTGATCAGACAAGGAACAAAGTGAAGATGGATGATGAACTTAAGATGCAGGTAGGATTGTAACTTTCTGTTTGTAAATTTTATGTATTGTGCGATATTATTGAACTGTCAATGCTTGCATGCATTTATTTTTAGTTTCTGTGAGATTTGAATAATTTAGTAAGTTTTAAGACAATTTTCATGACTCTGGTTGTTGCTCGTACATTTATTTAATGATGCATGTCCGTATTCAACTTTGACAGTCTGATAAAATCGCATTATAATTTTTTGTCTTTCATTACTAAACATCATATTATTTCTTGGCATTAAGTTTTTCTTTGTCAATAAAACTGATAGGAAATGAAAGCTGGTGAGTAATAAAATGAATTCATGTTTTAGATGTTCATGATTCACTCGATCAAATCATAATCTATTATACTGATTGCAAAAAACTTAAAGAGCACCCCTCTTATAATGACTCAGCTCATGAACTTTATGAACACTCCTCTGTGTACAGTTTATTCTGTTTTGTCATTTATATATGTATGTCAACAACAGTAACTGGTATGTATAATTACACTGGATGGTTTAAACTGAAGTTTTTATGTTGCTTTATTCATAGCACTGTAGTGTCTAGGGTTAGAAATTGGTCAACTTGAGATCATTTTCAATCTTTTAATCTCAATTTCATTTTCCACTTTTTGTAAAATACAATAAAATCTGTGACCAAGATCTGAAAAAATATGACCACACGCACAACTGACCTTTTTCAGAGGTCAAATTGATTTTTAGACGTCAATAAATATATGATGGAGATTGCATAGTTCATATAGTTATGATGGCCATATTAAACACAGCTATTTATCATTGCTTTATTTGGTTTACTACATGTATTATCATAAATTGTAAAGAGCTGCCGGTTGCTGGATATTAGGGGTCTGATTTGTATTACCATAGGATACTAGGTTGCACCACATTGTGTTCATTGGCTTGAAATATTGTTTAATAATGAGGGATTATATCAATTATTCCAATGAGCATACTCCTCCTTGGATAAACATTCTTATATACATGTACTCACAAATATCTTAATTATCCTTATAATCTTGTTCAACCAAACCATAAATCATTCATTCAGGATTACGACACTTTGGGACAATAAACTGTAAAATTATCATCCTCTGAGGAATGTTGCTGTGGAATATTTAGTACTTCCACTTTTGTTTTCTGTTTTCCAAAGTAAGGAAAATCTGGTTTTTTTGTGGCTAGATTTTGAAGTAGGTGAGATGAGTTAAATGATATCCTGTTGCTTAGGAATGTCAGGAATAATTGCTAAGTTGTCACAGATCAAGCTGAACTAACTTAGTAATAGTTGATATCTTTTTTTTAATTCCAAATTAGAAATATTTTTATTTATTATCTATACAGGTTGATAACTACAATAAAGGGAGGCAATTTGCTTTTTTCTGTTTTCTTCTTATTGTTTTTTTGCACAGTCCGAATTTTTTCATTCAGCCACATGTTTTTCATTATACCCCAACAAACAAGTTTGAGAGGGGGTATATTGGAGTCACTCTGTTGGTTGGTTGATCGGTCTGTCCGTCCGACTGCATACAATATCACAAGTTTGAGGAGCGAACTACTTCCACATTCTTTAATCAATTGAAATATGTTATCACCATGAATTGTAGATGTGCAAGACACAATATTCATGCCCAGTGATTCTCCGATTCTAGAGTTATTTGCCCTTAAACATAGCCTTATAGTGTATAATGGCAGTCTTAGTTCATGAATGTTTGTGGAGCAAATTACTTCCACATTTTTCAAGGGATTGAATTGAAACTTGAAATATATTATCAGTATGAAATGTAGATATGCAAGACACAATTTCCATGCCCAGTGATCCACTAATTTCGGAGTTATGTGCCCTTGAAGCCATATAGTTTTCTATCGCGTTCTTAGTGTCAAAGTGTCATCAGGGGTATTAGTCACCACTGTGACAAAGCTCTAGTTAAATATTTTACTTACATATTTCGACTTCAAAGCAGTAATTTGACCTTCACCTATGTTCTAGAGATTCAAGGAAAAATTGTTCATAATCCCAAGTCTGCACCTTCTCACTCTGTAATTAGCTCCTGGGGAAGAAACCTGTTTTTAGTTGATATAAAAGACACAACACTTACTTACATTCATTAGGTGCAGGAAGCTGTGAACAAAGAACGAATGTCGTTAGAACGTGAGAAGGAATGGGCCATACAACAGGAGAAAGGCAAAATGAGCAGAGAGCATAAAGAGAAAGTTAAACATATACAGGAAGAGATGTTGAGAATGCAACAGGAACAGAGATGTCTAAGAGTCAGTATGAAGGATCAAGGCTGTGTAAGTTCATTATTCATTTCTGACTGGTTCTCTTATTTTTTTTTGACTGGTTACATGTTTAGATAATTTATGTTACCCATCTGCCTGATTGTACATTTCATAGTTCAAATACCCGCCTCCGTGGTTCTGTGGTTAAGGTTATTGACTTCAAATCACTGTAACCTCTCTCTGATAGAGGGTTGTCACCAGGGTTCAAGCCCAGCTATCGATTGTGTCTATTTATGTAAGAAATTAGGCAGTTGTTTAGAGATCATAGGAGTCCAGTACTGGTTCTTCTCAGGAACAATGGTAAGGTGAATTGTCTGCCTCATATGACTCTGGCTGTTGAAAAGGGGTGTAAAACCCAAATAAACGAACTAACAAATAGTTAAAATATTTTATTTATCACACATTTGACTGATTGCATATTTTATGTGTTCAACTTTGTGTTTCTTTTTTAAAAAACGTGCAATATCAGATGAATTATTTAGAGTTTATTTTTTTATGAAAATAGAACTGTATAGGATGAGATCTAATTACACTAAACAAGTCTTTGAACTGCTAACTGAGTGTTGTTTAAAACAGGATTTATACTGATCCAAATATATGTCTGGTTTTAATGGGATGTTTTATGTCATACAAATTTTGTCAGCTTGACATCTGACGGTAATTAAACACCTTGAACTGGAGGTAGCAGTTTAAGGGCTATAAAGGGCCATAAATTTATCCGCTGTTTGTAAAGGTATTTAAGCAATCATGAAATTTGAAGTAATAAGCCGATTTTATTACCAAATAAGGTAAATGGAATTAGTGAAGAAATCGTTCAAACCTAAGATAATATTTTTTCCATATCTATGGTTCTCTAAATCATCAGCAATACCAATAAAATTTCCTGAATATTTATATTTACTATGTGGTAAATATAGAACATTACATAATTATCTACTGGTCTTTGTATAATAAAATATGTATTTACTAATTGAACTTCATGCAGAGGAAAGGGTTAGTTCTAATAACCATCACATTTTGAGTTTTTCAATGCCTGTAACTGCCACATTTGAATTTGGAAAAGTAGATCATTGTATCTGCAAATATGGAAAGTTGAAAACAGATTATTGTCTTATTATTGTATGGGTATTAGTGCTGATGACAATGTTGTTTCTGTTGATGATAATTTAGTTTCTGCTCACGATGATGATGATCATGTAGTTTCTGTGCTCACAATAATGATGTTTATGATGGTGTTTCTACTGATAATAATGTTGTTTCTGCTGATTGTGTTGTTTCTTCTGCTGATTGGTTTGTTTCTGTTGATGATATAGTTGTACAACTATGGCAACTGATTTGATGACAAAGCTGGATATAGTTGTTTTATGGCTATTGTTATTTCATACAATGATAATGATGAAGATAAAATTAATATGATAATGGTAATTCTTTATAATGGTGATAATGGTGACAATGATTATTACGATGTTGGGATCTACAAATTAAATAAATGATATTGAAATGAGACTAAAGTTTGTTAAATCATGATTTATCACAGTATTATTAGGTTTCTGCATGTCGAGTCTAAGCTTTAACAAATATTAGGGGATTTTGTCAAAGCTGTAATTGCTAATAAA
This sequence comes from Lutraria lutraria, assembly GCA_964023205.1. Lineage (NCBI taxonomy): Eukaryota > Metazoa > Mollusca > Bivalvia > Venerida > Mactridae > Lutraria > Lutraria lutraria. The sequence goes on along the minus strand of OZ026837.1, from coordinate 28,575,554 downwards.
ATCATAAAACATAAATATTTATCCCCCATATTTACTTAACATTTTTATTTGCTTAAACCAAGAATAATGGAAATTGCAAGAGTCCTGAAGAAAGGCCTTGCTTAAAAAATTCTTTGGCACTAACCCACCTACAAACTGTGTGATGGTTCGAAAAAAATTCTGTGTTTGAAATTCATTTTTAACTTAATTATGCACACTCATATACACACATCTGTTTAATTAGAATCATTTTCTCAGATCCACTTAAAATAAGTAAATTTTTATATATATACATATATATCATTTCAGTAATACACAGGTTATGTTAAAACTAATACATTTTCTATATTGGTCTTAGTGTGGAGTTTTCATTTAATTGCATGTAGAAAAAAAATTCTGAAAACTTTAGTAATTTTAAAATGCCCAAGGTATGAATAATATGGTTTTGTACGTCTTGTGTTCATTTTAAATTGTGAAACCATTCAAATGATGCATTGAACAGCACAAAAGGTTTTAAACGTTTAAGTTGATAAAATGTATTGTTCGTGAACTGATAGTACGAACCTATCTACTGCTATTGAAGAATGGCGTAAAGTTTGAAAAGACAGAAATAAATAAGAAAGCCTATCTTGATATACTTTCTGTTTACCAATAACGTCGGGACTCTCTCTTGCTATCAATCGGTTTTTACGGTCTTTACGAACATAATTAATATTGATTAGTTTTAATCAGTGACATATACTTAACAAACTGGTGGCTTGGATTGAATTGAATAGAACTGAATGAATGAAATAAAAAATTGCAAGTTTACGGTAACTGTGTTGGAGTTAAATGACATAACAGAACTTTGTACATATTTGTGTCATTTGTCGTTAAATCTAATTTGGAATTTTTATGATTTGATAGTGTCTACAGTTAAGTTTTGCAACATGTAATAGTTTGTCTTTAATTGTTAGCTTCTGATAGTTGTAACAGACTTAGTACCTGCTCAGACTTGTATTTTTTTACTCATTAAATTTTTTATTGTTCCAATTTTTGTTTTAGTTTTTTATGTGTACATAAAATCTTATTAATTTTACAATTTTGAATTGGAAAAATATTTTTGAAAGAGTTTAGCAGGAATTTGCAGTGATTAATAATTTTGAGTATTACATGCTTATGTATTTAATTATGCTTGAATTGAAGGGTGAAGAATGAAATGTTTGATTTAACTTGACATTTGAAAGACAGTATTAATTCATAAGTGAAATTAATTAGTTTTGATTTGTGGTGTTTGTGTAAAAGTGACCTTAAATCATGGATTTGGATTATGACCAATTACGGGAAGTTAGGCATCGATTTTTATACTGCTCGCAGGTAATTAAACACATTTCAATCTGATAACATTAACATGTTTTAAGTATTAAATATTAGGAATGAACAAATCATATTTAATTATATGTTGTATGTGTTGTTGTATGTAATGCTTGTAAATGGTTTGTTTCTTCAAGGGAAAAAACTGCTGATTTAGCTTAAATATCTTTAATTATTAATAAAAACTATATTCCTCATGAAAGAAATTCATAAAACAAAGATACCAAACACCTGGGGCAATTTTCCAAATGTCATGTTTCCTTAGGAAGAAGTGATATCCATGAAGAAAAAAACAATGTAGGAGTCAGGTTTCAGTTGTTTTTGATAATAATCATCCTTAGTCCTTTGAATAATTATTTCCTTTTCCTGCTTTATGTGTTGAATGAAAACTTTTGACTCATTGTAATTGCTATAATCATTCAAATTAAATCCATTGTGTCTAATAATCATATACTAGTGAAGTATTATACCCATTTCTTCCCCCACTGTTTATTGGGAATATTTTGGTAAATGATGAATTTTATCCTTGTTGTTTTTTAAGCAAACAGGGGCCAGCTTGACCCTAAAATAATGTAATCATGTCTCCTGTCATGTTTCTAGAATACACCTGATATTTTTCAAACTCCCCATGACACATATACTTTTAATACAAACAATCTTTTTCATAATATATATCATTATGTCGGGGCTTGGGTCAAAACAACTCTAAATAATTGCAAAGATTGAGTTACCATGGTTTTGTCCCAGAATGTATTTAATAAATTGATTGACACCAGTGTTAGTATGTTTTAAGTGGATGGTCTTCATTCTATAGAGGAACATTTACACAAACATGCCATAAATAGTTCACTGTCATTTAAGAAAACCAATCCATTTGTTTTGATATTTCTGAAGTCAATATTTCAAGAGTTTGAATAGAGAAATACTTTAATACCATAGTCAGTTCTGTTTGTTTAATGATTGAACACCAAAATTACACAATGTGTATTTAACTCCAAATTGAAGAGCTAACAGTTAAACACCCAATGTGCAAAATTTATATTAAATTAGAATTTACTTACATTAGAATCTTCAGAACCAATTTATTTAATTCAGTAAACATGTCATGTTTACTTAACATACTTAGTCTTATCTATTGACATAAATTTTGTGCATTATTCACTTGTCAAACTCCCTTAAAATTGACAAATGAATAACTGAATTTAGGTGAGACTATTAATGCCTATTAACTCATCTGATTCACTCACTCAATAGAATATGTTCAATCAACTGATACTCTGGAGAAAGTTGAGAACTCGATATAGTGAATGTGTTACTGAGATCCTGAATTTTATATTTTATTGAGATCTTATTGAGATCTTAAGAACATTTTGATTTTGAGATTTTCATCCTGATCTTATTTTCATGTGGATCTGAGAATCAACTATTTTTGTTTGGATTTCGATTGTGAGACTTTTGTTTTGAAATCCCGAAATAGAGTTTTTTGGAAAGTTGAAATAATTATTTTGACATCAAAGTTTTTATGTGTATTATATTTCTAATTTTAGGAGTTGGAAGAATTAAAGAATACAAATAAAACTGTGATGCATGAAAAACTTGTGGCTGTGGCACGTGCCAAGGAGTTGATGAGGCAAGAACATATGGTTGAACTTGATAGAATCAAAGAACAATTGAAAAATGTGAGTAATTTGTCAAATAGATCAGTAAGTGTAAGAAGGAACTTTCACATTCTTGTAAAGGGAGATAATTGAAAGTTCCTGAATTCTGTACTCGCACTCTCTGTAAAGTACTTTCATTTTCAATTTTGTTATTTTCCCTTTTAGTGGATTTAAGTTTAAAAGACAGAAAAAAACATGTGCTTTTACTTACTGTATTTCCTCTGATTTCCAATTTATGAATCAAAGTAATGTCGCTCTAGAATCAAATATGGAACCCCTCGGCGTTTATCAAAGAAAATGCCTCAGACATTATATGCAGACCGCCATGTTGTTGTTGTTCATGGGCAGCACTTCCCATCACTCTGGGAATTAATCTACAATGGAAACAACCTGTTGCTCTTTCAATGGGAACTTGATGCCATTGTGTCAATCGCAAATGATAAATACATTTGAAAGTTTATTCATACCGGTACATATACGGCATGTTCTCAGCGATGGGAATGTCAGGGAATGCCCGAGTAGTTACCATTGTAGTAGAATATTACTTAAGATGTACATTGATAAAAGTAACCATGATATTTAAGAAGTTCTTGTGTGTATGAATTCTTGAACAAATGTAAGGGAGATAATTCATTATTTGTGCCTCTTCATTCAGGAACACAAGAAAGATGTTGATAAACTAAGGGAGACAATTCGACTTCAGGAGATAGAAATAAGGAATTTGAAAGAAGAACAGCTACGTTTCATGCGGCAACAGAAGGATGTTGACATGTCACAGGACCGTACTGAGAGGACCCTGATTAATGAAATTAACGAGGAATGTCGAAAAACTTCTGACATACTTGGACTGAGTCCTAGGAAAGTGTCTGTCAATAGGTGAGATGTCACATGTATTTAAATGATGGAAATCAATTGTTTTATTTTGCTCTGTTTATCCATCCATCCATCCATCCATCCATCCATCTGTCAGACAGTTTATCATGCGATTTCCTACACTTAAATAGTTTGATTTCAACCAAAAAACTGACCTCAAACTGACAAAAAATGTGTTTATGATTAAAATTAGATGTATTAGCCTATTTATAAACATTTTAGTCATAATGTTAAATAATTTAGGAAGATTTTCATTTTAATTTTAAGCAGTGTTTTCTTGGATTCATATTTCCATCACTAGATGGTCATCAAACACATGACTAGACATAGATATTCCCAACATTAATGTTTGTTTTCTTTTAGTTCCCAGAACAACATCGGATCCTCGAAATCTGCAACTAATTCTGCCCTGGTATGTATATGATCACTTTATACAGTAAAATCTTTAGTTTAGGAGATAGTTAACTTGTAACAACTCCTTGATACTTTGCTTCCTTAGACAATCTAATACTCAAGAAGATTCTAAATGTATGGAAATTCTTTGGAATTCAGTTATGATTTTACCATATTTTGCTCAGTATGTAAAATGAGTTTGTTAATTTTAAGCTGTCAGACTTATTTTTTCTTTTTCACCACCACTTTTTAAAGACACTGAATATATCAAAATGTATTTCATTGAATAAGATGATGCCCAGTATAATGTACAAAGGTTTTATAACCGAAAATTAGCCAATAAAGACATAATACCATATATGTGGAATTCTTCTAAACTTTTTTGCGGAGGTATCTAAGCTCACTTTTGACCTATATTTCTTGTCATGACGTATTAATTATTTAGAAGAAATTCCTCATTCCATTGGATGATTCAGAGGAAACTCTTCCTTCCATTGGATGAAATTTACATGCATAGAAAAATTAAGACTACGCCAACTTATAGCAATTGTTTAATGTGTACTTCTTGTGTTTGTAAAATTTGTAAAGTAAAAATGTACGAAACTATTCTTTTGCAGTAGAAATAAAGTTATAAACCGTTCTAGACAAACATTTTTCATTAGTGGAATTAATATACAGTAAATATGACTAAATTCGTAATTGATTTAACAGACCTAACATTAACATTTTAATGCGTGACCTAATTGGACTGTTAGTAATTACTACCAGTCATTCTTTCATGCCTCGTTTTCAATCCTGGTAGTAGCAATTTATGAATGGATTAATTTGCATTATAATGCCGTGAAATAGGTTGAAAATCCCCATAACTCATAGAAAGTATTCGCTAACTTAGAACGCAATTTATTACCGACACATATTTAATTCCAATTTAAACAATCAAAAACGAAAATTTGATATAAACAAGTAATTGATCAACTTTTTAATTGAGCATGTGCAAACAATTTGTTCACTATAACTATAACAGCAAATTAGGACATTCATAAAATCATACTTGAACAGTGTAAATAACATCAAAGAAACTTCACGACTGTCTTTTAAAAGACATTTCTTGTTTTAAATGCCTGTTACGAATCGAAATATATCCTCAAGGAAAAGACAGGTGGTGAATTTATGTTTTTATTTTGTTGTCTGTGTGTTTGTATAATGATGTCACCTAGTTCTTCATGTGTTTTCTATGTGTGTTTTTTCCTTTATTTTCTCGATTTGAAGCGAAATTATCGAGATGATCTATTCCTGTTTACTGATGCCCAGGAGGTTTGCCAAGGGAGCAAGGTTCGTTTTGAGCAGGCTACACCTAGAATAAAGGGTCAGCAGTGGCCCCTATATTTATGTAGAGATTTTGATTTTGTGTGTTTCACTTTGTTTCTAGGCAACAGTGCACATTTTTCTGTTTTTCAATCTTTCTTTTTTGATTTAGTGATATGGAAGAATTTGTTTTTGTTTATTTATTTCTTAACATCTGTTAGTACTTAAAGCCTGTCTGTGTTCACCAGTACATGTATTTGATTCGTTCAGCCGTCATGAAAATGTTGACATGGCAACCCATGATTTTAGCAGTAATATACTCTGTAGAAATACCTTTTTTTTCAAATTTCATTTTATGTCAAGTCAATAAGTTTATACAAATGTAAACTACATTTATATATACAAAAGTCCAACCCCAAAAATTTCATAGAAATTTTCTTCTCAGCATAATTGGACAATGCACAGCTTATTTCTTGTGAATGTTTATTTAGAAAATATGGTTTTGCTAGCTGCTACCTTTGCTAGATCTAGACAAATTTTCACAAACCGTCATACCTGTATTTTGTAATCACCTTTGTAAAATGACAAGCACTTCTTTGACAGGACATTTTTATACCCCCCACTACCATTGGTAGGGGGGGGGGGCTATATAGGAGTCACTTTGTTGGTCGGTCTGTCGGTTGGTCTGTCCCGAAACTTGTCCGCACTATAACTTCTCTATGGATTGAAGGATTTTTTAATTACTTGGTACTTTTGTTCACCATCATGGGATGGTGTGTCATGCAAAAGAATTACGTCAATATCTCCAAGGTCAAGGTCACACTTGGAGGTCAAATGTAAAAAATGAGCCTGTACAGGCCATAACTATATCATTCATTGTGAGATTTTTTAATTGCTTGGTACATTTGTTTACCATCATGTGACGGTGTGTCATGCGAAAGAATAATGTCAATATCTCCAAGGTCAAGGTCACACTTGGATCTGTGACAAGGTGGTATGTGGGGGTATTTTAAGTCACTCTGTGGCAGTTCTAGTTAACACTTATACTTCTGTCCTGTGTCTTTGACTATTTTGGTAATTTTGATACAGTAAAATTTCACATGGTGATATCATTATCTTTTGTTGGGTAATTTGTTGAAATGCCTCTCAATGGAGACAGTTATGTTACAGAATTTAATTGCCTCTAAAGGGAGACAGTTATTTCATGGAATTGAAATGCCTCTATGGGCATGTTGCACACATGATTCCATATAAAGTCACCAAGGTCAAAGATTATATTAACATTTGACCTGAGAATAGTGTCAACATTTTATCAATTTTTATTTTGTTTTTATTTATAAAGATATTTCCTGTCTGCTATTTGTTACAAATCGAGGATTGAAAGCGAAACTAGTGCAAGTGCATTTTCAGTAATTTTTCAGGAGAAGGAAAAAACTTTCCATTTTTATTGTTACCTTATAATAATTACTTCTTTTTTTAATATATGTGAACAATTGCTTTCTTCATAACCACATATTTCAGATCTTTAGATTACACCACCATAAAAAAAGATACTAGTATTAACGTCACTTAGTACAGTTTCACACTTAAAAAACAAGAACATTGTAAAAAAAATTAAATGCGAAAAGTGTGTATGTGCTGTCATTCATAATCACAGTTTCCATTACTTATAGGTTTATTCATATACTTTTGGTTCTTCATAGCTTTTTTTGGAAAAATATCAAATATTTGCATGAAATGTCACTTACACTGTTTTCACGTTTAAGAAGCTGACATATGAAAATTTTTGAACGTCAGTTACACACTATACTCCAAAAAATAAAGGACATTTTTTAAGACTATGATAATGATTAACTTTCAACTATGTCTAAATACTGAAATAATCTTTATCTCATTTGTTGTTGCTATTATTTAGAGCTGGGAGATTTATCGGTTTAACGGTATATCGCGATATCAGCTAGACGATATAAATATCACAATATTTTTTCAGCATACCGATATATCGGGATAAGCTTAAATAACTGAACTTTATGTTTATTATTGTAAAAAAGTTCATATATTGTGGTAAAGTGTTATTTATGTATAAATGCTGGTCAATCTTGTAATATTATTAACTGTGCACACATACATATTTATATTTATACATGCATTTATAATTTTAACACTGCTAAAACAGAACAAATTATTTGAAACGTGAAAATACACTGTGAGCTATTGTCTGTATTATTACCCAAGGCATTATATAAATGTTAATTGGTAATGTTTTTCTGTAAATTTACCATTTATATAGTATCGTAATATTGTGATGTATCGTGATATGCTTTTAAGGACCGAAACCCAGCTCTACTATTATTGCATCTTCTGTTACAAAAACAGCAGTTACAATGATAGGTACAAGTTGCTCTAGTACTGTCTGTGTTTCATGGTCACTCAGTGTTTGCTCATGCACTGTAAACCTGTTATTGAAGTAAAGATGAATATATTGTGTCTCTTAATGATGAGTTAATCTCTATGTTGTTCTTTTGGGAAAAAAGCATGAGAAAAAGAAGAAGAAAACAGTCATACTGCAAAGTTTTTTGTAATTAAGACTTTGATGTTTGGCAGACTAATCAGTATTGAATTTTGACAAACTTGGAATAACTAAAACCATGAGTTGGACTGTCAGACTGATCACTATCAATAAGGAACTTGGATAAATGAATATGACCTCCATCATACAACACTATCAATACCGAACAAGGTGAAACAAATATAACTTCTATCATACAACACTATCAATTAGGAACAATGTTAAATTATGGTATCTTCTATCATACAACACTATCAATTAGGAACAATGTTAAATTATGGTATCTTCTATCATACAACACTATCAATTAGGAACAATGCTAAATTATGATATCTTCTATCATACAACACTATCAATAAGGAACAATGCTAAATTATGATATCTTCTATCATACAACACTATCAATAAGGAACAATGTTAAATTATGGTATCTTCTATCATACAACACTATCAATAAGGAACAATGTTAAATTATGGTATCTTCTATCATACAACACTATCAATAAGGAACAATGTTAAATTATGGTATCTTCTATCATACAACACTATCAATAAGGAACAATGCTAAATTATGGTATCTTCTATCATACAACACTATCAATAAGGAACAATGCTAAATTATGATATCTTCTATCATACAACACTATCAATAAGGAACAATGCTAAATTATGATATCTTCTATCATACAACACTATCAATAAGGAACAATGTTAAATTATGGTATCTTCTATCATACAACACTATCAATAAGGAACAATGTTAAATTATGGTATCTTCTATCATACAACACTATCAATAAGGAACAATGCTAAATTATGATATCTTCTATCATACAACACTATCAATAAGGAACAATGTTAAATTATGATATCTTCTATCATACAACACCATCGATTAGGAACAATGTTAAATTATGGTATCTTCTATCATACAACACTATCAATAAGGAACAATGCTAAATTATGATATCTTCTATCATACAACACTATCAATAAGGAACAATGCTAAATTATGGTATCTTCTATCATACAACACTATCAATAAGGAACAATGCTAAATTATGGTATCTTCTATCATACAACACTATCAATAAGGAACAATGTTAAATTATGATATCTTCTATCATACAACACTATCAATAAGGAACAATGCTAAATTATGGTATCTTCTATCATACAACACTATCAATAAGGAACAATGCTAAATTATGGTATCTTCTATCATACAACACTATCAATAAGGAACAATGCTAAATTATGATATCTTCTATCATACAACACTATCAATAAGGAACAATGCTAAATTATGGTATCTTCTATCATACAACACTATCAATAAGGAACAATGCTAAATTATGATATCTTCTATCATACAACACTATCAATAAGGAACAATGCTAAATTATGATATCTTCTATCATACAACACTATCAATAAGGAACAATGCTAAATTATGGTATCTTCTATCATACAACACTATCAATAAGGAACAATGCTAAATTATGATATCTTCTATCATACAACACTATCAATAAGGAACAATGTTAAATTATGATATCTTCTATCATACAACACTATCAATAAGGAACAATGCTAAATTATGATATCTTCTATCATACAACACTATCAATAAGGAACAATGCTAAATTATGATATCTTCTATCATACAACACTATCAATAAGGAACAATGCTAAATTATGATATCTTCTATCATACAACACTATCAATAAGGAACAATGTTAAATTATGATATCTTCTATCATACAACACTATCAATAAGGAACAATGTTAAATTATGGTATCTTCTATCATACAACACCATCGATTAGGAACAATGTTAAATTATGGTATCTTCTATCATACAACACCATCGATTAGGAACAATGCTAAATTATGATATCTTCTATCATACAACACTATCGATAAGGAACAATGCTAAATTATGATATCTTCTATCATACAACACTATCAATAAGGAACAATGCTAAATTATGATATCTTCTATCATACAACACTATCAATAAGGAACAATGTTAAATTATGGTATCTTCTATCATACAACACTATCAATAAGGAACAATGTTAAATTATGATATCTTCTATCATACAACACTATCGATTAGGAACAATGTTAAATTATGATATCTTCTATCATACAACACTATCAATAAGGAACAATGTTAAATTATGATATCTTCTATCATACAACACCATCAATAAGGAACAATGCTAAATTATGATATCTTCTATCATACAACACTATCAATAAGGAACAATGCTAAATTATGATAACTTCTATCATACAACACTATCAATAAGGAACAATGCTAAATTATGATATCTTCTATCATACAACACTATCAATAAGGAACAATGTTAAATTATGATATCTTCTATCATACAACACTATCAATAAGGAACAATGTTAAATTATGGTATCTTCTATCATACAACACCATCGATTAGGAACAATGTTAAATTATGGTATCTTCTATCATACAACACTATCAATAAGGAACAATGCTAAATTATGATATCTTCTATCATACAACACTATCAATAAGGAACAATGCTAAATTATGATATCTTCTATCATACAACACTATCAATAAGGAACAATGCTAAATTATGATATCTTCTATCATACAACACTATCGATTAGGAACAATGTTAAATTATGATATCTTCTATCATACAACACTATCAATAAGGAACAATGCTAAATTATGATATCTTCTATCATACAACACTATCAATAAGGAACAATGCTAAATTATGATATCTTCTATCATACAACACTATCGATTAGGAACAATGTTAAATTATGATATCTTCTATCATACAACACCATCGATTAGGAACAATGTTAAATTATGATATCTTCTATCATACAACACCATCGATTAGGAACAATGTTAAATTATGATATCTTCTATCATACAACACTATCAATAAGGAACAATGTTAAATTATGATATCTTCTATCATACAACACTATCAATAAGGAACAATGCTAAATTATGATATCTTCTATCATACAACACTATCAATAAGGAACAATGCTAAATTATGATATCTTCTATCATACAACACTATCAATAAGGAACAATGCTAAATTATGATACAATCCATCATACAACACTACCAATTAGGAACTAGGCTAAATATATACTATCAATAAGAAACAATGTTAAATTATTACATCTTATATCATACAATTTTATCAATAAGGACCAATGTTAAATTATTATATCCTCCATCTTTAAAAAAACATAATCTATTGCTTACCTAGACTTATACTGAGTCAAAAACTTTGTTTTAGTAAATACTACATGAAGCGAAATTAAAAAAGTTAAACGTGAAACAAGTGTATGTGCCTTATATTGTCACTTAGGCTAGTTTCACAATAAAAAATGGGAACATTTTCACTTACATCATTTGTTATAATTTGCAATTATTTTGTTAAATATCGGAACTCAAAGAAAATATTTATACAGTAGATGGATAAGGTATTTATACATTTGATTATTGAAAAAAAGTGATTTTTGACAAAAATGTCACTTGCACTAGTTTCGCGTTCAGCCCTCGAAATGTTGGCTCTCATAAATCTTCTTAGATATTTTTGTTTGAATTTTCAAACTTCCTGGATTTTGTAAGTGAAGTTGATGTCTTTACAAATTACTCCTTTAGGTTTAATAATAACTTATTGGTTTTTTAAAAGAAGGTTAAAATAAAATGCATGCTCTGACTGATGAATTTTAAAACTTGAAATTCTTGAAATGTTTACAACTGTATAAACTACCGGTATGTATTAAGCCACCATTGTTGTATAAAATTAAAAAAAATAGGTTTTTAGCTCACCTGATTCATCAGGTGAGCTTTTAGGATCGTTGAATGATCTTAACGAATCGTGATTAAACTTGCTCACAATGTATATGGCCACAATGTCTCGGCTAACTTCGATTATGGGCAAAATCGGATCAGAACTTCAAGAGTTATGGGCCCTTGACTTAGAAAATTTGCTATATTTGAGTTTGTTTACACTCTAGCGCATTCATTTATTCACCACCCCTAATCATATTTTCAGTAAATGTGTAGAACCAAAAGATCTTGGACAAGTACGATTATGGGCGGAATCGGACCAGAACTTCAAGAGTTATGGGCCTTTGACTTGAAAATTTGCTATATTTTTGCTTGTTTACACTCTAGCACCTTCATTTATTCACCGATCCTAATAATATTTTCAGTAAATGAGTATAACCAAAAGATCTTGGACAAGTTCGATTATGGGCGGAATCGGACCAGAACTTCAAGAGTTATGGGCCCTTGACTTTGAAAATTTGCTATATTTTAGCTTGTTTACACACTAGCGCCTTCATTTATACACCGATCCTAAGGATATTTTCAGTAAATGAGTATAACCAAAAGATCTTGGACAAGTTCGATTATAGGTGGAAGCAGACCACATCTTCAAGAGTTATGGGCCCTTGACTTAGAAAATTTGCTATATTTTAGCTTGTTTACACTCTACCGCCTTCATTTATTCACCGATCCTAATCATATTTACAATGAATGTGTATGACCTTATGGATTTGGACAAGTTTAGTTATGGGTGGAATTGGACCACAACTTCCAAGAGTTATGGGCCCTTGGATTAGAAAATTTGCTACGTTTTAGCTTGTTTAACAGTATTATACCTTCATTGTTGGTTTTGATCTCAAAATCTACGTAAAAATGAGTTTTACGAGATGGAAACTATATTACCTGGTCATTAATTATTGGCCTTTGTTCTCAGGTGAGCGATAAAGGGCCAATGTGGCCCTCTTGTTTATTTAGAACTGGAAAGTAACCATTTTGCTCATTAAACATTTTTCAGTTCACAATTTTAACTTCACCTAGAGTTGGTCCTTCTGATGGCAAAAATGTAAAACAAGAATCGAAAAATCAGAAAAATGAAAGGGTAATTGAAAAACACCCGGTGAGGGGCTGTATTATGGTTTAAGGGTCATATGTTTTGTTTTATCACCTTACGATATAAATATAGCATGTAAGTAGATGCACCCTTTTTCCCTGGAATTAGTGTCACACCAAACTTACAGTTGGGTAGGACCTCGACCAAACTTACAGTATTTAGCTTGAAAGCTTCCTCACTGTCAGCATTAACAGGCTAGTGATTACTAGTCAGAGGTCACAACATCTGGATCATGGAGGCCCCTTCTAGATATGTTGTATGGTTTTTGGTGTAGTACTGTTATTGGGGATGGTGAAAATACACAGGCCCATATTTTTATCTCTGATAATTTATCTTGTTGGTTGTGTCTATAGACAGTTAGTGTTATATGGTTAGTTAGTTAGTTAGTTAGTTAGTTAGCACAGTCAAACCTGTGATCAAAGTCCACCCTTGCAAAAGACAAATTATGGCTTTTATTGACATGTTGCCCTTATTTGGGGTCATTTTGTTCTAAATAATCAATGGTCTTCACACACAGGGTGGCCTTTATTCAGAGGTGGCTGCTAACACAGGTTTGATTTTAGTTCGTTTTTATGATTTTTATTGCTGATATCAGCTGTTTATTTATATCTTGATCATAAGAACTAATTAAGTTACATAGAATTTGTCAATTCCATTAGTTACCCTCTGACCTAAATATTAATAAACTTGCTGCTTGTCAACCTACTTACCGGTTAGTCCCATTTAGCTTATTATTGACGTCAATACTCCCATTTTTACTTGTTGTATCCCTAAACAGTCCCATTATATTTTTCACTTTATATTGAGTTTTCTGCTAAACTGTTTAATTTTATTTTCATAGAAAAGAAACCGTGACTTGCTAACAGTTTCTGACATACTTGATTTTACTTTAAAAATATCTGAAAGTATGATCCATCCTTAAATGTAACTTACTGTTTTCCATGATTATATATTCTTCATTTATTCAGCTACAAGCTGGGGCTCTTTGAGTATTAAAGGTACATACTCTTTTAGTGTAGAAGGAAATGTGATTAATGTTCTAGCTGATAGGCAGTGATTGTGTATTGTTTTCAGGCAAATCTTCGTGCATGTAACGAGGAGCTTAGAATGCACGTGACTGACTTACAACATGAAATTGAGGTACAACGTAGCACACTAAATATTGCAGATAGAGAAAAGGTACTAACTGTACACTTGCCTAGCTTCATGTAGTGTCATAAACAGCTTCTGGGTCTTTAATTACTGAAAAAAACAGTCATCGAAATTAACAAAGAAAATTTTATAGTCTACATGATAGCCTCAATGGACATTCTGACATTGTTATAACTATCAAGATAAAATTTGATTTTTTATTTGGGGGGGGGGGGTGAGTGGGTGTAAACTTTGGTAGCCATAAATGCTAGTATTTTAGAACGGTTAAATTTTCTACAATTGAATGTTCTTTTGTCATTTTGTGCCTATCTCCACTGTGAGAAATCACTGCAGTATTTTGATATAAAATTTCTTTCCATAGAGTAGAGAATTTTTTGTCAAGGGGTTAGTTTTAATTTCGAAGACTGATAAATATACTTATGCCCATATATAGCAATGTGTCACATTTGTTGCGTGTGTTTTGCATCAATATTTATTTTGTATACATCATTTTTATTGTTTGTCAGTTTCTGCATGTTGCCTTTTATTTCTGTGTATATTTTTCTTAATATGAAATATCTCTTAAAATGTTTATTAATTACTGGATGGAAATAATTTTGTAAAAATGGTTGCCCTAGCAACAGTTTTCAAAATATTATACTTTATCTTAATTGTCAATGCTTTCTTGTCATAAGTTTTAGCTTTACAGAGTGGGTTGTGAATTTTCTGCTTTGAGCTCTAAAGTTGGATTTACTGTGTGTGTGTTGTTTTTTTTTGTCCATTGGAATAATGTCTCTTTAAATTTCTGTAAATCAGTCTTCAAATTGTTTGCCAATATCTGTAACATTGAATTACTGCAGTTTCAGAAAGTTTATGTGGCTAGAATAATTAATTAGCTAAATCTGAGTCATTAATTTTGTAATATATGGTTCAAACACAAATTTTATTCAAATTTACTTCACAGTGTATAAAATTGAAAAAAAAAATGAAATTCACAAATGTTTGCCCTGAGGCTCATAAAAATGTCCTTGTTTACATATATTGAATTTATGCTGGCTCCATGTCCATGTACTCAAACTTTCACATGATTAATGCAAGCATTTGATAAAAAGATATTTAAAAATTTGTTTTTAAGTAACTTACTGATTCTGTATAATGTTTACTGATATTGTTTCACACATGTTTGTATATCATGGAGACTTTCTGGTTAACTTTTGTACCAAACATACTCGCCTTATAACATTGTAATACGTCTTACATCTTTATTTATAGCTTTTGTGTAATTATTTAATCAGAAATATTGTAATTTGAAATTATACTCAACTGTATTATAACTCTTAAAATGTGATATGTATGTACATGATTTTATTATGTAATTCAAAAAAATGGAATAAGCTTACTCTATTTCTATTGGTTAATCCAAGATATTCTTTATTCAGGATTGTCTGTATTGATTTCCAGTCACAGCCAGATGGAAAAGAAAAAAGTCCATTCTTGCATTGCATTTTTGATATCACAGTACTGAATTCAGATAACACAGTACTGATTTTCCTTTGAATGCAGATAACACAGTACTGATTTTCCATTGAATGCAGATAGCACAGTACTGATTTCACCTCAGAGATTACTGTACTGATTTCACATTTGAATTCATATACCACAGTATTGATTTTCTTTTAATTCAGACATCACAGTAATGATTTCCCTTGAATTCAGATGTCACCGTACTGATTTCCCTTGAATTCAGATGTCACCGTACTGATTTCCCTTGAATTTAGATATTGCAGTACTGATTTCCCTTGAATTCAGATAACAGTACTGATTTTCCAATGAAATCAGATTACACAGTATTAATTTCCATTGAAATCAGATTACACAGTACTGATTTCAGCTTGTACAATTCCTTCAATGTAATTGTTGCATGAATGATAAAACATTGTTGCATGAATGATAAAACACATTTAATGAATGTATTCCATTAAGATAAAATATGAGCTCCTGTGAAAAATAAAACATATTTTATTTTCAGGGAAGTCGAAGAATGTCAAATGAGATTGTAAACTTGGTACTATAATAATTATATAGATTTGTGTGTTATCACAAGAATCTCTTTCTGTTCTTGTCTTGTATATATACATGTAGCTGTCATTCCCAGACTAATGTTTCATTTCACATTTTCTATATTTTGAGTTTCCGTATGAGCCCATTGTTCACCCAGACAGAATCTTAGACATGTAGTTAATTCATGCATTTGAGCTTGTATTATTTTCAAAATTGGATTGAGACGTAATCATAGTTTGTCAGGTTTTTTTTCTACAGTCAAATAATTTGCTAAAGCATGAGAGTGGAACACTCATATTTTCAAACACATGAAAGATGGAGGTGTTCACACCAAACTTGACATTTCCTTCGAGGTTTAATTTCCTTCGAGGTTAAAGGTCATACAGGTTAAATCCCCATTGTTTTACCAAATATACTTCCTCCATGGAGGCTAGTGAGTTTGCTTGTAAAGGATAAGCAATAGCCATGTGTTGGTCCTTGATGAAGTTGTATATTCTTTAATCAAGCATAAACAGGTCACATGATTGTTACTGATCTTAAGGAGACCCAGCTAATTGTTATCCTGATATGACAAACCAGGGATCTAAACCAAGATATTCCTGATATGAATGTAACTAGATGTCACTTTTGTACTTATACATGTAGGATTTAAGGGGTCATAAAATAGCCTTCCAGAGACCTTAATTATGCAAAATATGGGATACATGACTTTTGTGTGGCTGTGACCCTTTTTGTTGTTGTTGTTTAAATGACCTTATTGTCATACATGGATTCAACAATGTTTCAGGATGATGTTTGGAGTCACATGACCGACAGAAATGTAAAACTTCTGCTCTGCATTAATTCTACATATTTAATAACAAAATCATGTGACACCATCATGTGACACTGTCATGTGATGCTACTTAATCATCAAATATTACGTTCCATTGCTGTTTCATAGTATTGCATGCACTTTTTGAATAATATAGACTAAGCTTTTACTGTTTTATTTTTAATAGTGATTTAACATCTAGACAAACTAGCATTAAGCGCATGATATAATTTACATTTTACAGACTGACATTATTAACAAGCATTGATAGGATCTGTTTTGTGTTAATTTTTTTTTAAGGAATATTATTTTATTCTGTCTGTCAGTCCATATTTCATTTTCGTGACATAGAAGAAATCTTGCCATTCAATTCAGAGTCTTAATTATATACATGTACATGTATATATATATACACCTTCTGTATCAATTGACTTTAATAGTATTGTACAACTAAAAACAAATACTTGAGTAGTTTGAGATAGAAATGATGATTTTATGTAAGCGTGGTCTTATTAGATATGTTTTAATGTTTCTTGAAATTGTTACATTATTTCATTGTTTTAGTATCAACTTTGAGTTTACACTTTTTGCCTTTTAATTATTTCCTTTTCCGTTGATTGTTTACAAGCATGCTGTGAAGATTGATTGTATTTTATTTGCTGTGATTCATATTTTGTGCTAAAAAGATGTAGATTAATTGCATCACTTCACATTTTACTGTTATAGTAGACTTACTACGTTTTATTGAACAATTTATGATTTTGTGTTGGCAGTAATTCATCTGTTATTTTAAACAAAAAGTAATTTAACATCAATTAAGTTAAAATTTGAATGAAAGTCAACCAAAGTTAGGAAAGTTTGAGTCACAGTGGCCAACCAAACAAAGTGGACTGAATGTTTGAGTGGTTTTCATGGGGGATTTTTCCTGCTAATTAAAAAAACCTTAGGAAATTATCCGTATAATACAGTTTTTTATTGAGCCCTCAAACTGATTTTGTATTTTGCAGGATGAGGCATTGTCTACATTGAAGAGACAACTAGAAAGAGAGAAAGAGGAAGAAATGGCCAGATTGAAAGAACGACTAGTCAGGGTAGGTAATCCATTTATCTCCCATTGATGATTAGGCCCCCTTTACTGTTTATTGATGGATTTATCTCCCTTTATTCTCTGATAACTTTTATGCTGCACTCTCTAATTTTGTCTTATATTCAACTTCCAAGTACAAAATGCAAAATAAAATTGTTACTTGCCGTAATATTATATGGTCTGGAAGCCATCAATTTTCTGCTTCAATTAATGTACATTGCATATAAATCCATCTGTGCATATGTCCACAACGGCAGTTAAATTAAATTCTGATTTAAACTTGCTTCCTTTTATTATCGGAAAACAGATTTACAAGTATTCATTGTATACTACCAGCACTGTGTATTTATATTTATCTATAAATGAGCAGTCTAAACATTTCAAGGATGAGTTCTTTCCCAAATGATGTTAGGGTTAATTGAACACTTACTGATAAATTGTTGGTGATTTCACTGCAAAACCTTGCACTTTTGTTTTGATGTAGTTATTTCGTGCAGTGCTATTTACCCTTTACAACTCAATTTTCCCTTTCAACAAGTCCTGCAACCTTTCTGTAGGTCTTCAGTAAAACTTGTGAGAGGTGCTGTGAGGCAGCATTTAAAGATAGACAGATAGAAAAAATGATAAACATTACGTTATTTCTATTTGTGTATTATTTGAATTGATTTCTCTTTCAGGGAATGTCAACTAACGAGTACAGAAGCATGATGTATACACCTGATAATGACGTGGCTGCGTAAGTGTACTAAAATTGTACATTTTACTTCTCTTGAATTATGGTCCTTTTCTCAATGTTATGACTGTAAAATATGAGATTTTCAATGGAAATAACAGGATTGTTTTGATGTTTGATATTGTTTGACAAGTTACACATGTATAATTATATACTAACATAATAGTTGAATGCACATAGTTTGGTTATCAGGTTCGATAAAAAAATCATTACAATGTTTTGTGCCAAGTGCTTATATTGCTATATAAAGAAATATACATACATTGGATAGTTTGTGGATACCTTTATTTAAAATTGTGTGTATTTTAGGAATCGTCAAAATTATGATCCAAAACCGTATCCAAATGAGCGGCAATTACGGCAAGTGTCGGAACAACAACAAGAAGATCTTCAGAGATTGGATAGGGAAATAAATAAGTTAGCAATGGTAGGTGTGAAATTAGATCATTACCTGATCAGTGCTCCTCGGTTATCTGCCCATACTATCCTGTGTTCCCAATATTCTTAGATCTATTTTCAGTTTCTAGAAAGATCTGCATCACTGGAGTACTAGGTACTACATGTGCTGTACTGACAGCTAAAGGGGCTGACCCCTTGTAATGACAAGTACTGAAAGTTGGCCATTAATTCTTGTCTGAATGACGTAATGTAAATTATTATGTTTATGTGTTATTATTGAAATAAATATTCATGGAATGCTATCATCATAGTATTCTTATGTCAGATAATACTCATTTGATTATTCATATGTTTATATTAATGATCATTTTAAATTTTGATTGAATCTAGCTGTGTTTAAATGTTCGACATGAATTATTATGTTATTTGAATTACAGAATGGTGGTATGGGTCTTCAAGATGATGTTGACTATTCAAAAAGACTTGCCCAGCTTCAGTCCAAAGTAAAACAGTTACAAATGGATAATACAAATTTACGACGTGCCAAACTTAATGTATCTTCCAGTTCTCCTGACCTTACTGCATCTGAGATGTACGCATCGAACCATAGAAAGGTATGAAGTAGGATTTATTACTTTAATACATTCCTGATGGACTTTCAGTTTTAACCTTAATTCAGATGAATATCACAATCTTTTTAAGTATGAAATTTTCAAATAATTAAGAAAACTAATCTGACTCTGAGAATTTGGAAAACTAACTTTTGTTGAGCCAGCTGGCTGTGAGACTAACAGTAGCATCAATGATGGCTTGTTAGAATTGTATGTCTTTCTATCAGGATTATGCTTGTTCGGACAGTTTCTCTGTCATTCTATGGGAGATTTTGAACTTTGTTCACCGTCATGAGACTGCATGTCACGCCTAAGATTAATTTGTGTCGCCCTAAGGTCACATTTAAATGTAAAATATTGTTGTAAAACAGATTGTTCAGACCACTATAATACACTTTTCTCTTAACAATAGCAGACTTGAGATGTTGCCTTTGGGTTTCTAGTTTTAATAAAATTGGTAGGAATTTTCTTATAAAATGTACATAATCAGTGAGTGATATTTAATTTGTATTTATGAGTCCAAATATTTCAACTTTGTTGTGATGACCCCTTTTCTTTTATGTGAAAACAATTTTGATTGTTTCTTATAGTTTACGAGACCTATGTCCCCAACACGGGATTCCCATAGACCTCTGTCCCCTACCAGGGATCAACATAGACCTCTGTCCCCTACTAGGGATCAACAAAGATTGGCTAGCGCACTAGAACTCCGTGTTAGAGAGCAAGAATATGAGACTAACGCCCTATCTCATCATCAACGTAGAAATCGTGATATTATGTCTAAAAAAATGGCCGAGATGTCCAAGCTACAGAATACACTAACAAACCAAGCAAAGGTATTTTATGTGTTTTACTTTTTGAATATGATGTAAATGTAACCTTTTAATTGCTTGCTGATCACTATATTGATCTAGTGGGCTTCATGTATTTTTAGCTCTTGCTTAAATCCTCGAGCAATTTAAATATAAAAAATACTGAAACTGGAGAAAATAATTTTGTGCACAAAAGATTTACGTTATTATGGGAACAGAAATACTTTAAAAATAATGATATTTTCTTTTTAAGAAATGTATTATTATAAATCATATATTTATATGTGTTAAATATTATATTGTGATTTTGTATGTGTATCGTTTCAGGAATTGATTCAATTAGAGAAAGCTTACACTCAACTTAATCAACATGCAAAGAACAGACCCAGCATTAGATAAAATATTGTAACTTTCATGATTATGTATAGTTAACAGTTGTACCTATGCTAAGATAACTTAAGGATCACTCCAATGATATCATACTAACTTAACTTAGTCATAAGAACACACAGTAGAATTTTTCCATTAAACATGCCTTTTATTTATTATCTGAAATGGATTTTTCAGTTTTCTTTAAGAAATCATTCATACAGACATTATTTAATATCTGTATTGTGAAAAACGAACTTTTAAAATATATATAAAAATACATGTCTGAATATACGATCACTACTTTCTGTTTGAATTTTGATCTAAACCAGATGCCATACAATGTATGTAAAAGGTATATAATTCACAGGACACATTTTTGGTCATAATGAATATCTATTTTAAAGGGAACAATACGTCTTGCAGTTTGAATTTGTATTTATTGTGAAGTAATGGTTCATTTCTGAGTTTGTTTATGAGGGAGGATATATTTTTAACAAATATATTAATTTTCAACCTAGTGTTATCACTACAATCACTCAATATATTCATTCATTGAATCACAGTCACATAGATCTATTTATTTCACTGCTATATTTTTATAGAAAAAATATTTTATATAGATATTCAAGAAATTTATGAAATAAGTATTATTTATTTAGTATTATATAAACTATCATGTGTAACTTATATTTAATTGTAACCTGTTTGATTGTGATAAAGCATCTATAGTGAAGTTTTTGGGAAGGTGATGCATGTTGATTATGTCCAGACAAAACTATCTTAGTGGCAGCTTGGCATCCATCCGACAGTATATTTCATATCCCATTGTACTGACGTGAGAATATACTTATTAAAGCATCGGTCCATGTTAATCTTTTATTCTATTAAGAATCAAGTATTTTTTTATCAATCTATTACATGTATCAAAACGTGGAATACTTCAATTTCAAACTGATTTTGTTTTTCCATATTTGTTGTGTAAAATACTTATTGTTTACGATTCTGTGATCACTTGATTTTCTCCTTGTATGTTTATGTATATGAGAGAAAATAGTTTTAATTTTTTTTCTCTATTTTGGTATAAATTGTTTTGTTTTCTATGATGAACTTCGAGGGACTTTCAATCCAGAATTTATTATGAATGGTCCTACTGGAGTTGAATATTTATAATTTTATTATCAAAGGACGACAATCGCCAAGTGCTAGATTACTGCCAGGAGTGTGATACATGTAATTGTGATAATCATTAATGATATGCATAAAAATCATTTTTACTATTCTTCAAGCGAATGTACTTTTATGAACATCTTTTCTTTAATGAATTATCTCCCTTTTAGTGTTTTAAAACTGCCTGAAGAATGGAAGCTGTGATAATCATTTATATTTACCCAGTATTTATAACTTTAAATAGTTTTTGTTTGAAAATATACTTTTTTATACAAGTCTGTGATGTTTTACTAATACATTTTGATGTACTATTGTAATATGTATGTTGTTTTGGATTATACATTATTTTGAAATACATTTTTTATTAGCTATATAATAATCTATTTTCATTTTTTCAAGGTCATTACTGTATAACATTTCATTAATGAGTCTTGTTTGCATTCTCATTCTGATATTTCTCTGATTTTGTAGCTGATCTCCTGAAATTAATATAACAACAAAGAACATTGTAAAGAAAGAACTATTTTATTGCATTTAAATCTTAAAATATAAGAACTACAAGAAGCTTTATTTAAAAATGTATAAAAACATTTCACAAAAATTAAGAATATCACAGGACAAACATGTACACATATATACATATATAATTACTGTACAATTGGAATAAATAAAGAATTGATAATTAATGAAAAATTTGCGTCCTTTTTCAAATCTGGTTGTTTTTCCCCCCAAATAATGTAAGATTTAGATAACACCTGACATTACAATTTTTGTTATACTTGAGTCCTCAAAATGTGCAAGTTTGTAACAAAAGAAATTTTCTAGAACTTTATAATGATGTATGTGATTATTAACTTTGATATCTGTACAAAATTGTGAAAGCTGCAGAACTAAGTTATTTTGTTGACTTTCAGGAAAATAGATAATTGAATTTTAAAGATATTTAAAAACAGTTAATATTTTATTTTCACTTATAATTTACAAAACGGACAGAAAAAAGCTTGGTATCTTTTCTATTTAATACCTTATCAGAATGAAATAATTAAGTGTACAGTCAAACTTGGATTAAAGGCAACATGTAATTCAAGGGCCCCTGTAAGTAACAGCCACTTTTTGTTATTGACATGGCTGACTTAAAAGATCTAAAAAAGATCCTTAGGTGGCCTTAGTATACATGTTTGGCTGTATTTGATTCCATCACCATGTACCCTACAACTAAATACAGTAAAACCTCATTGAGACCACTTCTTCATTAAGACCATTTATATTCTGGACTAGTTCCCTACAAATCTTGTATTTATTTGATAAAAGATCATTTTGAGATTAAGACTCTTTTAGGGGTCCAAGGTTGGTCTAAATGTTGAGGTATTGCTGTAACTACAGATTTGTTCAATATACAAAAGGCACAGAATGAGAGAGATTCACAGATTAATTTTTATTTTAATTGTAGTTTTTAGTCTTTCAATAAAACTATGAAGTCTGAAGACCTGTCTTAAACCTCTGTCCTGCCATTGGTTGTTTCAAGGCACAGCCATGTAATCTACCAATGGCAGGACATTTTTGTGAGACATGTTTTTTAACGTCTATTACCATGGACAACTCTTAAGTGCTTGTGGTGTGTAAAAGAATCATATCTTGAACAAAAATGTGAAAATATTGATACTTTTTGGTATAACTTATCATATAATGTACTTGTTTCTTCAAAAGAATTGCATGATAACCAAATATTCCACAATTACGCAATTCCATGATAACCCCCTCCACCTGTCTATAAGAAAATAATTTTCTTAATAAAGATTTGAAAATTTCTGAAATTGTACCAAATGCTTATAATTTTTAGCTTAAATTTGGCAACCCCTATGAGCGTACATTAAGGAATATTTGGTATGAATTACAGTCATACCTGTGTTATCAGCCACCTCTGAATAAAGGCCACCCTGTGAATTAAGGCGATTCTTTAAACACAGTCATTAACTATTTAGAGCAAAATGACTTCCAAATAAGGACCACCTGTCAACAAAGGCCACATTTTGTCATTCCCAAGGGTGGTCTTTGTTCACAGGTTTGACTGTAATATTAAAAAGCAGATTTTCTATTGGACTATCAACTGATTTGTTCTAAAAGTTTCTGCATTTGTGGATTCACTTTCACTCCATGTAGTTTCCATGGTAATGCACAGAAATCAGCACATTCTATCTTCTCTCTTTGATATTCTGGCATATCCTGTGTATCTTCAGTCCTGTGAATTACATGTAATAATAAAATCATGATAATTTAAAGAAAAAAACATATTACAGACATGATGACTTTAGTTAATAGATTCTTATCAAGCTTGAAGATTCATTAAAACAGACTCAATCATTACCTCTTGTAGAACATTAATTTAAGCAAGCTGTGTATTGTTAATCCAATCTAAATAGCTGTTACAGATTATGAAATCATGTGACTTCACTGCAACCAATGAAAATGGTCGTTACAACAACATATATCATGCGACAGGAACAAACCTTTACAATATGATTTGGCGCAGAGGCAAAAAACAACTGCTGTTAATTCAAGAGAAGATGCTTCAAGCTATGTTTAGATGTAGCATGCATGTTACACAGTTAGTATAAGAATAAGATAAACAACAATTATATAGCATGAAAGAACCAATACATATGATAAATAGTTTATACATAGCAAACAAACTGCATTAATTCTGTTTCTTAGCAACCATTTCAAGTAAAACAGCAACATTTGCAAATTCACAGAACTCGACAATCTGGCCCAAATCAAGACTCACCCAAACAGACCAAACGCGATCTCTAACTCGATCAGTTTCTCAAGGTAAGCTGCAGTACTGGTTTGATAAGTAAAAGGTAAAAAATATTTATCGAGTGTGTGAATACACAATAAAGGAATAAATTTATCTGAAAGACAGATTCATATATAACATAAGGAGTTCAAGGCGAGTTGTCAAATAAAATCTGAAAAACAGAAATGACCTTGACATTAATGCAATTTTTAATGCATAAAAATCAAGGAAATTTGAGCATTGTGGTCCACACACATCCAATACACAGACGAATTGACAGTATGCATCTTGTCAGACACACATAAAAAGGAGTTTAAATTCAATTTTAAATACCGGTGTATGTCAGCCAATCATAACCGCTTTCACAGGTCAGAGGACCATGTGACACATAAAGTAAGGAAAATTATTAAAGTACAACAATTAAAACAGCTATTTCTGATCATAAAATCATAGAATCTACCACAGGTGCCTGACGTATCTGGTCTGACACACCCACCAATATACACATTATTATGTGTATATTGGGGGCGTGTCAGACCAGATACGTCAGGCACCTGTGGAATCTACTTACAAGACAATCAATCCAGAAATTAATCCAACAAACTGTATTTTGTAAATCATGTTCAGCTAATTTGATTTGGATAAGATGATCATGTGACATATGTCATAAACCAATGAAAATAGCTGTTACAACAAGTTCATTTTTCTCTTGAGAGCCAATAGTAAATTGTTATATGCAATTTTTGACTCACACTAGTGTGTGGGTTTGTGGTGTAGAGGATAAGATGCCTGACTGAGAATCCAGAGGTTCTGAGTTCAAACCCCACTCAGGTAAGGAAATTTATAAATGTATAAAATTGATTGTATAAATTGTACTATGACATGTATGTACACTAACTAGTTAACTAACCCTTCTAACATACTAACATGAGCACTACTAACATGCAAACCAACATGAACACAACTCACATACTAACAGTATCACTAGTAACACCCTAACATGTCACATCATCATGTACACCATTCACGCCACACCAGTAACTAGTAACGTAATACATTTGTAACAACCTAATAAGAATAATTAATTATTTCATAAACAAAAAAAGTTTTAAATTAAGATTTTTTTTCTCCATTAGAGCTCCTATACTAATACAATCGAATGACAGAAAAGCGAAAAAAATTGTAGTCAAACTTTAAGGTCAAAGGGAGGTAATAAATTGGCAAAAATACCTCCCTTTGACCTTAAAAGTTTGATTTGATGGTAACAGTCAATGTGTGACTTTAAACGAAAGGGAAAATAAACAGATAAAATAATGTTATATTTCTTTTAAAAACTCTTTGGGTTGCTAATTGTAACATTACAGTTCTTGAAAATTAATATAAAAAATGTTACAAGGACAAATTCATTAAAATGTTTCATAAAACAAGACCAAGATGGCCCTGTATCGCTCACCTGGACAAGGTGTACAACTTGTGTTCCATTTTAATGCTTATTGATAGAAGCTACATGACTGTATGGTATTTATTTTGAAATCTGGTATGTGATTTTAAATTCTCCATAAAGCAGTACTGGGAAAACTATAACCCCTTGGTAACCAAAGTTCTGCATGAATTAACTAGATTTGAAGGAATCTGATAGAGGATTGCTACAAAGTTTCAATACATTAGGTCCAGTGGTTTCACAGCAGAGGTTGTTTAAGCAGAATATTGACAACAGACACAGGGCAATCCCAACAGCTCACATTGGCACTTTGTGCCAGGTGAGCAAAAATCTAGGAGTCTGAAATGTAGAAATTGTGTCTTAAAAGAAATCAAATCAAATTGAACAAAGAATTATTCAACCCTAAACTTTAAACTCAAGCTGGAATTGAACCCAGACCTCCTGCCTGACAAGCAGTATTATAAACCACTACACTACAGAGACATGACAACACTACAACTACAGTGATAAATACAAATAGCTAACATACTGTGTTTTTATTACAAAGCTTATACAAACAATATGTCTGTCACTATATGTCTGTCACTATATTGACACCTAGGCTTTATAATCTGAGTCATTAGCTTCGAATGAAAATAAATATTATTTGGAAAGCTATTTTTTTTTTGTTCAAAATATCTAGAACTAATTTTTTGATGTATATAACACAATACAGTAGTCTCCCTTGGTTGTGATCAATGTATACATAGTTCCCAGCAGGTTCCCACATATACAATATTTACCTTCCTTGGCAGCCATCTTGGTCGGCACATTTCTTATGCACTTAACAGTAAAAATCAGAAATTTGCTTATTAAACAACTCAGTTTATAAAAGATAACTTAATCATAAAGTTGTTAAGGCCATAAACATGCCAGGTTTGAGAAAATGTAGTTGTCACATATGAATATCCTATATATAGAATTATCAAAATATAATTATCTTCTATCAATGCTAATTGAATTTGCCAACAAAGATGGCTGCCAAGGGAGGTAAATATTGTAGATATGGGAACTATGTATTTGATCAAATCTGTATTTATTTTACATGACAAACTGATTTACAGCGATATTATCTGACATTAAATTTTGACAAAATTAATGATACCTAGCATAATAAAGTATGAACTCCTACACAGTCATGATATACTAACACAGAGCTGATTTCAGAGCTAAGTGAATGTACCAAGTTCATGCCTGTTCTATGCCATTTATTGGTCTAGTAAATCGGCCCTGCTCCCCAAGTAAAAAGATAGATAAAAAATCATTTGATATACAACCTAAAGAAGGTATGTCAGTTTCACCTAATTTGGTGTTTCACAGCACAAATTTCCAGTATTAAAGGGAGTCAATACATGTTCCCCAAAACAATAAAAAAAGGGTGCAGTTGAAAATAGTGATCTGTGTGATTTTATATGTACAAACAAGGTATTATATAAATAGATAAATGAATACATACACAAATGATGGGTAGAGGACACGTTCAGCAAATGCCGCCATTCCTGCAAACAGTTTATAATCCACCTTGGTGTTCTCATCAATGTCTAGTGTTTGTAAAACATCTTGAATCTTTTCAGACGTTATAGTATTTACTAACACATCCTTCAGTGATCGGTCCAAATCCTGATTAATAAACCAATCAAATCATTCAATGATAATAAGAAGATAAAATAGTTATAAGAATTACAGAAAAATCTCCTGAGCATTAATTTTGTGTGTATTAACTTACCATTTTAATGAATTTCTGCTGCATGAAAATATAAGAGGGATTGTGCATTTATCATGTGACACTTTTACATGTTGATTGAGGGGATGGCTAAATAGAAAAGCACCTTTGTAATAAGAGAAAAAGAATTCACCTGTAATGCTACACCACAATTATTCTACAGTAAATGTTGCCAGCTATTTCATCATTTATGTAACATTCGTAAAATGTAAGGGCAATAACTCAATTAGGATTACTGAATCTATTAACAGAGTTGATGATCATGTACAATAAAGTTTGATGTTCATTTCAGAATGAACCTTGTAATCACATGATATTAAGACTTAGTAAACCAGTAATCAGGGGTTTGGATTTTGAAAATGGTCTGTACTCATTCTACATTGTTAACATATAAGATAATATATGTTTAAATATTTTGGTCAACTTACTACAAAACAAAAACAGCAAAATATGCATCAGGAGACCCTCTTCAAAAGGAGATAAAAATGTTAACAATAATCCTACTCTTCAATTGAAAATACAAATATAACGAAAAGTGCTACTCTTTAAATACATATACAAATAATACAGATAATGCTACTCTTCATATGAAAACAAGATTTATTTGAACTTACGTTCAACAAGTTAAACAAACACTTGTATAAAAATACACTCACTTTAAATAATATTGCTTGTGACTTATCTTTGTTCTTCAAGAAAATTTTCTGATATAGATTTTGTCTCCGTGATGTTATGATACAATGTTTCTTTATATATTCTTGTGGAGTCATTTCTAAAATACACAGAACAACATTTATGTTAACAATTTTATCAAACAAGCACCTGTGTCTATCAACTGATCCACTTTTTTAATATGGAAATCATGCAATGAGTGTACTTAAAGAATATATTACATTCACTAATGATAATGTGTTAATAAAAATCACTGGAAAAAAGGGTGAGGCGTGTATCGGTGCATTACACTAGGTACGAAAAAGAACCAGGAAAATCTATTCGAAATAAGAGTAGAGATATAAATGCCTGGTTCTCTTGTATCTTATCTCCCCTCTCTCTGTGGCAGCCCTGAATGGGATGAGAGAATATTTTTCATTGGTCAAAGAGCGATTACACCTCAAATTATCAAGCTAGAAAATGAAAGTTTTCATCATAATCAGTGGTGACTTACTTTCTAATTTTTTCATATCCATCGGTAATTCAAATCGACTAGATTGTTGCGAGAGAGCTAGACGTCCATGTATCCAAGATTTAATCTGTGTTTGACGCTAAAAAGTAACAAATAAAATATTGAATGGAACTGAAAAGAACAAAACTTGAGTCCATAGCTGAGTCTGAAATCTCATTACATTAAACTTGAGAATGATCTCAAAGCTTTTTTGTGTTCAATCAAAATGAAAAACAAACATTGTTTAAAAACATCTAATAATTCAAGACTACATCGAATAAAAAATTGCACAACTCAGATTCCAAACATTAGGCAAGAACAATATATACATGTAGTCATGTTTAGTACTTCTTGACAATAAAGATGCTTTGGTAGGCCTAAAAACTACTTTTCAATTATTTTTTCTCAACATACCTTTTGTACTTCATTTAATTATTATTGTTGTAACTAAGATTTTATGGTAACAAACAGTAAGGTTGATGCAAAAATGAATTCTAGTCTTATCAACAGCAAAATAAAACTGCTCAATTCAAAATTAAAATAAATTTGATATTAACCAATCAAGAGTCTTAATTCAAATTTAAAATGAAATTTTGACCAATCAAAACAGCTCAATTCAAACAGAAAACCTACCTTAACTTCTTCTGTACCATTAGTATCCATGTTTGACCAATCAAACTCACTTCTATTCACTTTCATCTGCTCATTCAATAATTCCTGCAAAGAAAATAAAATCATAAATTATTCATCCATCCAACAAGAATAGAGAAGGCAGTAAGCCATACTGTGTATGTGAAACGTTATTTTGTGTGAAAATATCTTGAGCTTATTACTGATGCATAAAACTCATTAATCATTGATTTCGGCCGACAATGTCAGAATTATTTAATAATAGACTAACATGGCATTGATCCCGACTTTGATGAAATCAGAACACCATACCAGGAGACAGAATGTCATATTTGAATTCATCATGAATTATATTGTTTGCTGGTTCCACAAATATATCAGCAATTTTCAATGAACTATCTGCAGTTTTCAACAAAATGTCAGGAATTTTAAGCCTAAAGGTAATTGGTAGGTGATATTTGTTGGATTTATATTCATACTTACATTAGCATCTGGTCTTAAGAGATCTTCAATCTCAGATTCAATTAAGTGTTTTTTTACTTTGGACTTCTCTTTCTTCTGTTTATCTTTGTTTTCTAAGTTACTTGGAAGATCAGGAACTTTAAGGTCCACTTTAGGGGTAACAGAATCACTGAAAACAAAAATGTTTTAATATAAAAAAACTTATAAAAATACAAGTCAAACCAGTTTAATGATAAATGTGCTCATAGCTCTGTTTGGGATAGTAAGATAGTATACAGTCATGTATAGTATACAGTCATGTACATTATACATTCATGTACAGTATACAGTCGTGTACAGTATACAGTCATGTATAGTATACAGTCATGTATTATAAGTATACAGTCATGTATTAAAAGTATACAGGCATGTAAAGTATACAGTCATGTATTAAAAGTATACAGTCATGTATAGTATACAGTCATGTATTATAAGTATACAGTCATGTATTATAAGTATACAGTCATGTAGTATAAGTATACAGTCATGTATTATAAGTATACAGTCATGTATTAAAAGTATACAGTCATGTATAGTATACAGTCATGTATTATAAGTATACAGTCATGTATTATAAGTATACAGTCATGTAGTATAAGTATACAGTCATGTATTATAAGTTTACAGTCATGTATTATAAGTATACAGTCATGTAGTATAAGTTTACAGTCATGTATTATAAGTATACAGTCATGTATTATAAGTATACAGTCATGTAGTATAAGTATACAGTCATGTAGTATAAGTATACAGTCATGTATTATAAGTATACAGTCATGTAGTATAAGTTTACAGTCATGTAGTATAAGTATACAGTCATGTATTATAAGTATACAGTCATGTAGTATAAGTATACAGTCATGTAGTATAAGTATACAGTCATGTAGTATAAGTTTACAGTCATGTATTATAAGTATACAGTCATGTATTATAAGTTTACAGTCATGTATTATAAGTATACAGTCATGTATTATAAGTATACAGTCATGTAGTATAAGTATACAGTCATGTAGTATAAGTATACAGTCATGTAGTATAAGTTTACAGTCATGTAGTATAAGTTTACAGTCATGTAGTATAAGTATACAGTCATGTAGTATAAGTATACAGTCATGTATTATAAGTATACAGTCATGTAGTATAAGTTTACAGTCATGTAGTATAAGTTTACAGTCATGTAGTATAAGTATACAGTCATGTAGTATAAGTTTACAGTCATGTAGTATAAGTTTACAGTCATGTAGTATAAGTATACAGTCATGTATTATAAGTATACAGTCATGTAGTATAAGTTTACAGTCATGTAGTATAAGTTTACAGTCATGTAGTATAAGTATACAGTCATGTAGTATAAGTATACAGTCATGTAGTATAAGTTTACAGTCATGTATTATAAGTATACAGTCATGTAGTATAAGTTTACAGTCATGTATTATAAGTATACAGTCATGTATTATAAGTATACAGTCATGTAGTATAAGTATACAGTCATGTAGTATAAGTATACAGTCATGTAGTATAAGTTTACAGTCATGTAGTATAAGTATACAGTCATGTAGTATAAGTTTACAGTCATGTATTATAAGTATACAGTCATGTAGTATAAGTATACAGTCATGTAGTATAAGTATACAGTCATGTATTATAAGTATACAGTCATGTAGTATAAGTATACAGTCATGTAGTATAAGTATACAGTCATGTAGTATAAGTATACAGTCATGTATTATAAGTATACAGTCATGTAGTATAAGTATACAGTCATGTAGTATAAGTATACAGTCATGTAGTATAAGTATACAGTCATGTAGTATAAGTATACAGTCATGTAGTATAAGTATACAGTCATGTAGTATAAGTATACAGTCATGTAGTATAAGTATACAGTCATGTAGTATAAGTATACAGTCATGTATTATAAGTATACAGTCATGTAGTATAAGTATACAGTCATGTAGTATAAGTATACAGTCATGTATTATAAGTATACAGTCATGTAGTATAAGTATACAGTCATGTATTATAAGTATACAGTCATGTAGTATAAGTATACAGTCATGTATTATAAGTATACAGTCATGTAGTATAAGTATACAGTCATGTAGTATAAGTATACAGTCATGTAGTATAAGTTTACAGTCATGTATTATAAGTATACAGTCATGTAGTATAAGTATACAGTCATGTAGTATAAGTATACAGTCATGTATTATAAGTATACAGTCATGTAGTATAAGTTTACAGTCATGTATTATAAGTATACAGTCATGTAGTATAAGTATACAGTCATGTAGTATAAGTATACAGTCATGTATTATAAGTATACAGTCATGTAGTATAAGTATACAGTCATGTAGTATAAGTTTACAGTCATGTATTATAAGTATACAGTCATGTATTATAAGTATACAGTCATGTATAGTATACAGTCATGTACAGTATACAGTCATGTAGTATAAGTATACAGTCATGTAGTATAAGTATACAGTCATGTAGTATAAGTATACAGTCATGTAGTATAAGTATACAGTCATGTAGTATAAGTATACAGTCATGTATTATAAGTATACAGTCATGTAGTATAAGTTTACAGTCATGTATTATAAGTATACAGTCATGTAGTATAAGTATACAGTCATGTAGTATAAGTATACAGTCATGTATTATAAGTATACAGTCATGTAGTATAAGTATACAGTCATGTAGTATAAGTTTACAGTCATGTATTATAAGTATACAGTCATGTATTATAAGTATACAGTCATGTATAGTATACAGTCATGTACAGTATACAGTCATGTAGTATAAGTATACAGTCATGTAGTATAAGTATACAGTCATGTAGTATAAGTATACAGTCATGTAGTATAAGTATACAGTCATGTAGTATAAGTATACAGTCATGTAGTATAAGTATACAGTCATGTAGTATAAGTATACAGTCATGTAGTATAAGTATACAGTCATGTATTATAAGTTTACAGTCATGTATTATAAGTTTACAGTCATGTAGTATAAGTATACAGTCATGTATAGTATACAGTCATGTACAGTATACAGTCATGTATTATAAGTATACAGTCATGTAGTATAAGTATACAGTCATGTATTATAAGTATACAGTCATGTATTATAAGTATACAGTCATGTAGTATAAGTTTACAGTCATGTATTATAAGTATACAGTCATGTAGTATAAGTATACAGTCATGTATTATAAGTATACAGTCATGTACTATAAGTATACAGTCATGTAGTATAAGTATACAGTCATGTAGTATAAGTATACAGTCATGTAGTATAAGTATACAGTCATGTAGTATAAGTATACAGTCATGTAGTATAAGTATACAGTCATGTAGTATAAGTATACAGTCATGTAGTATAAGTATACAGTCATGTAGTATAAGTATACAGTCATGTACTATAAGTATACAGTCATGTATTATAAGTATACAGTCATGTACAGTATACAGTCATGTACAGTATACAGTCATGTACTATAAGTATACAGTCATGTACAGTATACAGTCATGTATAGTATACAGTCATGTATTATAAGTATACAGTCATGTCATGGGCATTTGTGGAACAGTCAAAACTGTGTTCTCTAGTTGGAGGTGTGACTTTTGAACTGTTGCCTGAGGTTGTAGGTCATGGGCAATAATTCAAAATGTGAACCCAATACCGAAGGCCACAGCCTGATTGTTCCACAAATGCCATTGAATTAACTGTTTTATTACCTAATGCATTATATAAATGTTTTTCTATATTTAATCCTTTCTCTGAAAAGTCTTGGAAAAAATTTGGATTATAAGTTTCTATGGAATCACTGAATTGTTGTTTGTTTACATCAGAATCATATGAACGTTTGAAGAGCAAACTATAACATGAAACTGCATGTCAGAAGAAACATTTCAGTTGAATGCTTTAAAGACAGTATTTTTTGCTTTTTTGAATCAAATTTAGATCTCTGATAACTATCATAAAGGGACAAATAAAATCATCTAAGACTGTTGCGATCCAAGGTCTTTTTTCAAAACTTAGCTGGATTGTCAGACCTTCAGCCAGACAAGCACTAACATAGACCACTACACCGCATAGATATATTAAATAGTACAAGCATATATTAAAAACATATTCATATAGTAATAGCTTGACCATGTTTTATGAGCCGTGATGGAAGACTTGAGTATATGTAGTACTTGAGCATGTTACATTTATCTTATCAATATATTTCAGTCATATTTGCTCCGAATATCCATATCCCCCATTTCACTTAGTGGACTATTCTGAATAATTTCGTCACGGCTCAAAATACATGGTCAAGCTATATACCATACTGTATTTTTATTACAAAGCCAATACAAACATACAATATGTAAGTCACTATTGACACCAAGGTTTTATAATCTAAGAGTATACATAATTAAAACCAAGGCCAGCCCACTGAAAATGATTATTTCTGGTTACTCATCCTATCCTAACTTTTACCCTGGAAGACCCACGACTTTATTAGGCCCCAGGAACAGTTAATCCACTGTCTTGCTTTTTACCTTTCTATACACTTTCAAGCATGAAAAAAAATTCCCTACCTACCCTAAATTTTGATGAGCATGTAACCAGAATCAAAGATAAAAAGTATGCATAGGGCGTCAATTACAAGTCAAGGGACACAACCCTGAACATTACTTCAACAAGTCCTCTGAATATGGTCCAATTGTCTCATGATATATAAATGTAAATGGTTATAGGTATATATAATGGGATATGATCATTGGTCAATAAATATGCTAATTACAGTCAAACCTGCATAAGTGGCCACCTCCAAATAAAGGCCACACTGTAAATAAAGTTTTTCTTTCAACAACCATTATTGATTATTTAGAACAAAATGAAGGCCACCTGTTTATAAAGGCCATATTTAGTCTTTCCAGAGGGTGATCGTTGTTTACAGGTTTCACTGTAAGTGCTTGCAATAAAATTAAATTTCAAAACAATACTTCACGTAATTCATAACATAAATCTAATGTACCATAAACTTCATTCCTTACATAACAACTTTTACCTAACTCCAGTTAAATTCTCAAGTCGTATAAAGGTATCTAAAACTTTTGAATGTTTTCAATGGAATTTGTATTCAAAATAAAATGAATTAAGCATTACTTGGTTTCAATAGATGATAAATACGTTTTGAGAAATTCTTCAACCATAGATGCTTAACGCCTTGGCACTCATTCATGGTATAAATATACTGTTAAGTTAGAAACTATTATAGATGTTTGCCCTTCTACTTTGAACTGATCAATTCAAAGCTTTCAATGTTAGGTAAGAGTACTTTAAAGGTACATCTCAGATATTTGGAAATTAACAGAGGTAGGTTTCTTTAAGCAACACTTATAGCCATGTATGGCCACGGTCCTGGTTATTCTGCTGGATTTGTGTCCAGGCAATCTAGGTCCAAAACCTGGTCATGACAGGTCATACCCTTACATGAAAATTTGACCATCTTTTTCTCCGTAGGTGGAGAAGTTGCTTGGCTCCTTATGGCAGGATAAAGTTAGTTCTAAATTCAGTCCAGGAAAAGTGGAATATTTCAAAGATACATTCCCCACAGTTAAGATTCAAGCATATAATGGTTTATGACAATATGTTCAAAATCAAAATCTTATAGTGAGATAAATGTACTTTATGTCAGGGTGAAGATTTAAGTGAAAGATTGAGTTTGTCAAACTTTATTAAAATTACTTCAAGTCTAAATAGATGAGTTATTTCACCACAAATTATTGAATATTATTTTCTACAAGATAACATTAATTCATTCACCTTGGGATATAAAAACCCTCAGTATGGCATGAAACATCTACATTACATTCCCCATTCACCTTGGGATATAAAAACCCACAGTATGGCATGAAACATCTACATTACATTCCCCATTCACCTTGGGATATAGTCATAAAAACCCACAGTATGGCATGAAACATCTACATTACATTCCCCATTCACCTTGGGATATAGTCATAAAAACCCACAGTATGGCATGAAACATCTACATTACATTCCCCATTCACCTTGGGATATAGTCATAAAAACCCACAGTATGGCATGAAACATCTACATTACAATCCCCATTCACCTTGGGATATAGTCATAAAAACCCACAGTATGGCATGAAACATCTACATTACATTCCCCATTCACCTTGGGATATAGTCATAAAAACCCACAGTATGGCATGAAACATCTACATTACAATCCCCATTCACCTTGGGATATAGTCATAAAAACCCACAGTATGGCATGAAACATCTACATTACAATCCCCATTCACCTTGGGATATAGTCATAAAAACCCACAGTATGGCATGAAACATCTACATTACATTCCCCCCCCCCCAATCTCGGTTTTTTAAAGGTTCTTAATTAGCCCTATGTAATTAACATGTTGAATTGTTTGATACAATTTTGTTAGAACTCTGAATCACAATTCAAAGTCTAAATATAATAAATGTGTATACCAATTCATGAATTGTGATTTTTCAATTTTAAAAAAACTATACAAATGTATAATTTTAGCGCTTTACTGAGTCTTATGTGATAACATTATGAGATGATTAGTTTTTGTCCTGTAATCTCGTATCAATCTCTAGAACTAAAGAATAAACAACACAACATTGTGTCTTTAATTTATGGTTAATTCAAATATAATTGTGAATAAAATGAGACAGGAAAAATCAGGGTTTTTCTCTTAAATCTCATGTCAAATAATGCCTGAATGTGCCAGAATGAACAATTTGATTTACAACTATTTTTCTATCATTATGGATTGTATTTTAATTGTGTTCAATGCAAATATGGAAATCTTGAGATTTCAATGAAATCTCAAGTACAAGAGTTCAAGCATAATTGAGATAAATCAAAATTTAAGAGAAAAATGCTTCATGGTTCATGAATACAATTCTATATACAGAATATCCCTATTTAGCACACCATCAGGCATTTTATGGGGGGAAATCTGAAGAAATATGATGCACCCCAAATGCAGAAATAATCCTTCAAACTATTAGCATTGAATTAAAAAGGATTCCAACTTTAAAACAGCATTTTATAAAAAAGTCAATAATGTGAAGTCCCCCTGGGACATTTATAAGGGTATACCCTAGTAAAAAATACCACTTCACAATTCATCAAAAATTGGTTTTAAAAATGATAAACATTAAATCGGAAATTTTGAATAGTTCCATAAATTTATTACTCTGTAAGCATTTTAATGTCAACAGCAAAGAAAGACTCTTCACCTGATTATAAATTATTAAATTGTTGAATTTTTAAAAAAAACAATGAGCAATCGAATTTGCAACCTATTTAGATTTTGTTATAAGTTTTAAAATGTCAAACCAAACTGACATTTATAAATTGATTGTAATTTTTATTTGACAAATGAATTTACTGAAATAGCAGGACTGTATTCATAATTATGAATTAAAAAGGTTGTCTCAAATATTGGACACATAGAAATAGCTTTCCTTTCATTAGATTGGATTTTCTGTAAACAATGCGAACTTTAATGCTTGATTGAATCCATTTTAATCATTAGTTCCAAGCTTTAGGCAAGAGAGTTACGTCTAAGTGTTAGCACAATGTAATGTTTACATATCAATTCTTCAGACAATTATAGACATACAGTAAAACCTGTGTAAGCGGCACACTCCAAATAAGGGCTACCTTGCTGTTCTTTTGAAAACCATCATTGAAAAATTGGAAATAAAATTAATGACCTAAACATAATTAAAGGATACCTAGAAAAAAAGTTTACATTTTACAGTCAACCCTGTTAGCAGCCACCTCCAAATAAAAGCCACCCTGTGAATAAAGGCCATTCTATTACAAAATGTTATTGATTATTTAGAACAAAATGACCTCCGATTAATGGCCACATGTAAATTATTATAAGGCCACATTTTGCCATGAGTGGACTTTGTTCATAGCTTTGAATTTAAATCTAGTGTATCACATAAAATATAAACCAAAATAACAATCTATAAAAATATATCGCAATTAAATAATAAGATAGTAAACACTGTAACTTACAAAATGTTTTTCAAAATCGAAACATACAATGTATAAAGAAAGCTAAACAATTTTCAGTCAATGAAATCTGTGTTTTCCTCAATTGAGTAAAAAATTTGATTTTGAAACTCTGAACTATAATAAAGATATTAGGGTAATTTAATTTTTACCTTTAAAGTGTAATAATCCAAATTCTTAGTAACTGTTATGAAGTAAAAATAAAATCACAATAAAATAAATAGTCTTGTCAAATATTAAAGGGTTTGAATTTAAACTCCCACAGTTTTTATCCAATTAACATTAAAAATACTCAACATTACCTATTCTCACGTTTGAAATGTTTAAAAATACCAAAATGTTAAATGAAGTCAAATAGACAGAGTAAATAAAGAGCTTGTTTGTTAAACAGAAGCCAGTGTAATACTCCTACTTGTACACATGAAATCTTTAGATCGATGTTAACTATAAATGTATGTCATGCAAACTTCATAAAAGTGCCGAAATTTCCGACATCAGAATAAAATGAAAATTTCATCAAACATAAACTGACATTCAAACATTTTATTTGTTTATTCACTGTAAATAAATTTATTTTGCTTTTCAAAAACTGTGTGTTCTGCTCCTACAGATTAATTGATTCACAGAAAAAAAATCTTTTTGCTTTTTAAAGGGACTGAACTCAAGACTCAGCAGTAGAAAAAAAGTGAAAAAAAAAATCTTTTATGTGTTTGCAACAACCTGTATGTTAATTTGTTGAAAATAATGAAAATATAGTACAGCTTTGAATCCATTTAAATTCTTAAAAGATTTTTCACATAATCTGAGACTGTTTTTCAATTTTTTTCTAGTTGTTAATATATGCACTGCACTTATATCATTGATAAAAATAAAGTTTATTTTTCAATAAAATCACTACTGAATAATGGAAGTCTCTTGATTTTCAAATATGAAAAGAAATCTCAAGTCAAGGCCCTTTAAGTATAACATTAACTGAAATATAGTATTTATATATTTGACATAAGCCTTCTTGAATTTTTAGTGAAGGACAGTTTAACTTACTGAGATAATTTATTATAATACAGACTTTTTTCATTGATATAGGACTGATAAAGAATAAATGTGGCATATTTTGAAGGATAATATTGAAGCATATCTCTGTATAAATGAATGATTGACTAGCCGACAAATAAAACAAGGTTGTTACTAACCAACCAATTTCTACTAAATATGCATTTTTTCTAGTCTTAAAACAGAATAATACTGTGGAATCATTAATTTTGTTGGGGATTTAATTTTGTGAATTTCGTGGGTCGGCTCATCCACGAAATAAAATCCCCACAAATTAAAATGCAGAGATAAGGCATTTTTTCAAAAATTAAAATCCATGAATTTATGTCCCCACGAAATAGCCATTTTAGTAAAAAACACGAAAATTGAGCCCAATGAAAATAAATGAAAATACAGTAATTAAAGACCACATTATGTCTTTGCCAAGGGTGAATGTTGTTCACAGGTTTGACTTTACTCCCTTATTTCAGTGAGTCTGCAAGAAACATTTTCAACACCTGAGATCAACATAGGATCTCAAATAAGAAATTAGAAAAAGGAGAATTTGAGTCTACAGGAAAATCTCAAGTGTTGTAATCTCATGCTAATGTGCCTTACACTTAAAATATTTGACACTAAATCACGCTGATAAGCCTGGTATTTATATAAAGCTAAGTTTTGAGACCATTCTCTACACACAAGCATCTCATTGGCTGTTTTTAAATGATGTGTTAAAATTGACCAATCATAAGACAGAATACAACAAAACTGAGAGTTGGTTAATTCACTATTTTACTGATGTCCATATATTTATATTACAGAAATCAGTTTTGATAACGTTCTGTAGCGCCCTCTTGTGAGGTATGTAAAACTTACAAAACATGAGAATCAATTAATTTTGACCTTAATCAGATAATTTTTCTGACAAATGAAAAATTCAACAAGAGGGCCAAGATGGCCCTATATCGCTCACATGACAATCACTGTTCACTCATTAAAACATTGTTTTGAACCGGTGACCTAGTTTTTAACCCCAGATGACCCATGTTAGAACTTGTCCTACATATAAATAAGACAAACATTCTGACAAAATTTGGTGAAGATCCAATCAAAACCATGAAAACTACAGCATAGACAAGGTTTTCCTAAGATTTGACCTCGTGACCTAGTTTTTGACCCCAGACGACCTATGTTCGAATTTGTCTTACATATCATTAAGACAAACATTCTGACTAGGTTTGGTGAAGATACGATCAAAATATACAGTGTTAATAAGGTTTTCCTAAGATTTGACCTTGTGACCTGGTTTTTGACCCTAGGTGACCCATATTTGAACTTGTCCTTAATATCATTAAGACAAACAATCTGACAAGGTTTGGCCAAGATCCAATTAAAACCATGACATTAAGAGCTTTTACAAGATTTTTACCTAAGATTTGACCTGGTGACCCAGTTTTTGACCCCTGCTGACCCATGTTCAACCTTGACCCACATATCATTGAGGCAAACATTCTGACAAGGTTTGGTGAAGATCCAATTAAAACTATGACATCTACAGTGTTAACAAAGTTTTCCTAAGATTTGACCTGGTGACCTAGTTATTAAATCCAGATGACCCATATTTATACTTGGCTGTTATATCATTAAAACAAACAATTTGACAAAGTTTGGTGAAGATCCAATAATAACCGTGAAATCTACAGTGTTAACATGGTTTTTCATAAGATTTGACCTAGCGACCTAGT
Source organism: Lutraria lutraria (assembly GCA_964023205.1). Lineage (NCBI taxonomy): Eukaryota > Metazoa > Mollusca > Bivalvia > Venerida > Mactridae > Lutraria > Lutraria lutraria. Next base: position 28,534,106 of record OZ026837.1, on the reverse strand, counting down.
TTTTGACCCAAGATGACCCATGTTCGAACTCGTCCAAGATATTATGAAGACAAACATTCTGACAAGGTTTCATGATCATCCAATCAAAACAGTGACTTCTAGAGTGTTCACAAGGTTTTCCAGCAATTTGCCCTAGTGACCTAGTTTTTCACCGGAAATGACCCATTATCAAACTTGACCTACATATTATTAAAATAAACATTCTGACAAAGTTTCATGAAGATCCAGTCAAAACAGTGATTTCTAAAGTGTTCACAAGGTTTTCCCTTATTTAGCCCTGGTGACCTAGTTTTTAACCCAAAATGGCCCAATATCGAACTCGTCCGAGATTTTGTTGATATTAACGTTCTGACCCAGTTTTGCTAAAATTGAGCTAAAAATGTGGCCCCTAGTGTGGTCACAACATAAAGTTTGACGACGCACACTGCACGACGCCGGACGGAGAGTGATCCTAATAGCTCACTTTGTCACTTTGTGACATGTGAGCTAAAAAGGGACTAAAGAATGAATATATGGCCCTATCACATCCTCCAATGTATAAAATGTACATTAGGCAAATATATAAAAAAAAATATTGTTCCTTTTTTTCTTATAAAAAGGGCTGGATGACAACACTGGCATGAATTTTCATTTATCAAATCTCTGACATCAATACCTCTAGAAATGGACAACCACGGTTCCATTTTATAAAAAAAAATTTATAACCCTAGGGGTCATCTAAAAAGGGGCCAGTGGATAAGAAAACTTAAATATGTTTAACATGGCCTCATGATTATCTTCATAAAACTTCAAAATCAATCTTTGATTCTTACAGTACAGATACCGTACATGTCCTGTCGTTTTAAATTCCAAATAAATCAATTTAATCAATGTTATGAATTTAACTTAATTCTTGAACAAATCTACCATCTTATATGAAATCCCATTTCAATCCTCCTGTCTGATTAAGATTAATATGAGACAATATCCCTTCTCTCTGATGTTCAGATTGTGACATTTACCATATAATGAAAACTTTCATAGTCAGAGTTAGGTTATATAATTTTTTAATACAGCGTAATACGAAATGAATAATTGTTTGTTTTCTGTGTTAAAAAGTTTTTCAACATTATCTTTAAATAACAATTTTACACAAACCCATACCCCCCGGGTTATCAACCAGGACTGGTACCGTAATCACTCTTGTATAAGTCGCACCTGTGTATAAGATGCAGGTTAAAAATCAGCGGAAATCTCATGGAAAACGTATTCGTTTGTAAAACACAAATAATTATTTAGCAAAGAAATGACAAAACAATTGTGTCAGAGAAAATGCAAAAGCCACGCCATTTTGATTGATTTTGTGATTTAAAAAATCTATAGCTGTTTCAGTTAGCTCAAATAGTAGTGTTTTGGCCTTCAGACCTCTAATTAATGAGTTTAAGTGAACCTTTTGGAGATGTATGTGTTCACTGTGATAATTTGGTTAAAGACATTTGTACTGAAGATCATGCATCCTCAAGTCAGATATTCTTATGACTTGGTGAAATTACAGTATACAAAATCTGAGGAAACTTATCAAGTTTTAGTGTTATAATTAAATTTATACTCAAGAGTTTTTTCCATGGTTTTCCATCTAGTACATGAAGTATTTGGACAGTATTTATTCCAGGCAGACTTGAAAATGCAATGGATATTCGATGGGGTTTTCCATGATAAACATTTCAGGGAATACTGGAATGTAACCATGGAAACTATTCCAGCTTATTTCCATACATCATGGAAGATATACCAGCCTTGATTGTTTTATCATACAGTGAAGCCTGTGTTGCCACCTCCAAATAAAGGCCATTCTTTCAAAAAATGTCCTTGATTATTTTGAACAAATGACCTCTGAATAAAGGCCATCAGATTCTGTCAATAAAGGCCCCATTTTGTCTTTCCCAAGGTTGGCCTTTATTCACAGGTACATGTATGACTGTACTTCCTCACTAGACTGGGAACATAGTCAGAATACTTGAGCCTGCTATGTACCATGCAATTCCATGGAAAACCCAGAACAATATCATCAGCTTAGTAAATTCCATGCATGACTTTTTTTTAAATTAGTTAAAATTAATTTCAACGAAAAAAAATTTTCATGATGAGAATACAAAATAGGAAATGAGAAAATCTACTAAACTCGAAAAAAAATTCGGACCAAGATAAATCGTATATTTATCTGGTGGAAAGACACCAAACTTTCAATATTTATTTGAATTGTATCAAAACTTCCTATACTTCAATCATTTTAATACTTAATGCAAATATGAAAACAATGTGATACAGTTACACTGAACATTTATCCTCAATAACAACCAAACATGGGCAGGAGAATGTAACTTTCAATTGAAATGTCTACAAATAAAATCTATAAAGTCAAATTTTATGAAATGATAAAATGCAATAAAAAGAAAAGTTTAATAAAAATTTATTTTGTCATTATTTTATTTGCATGATTGAATTTAGCTACATACTAGGGAAATGCTAGAATATATATAAATTTGTAGTTGCAGACCAGTCTAAAGAATGAAAGATCTGATTGGTTGATTCAAAATTAATGATAAAATTGACCAATGACAAGGTTGCTTTCTTGGACTGCTTCACCACATTCTATTTTAAAACTCCAAACAAAAATAAATTTTGAATTATGGTGTCAAGTAAAAAGTGTCAGAACAACCCAAATACTCATTGATGTATTATTTACGGTCATTGGTTATTTCACAGGACATATTTTTAAACACGATCTTCGTAAATAACAGTTCCAAATAGCTCAATACAATCTAGGATTTAACCCCTAATCCCACAAATAATACAGTCATTGAGGGGCAGTGAGTAATGTCGTAAGATCATCTTCCAGTCAAAGATGAACATGATGATGAACATTTAGGAAACAATTGTTGGACCAGCCCTCATTCCAAAACTTAATTTCAGCATTTTTGAGTCTGCCAACCCTAAATGCATGACCCCTCAGCTTGCAACCCTTTAGGGGCCAAATTAGTATCACATATAACATAGATAATACATTTAATCAATTAAAGGATTGCAAAATCCTAGGAGGAAAATCCTATACTTGATCACAATAAAATATTTTAAATAATTTTGATATTCATGCATGTGAATGTTGCTATTTTGGTCAGTTTATGATAAATAAAAATTAAAGAAGCTTACATGATTTTAATAATAAAAGTAGGTATGAAAAAGATATATCAAAATAATATAATTGAATTATGATAAATTTAAAGAACATACCACAGTGACAAGCATAAATCCAATTAATAAATATACGTCCTATTCAATTTTTATAAAAAGTTTAAAATATACTTTCAAGGTTTAAAAAACCAATAATGACAGACTAATGTCAGATAGATTAAATTACTGCTTCTTAAAGGAAAAACTTTTGAAGATCTCAATAAATATCTTTTGCCAATCTTTATAATAATTGCTGTGAAGTGTAAAATATGAAAGGACGGCAGTACAACTGATAGCTTTATGTTTGTACACCAAATTAAGACTTTAAAATTTTTAACAAAATTGATAGTAGGTGAATCGAAACTTCAGTGATTAGGTGAATCTTATGTTGCCGATACTTGATTAGCGGGTACATTTGTATGAAAGGAATTGTGGGTAATTTAAACTTTGATTATAAACAAAATTTGATAGTACAGAGAGTTCTATAATTAAACTTAAAAAAAAAATATACTGAAACAAATCTTTCATCATAAATATGTGATTGGCTAAAAATCGATAAATACAGGAAATTTCCTGTCAACTTCTGAGGCTCAATTCATCTGACAATCCCCATATTCTGAACCACTTAATCATGGGGAATCTACCTTTAAAATTAATAGAAATTGATTGAATACAGATTTCAAATAAATGTGGATATAGACCATCATTGTCATTACAAATACAAGCCAGACACTGTTCCTAAGTTGTTGACAATTCCTCAATATTTTCTTTTTGACAAATTTTGTTTGTTTGTTTAACATCCTTTACAAGGTCATATGTTTTACTTATATACTAAAGCGCTTCTTGTTCAATACTTGATTGCCAGGTATCACAGAACTGTGGTTAATATCACATAGGAAATTTAATCTGAAGTTACTGATAGATAACTTGATTTATTTACACATTATTTTACCACACAAGAGATAAGACATAATGGCACTGGCCAGTTTCCATAGTTACAGAGATAATATCTTATTACAGTTGGATTATAAACTGCACTTGTCAATAATCTGAGACATGCTACCTCCTTCAATATTTTACCTTCTTGAGAAAATCTAAGTAAGAGCTCAAAAATGTCATGATACATGTCTATTTCACAATGCCAGCTTAAATAACCACAAGGTAATTTTATTAAAGGGAAACTGACGTGTAAATAATTTTTACAATTTTGCAGTCTGTAATTACCTCCCTTGGAAAAGCAAGCAGAATTTGTTTGAGGCAAGCAAGTTCTGACCAATGAGAGTCTGAGGTTTATGATCATTTTTAGGAATTGTAATAACATTGTTAAAAATAATTATAATACCAGTATTTAATTGTTGTATGTGTTTATTGGACTTTAGATGCAATCAACTTTTTCCCAATATTAATTATAGAACAAGATACATACTATGAACACTGAACAGAAACACTGTGTGGTAGCACTGTATGCAAATAATCAACAGTGTTTACAAGATGGCGGACGGAAAGATGTTGTGAGGTAGGTGTCGTTAGTTTTTGGTTCAAACTTTTTAAATACGACATCCTCTACACAATAGTATACATCAAATGAATGAGCTTTAAAACAGCAATCGGCGGCTAATAATCGTTTTTTATCAAACCATGCCATTTTCACAAAATCAGTGTCTGAACATCACGTGTTGAGTTTTTTTAAAAATGAAGCGAGGAAACTGAACAAAACCGACGATTATTCCGTAACAAGAGGGCCATGATGGCCCTATAAATGCTCACCAGGAGAAAAGGTCATTTGGAGATTAACATTGTTGAAGTTTTCTATATGAGTCCAAGTAAGATCAAGTGACCCATCATGGCCATCTGGGCTGTTTTTTATCCCATGGCCATCATATGAACAGATTTAAAAGAGGTCTATTAGACAAAGCTAGATACCAAATATCTTAGCTCTAGGCCTTGTGGTTTCGGAGAAGAAGATTTTTAAAAATTTTCCTATATAAAATAGAATAAACCCCAGGGCAGGGCTAATTTTGACCCCGGGGCCATAATTTGAACAAACTTGGTAGAGGTCCACTCGACAATGCCACATACAAAATATCTAAGCTCTAGGCCTTGCAGTTTTGGAGAAGATTTTTTAATTTTTCCTATATAAGTCTATATAAATCAAGTGACCCCTGGGGCGGGGCCAATTTTGACCCTAGGGCAATAATTTGAACAAACTTGGTAGAGGTCCACTAGACAATGATACATACCAAATATCTTAGCTCTAGGCCTTGTGGTTTCAGAGAAGAAGATTTTTTTAATTTTCCTATATAAAATAGAATAAACCCCAGGGCAGGGCCAATTTTGACCCCAAGGCAATAATTTGAACAAACTTGGTAGAGGTCCACTAGATAATGCTACATACCAAATATCTTAGCTCTAGGCCTTGTGGTTTCGGAGAAGAAGATTTTTTTAATTTTCCAATATATTTCTATATAAATCAAGTGACCCCCAGGACGGGGCCAATTTTGACCCTAGGGCAATAATTTGAACAAACTTGGTAGAGGTCCACTAGACAATGCTACATACCAAATATCTTAGCTCTAGGCCTAGTGGTTTCGGAGAAGAAGATTTTTTAAATTTTCCTATATAAAATAGAATAAACCCCAGGGCAGGGCCAATTTTGACCCTAGGGCAATAATTTGAACAAACTTGGTAGAGGTCCACTAGATAATGCTACATACCAAATATCTTAGCTCTAGGCCTTGTGGTTTCGGAGAAGAAGATTTTAAAAAATTTCCTATATAAGTCTATATAAATCAAGTGACCCCCTGGGCGGGGCCAATTTTGACCCTAGGGCAATAATTTGAACAAACTTGGTAGAGGTCCACTAGATAATGCTACATACCAAATATCTTAGCTCTAGGCCTTGTGGTTTCGGAGAAGAAGATTTTTTAAATTTTCCTATATAAGTCTTTATAAATCAAGTGACCCCCGGGGCGGGGCCAATTTTGACCCTAGGGCAATAATTTGAACAAACTTGGTAGAGGTCTACTAGACTATGCTACACACCAAATATCAAAGCTCTAGGCATTGTAGTTTTTGACAAGAAGATTTTTTAAGTTTTTTCTATTTGTTGCCATAGCAACCAGAGTTTTTAATGAAATTTAATTTTTTGAACAACTTTGAAAGGGGACCACCCAAGGATCATTCCAGCAAAGTTTTGTTGCAATCGGCATAGCGGTGTAGGAGGAGATGTTGTTTTAAGTAAACATGGACGCCACGTAACGACGCACGATGAACGCAGGGCGATCACAAAAGCTCACCCTGAGCACATTCGTGCTCTGGTGAGCTAAAAATGAATGAATCGACAAAAATACTTGTCCACGTGTATGGAGAATGTAAAGCTCCTCACGTATATCCATTATTTCCTCATCAAAATCCCTTGTAGTAGATGTTTTAAAGCTTTTAAATTTTACACCCTGTACGCAACGGTGCTAAGTGTAAACATTGCACTGTAAGCAACAAAGAAAACAATTTCTGTATGCAACAGAGCTACAATTTAGTAAAAAATCTGTATGCAGCGGAGCAGTCAAGAAATAGCTTGTTTCTGTGTGTTTAAAAACGTGTCTTCTATACTTTGATTTCAATTTTAAGTGCATTGTTAAAGAAGAATGCACGGTTCGGGTTCAAAAGCGCAGTAATATGATTACTAACACAGGCAGGCCTGAGTGAATAATTACAAACTTTAGAACGATAAAACGTGCATTATGTTGCTACAAAGCTGGACAAAATGAGATATTTTTCCATTCTAACATGCTAAAAAAAGTGAATTGATTAAACAATGATAATTACAATGAGCAGATAAGTAATTTTCATGATTTTGATGTTATTTGGTAAATTGATGTTTCTGACGTCATGGGGCAAATAAACATTCCTTTTTTACAGTGAATATCGTAGACCTCGTTAGGTCTTCAGTGATTATATAACGTTTGATGTTTCAGTATAAACTCGCATTATATGTGTTTCACTTTCCATAAAAAAAATTGAATCAATATCTTCATAATTTAAGTTAGTTTTTTTTCTTACGTTAGATTTTATCAAATTTCTGAATCTATATGAAAATAACTAATGAAAAATATAAACAGTATTCAGCGGAAACTTATGCTAATATCTTGTCTTTGCTCCGTATCTTTAAAATATCATTTAAATTTAGAAAAATACACGCAGCACCTGAGATTCGAACCTACCTGTCACCATTCGACATCCGTTTAAAGTCATTGCTAGTAGACTGCTCAACCAGCGAAGGAGGTTCATTTAACCTAATTTACAATGGCAATGTTGAATTGACAAATACAAGTTTAGCCAAATTGTTATGGACAACTAATTCTTAAATCGTAATTGATAATAAGCCATTCATTTAGTAAATTCATGAAAAATGTTGTCAATAGATAATATTGAGCCAAAACTGGTATCGTTATTGATGTTTGTGCGTGCATTCTTCTATAACAATGTATAGAAGACATGTTTTTAAACACACAGAAACAAGCTATTTCTTGACTGCTCCGTTGCGTACAGATTTTTTACTAAAATTGTAGCTCCGTTGCGTACAGAAATTGTTTTCTCCGTGGCGTACAGTACAATGTTTACACTTAGCACAGTTGCATACAGGGTATAAAATTTAAAAGCTTTAAAACATCTACTAGAAGGGATTTTGATGAGGAAATAATGGATATACGTGAAGAGCTTTACATTCTTCATACACGTGGACAAGTATTTTTGTCAATTCATTCATTTTTACGGTTTTGTTCAGTTTCCTCGCTTCGTTTTTCAAAAAACTCAACACATGATGTTCAGACACTGATTTTGTGAAAACGGCGTGGTTTGATAAAAAATGATTATTAGCCGCCGATTGCTGTTTTAAAGATCATTCATTTGATGTATACTATTGTGTAGAGGACGTCGTATTTAAAAAGTTTGGACCAAAAACAAACGACACCTACCTCACAACATTTATCCGTCCGCCATCTTGTAAACACTGTTGATTTTTTGCGTACAGTGCTACCACACAGTGATAATACAATGAATTGTTTGGAGAACATTTAATTGAAACTGCTTATCATACTGAGTTGAAAATGTCATTTCATCATTTTTTCCTGGATGGGTGGCCAATATTCATAAGGGCCTGGGGCAACTTCGCTGGTTATCAAACTTAGCCAAGGATTTAGGCATATATACATTTAGATCAACTTTGGTGAAGACTGGATGTGAACTGTTCACCGTAGAAAGCAGACAACTATTGAAGACACTGCAAGCCGCAAGTGTTCCCATAATACATACCATTCAGTCAGGTGTATAAGAGAAACAACATATACAAAAATATAAAAACTTACTTCTGATTGATTGTTTCATCAGAAGGCGGAGCTTCCTCAAGTTTGACTGGTTCTGGCGGTTTAATTTCTTCAATCTGTTTCATTTTTCTCTTCCTCTCAACTGCCTTCTTTGTCTGTTATAAATTATTAAAACATTTATGTTCCATAACTATGATATCAAAATAAAATAAAAACAGGCAAACGACTCCTTTGTCTATGAATAATTAAACTTCAATTCTTTGCTTCCATTTGCTGTAAGTATTAAACTTTCAGATAAACATACAGACAGATGAACATACAGACAGATATTCATGCTTCAATGACCTCTAACCTAAGTCCCTTCACTATCCAATTTGGGATTTTTATCCATTCATGGTGATGAACAATTCTGGGAAAATAGTGCCACTTGATTTCATTTAATTAATACTATTTTCATCAATTATACTCAAAGGAAATCAAAATCTGTGTGAAATTACTATGCTAAGTATAAAACATTTATGTTCTATTTATTCACAGGGTTTCTTGTTTTTGATAACATCATTGTTACTAAGTAAATGTACAATATGAACAACATTATGCAAGTCAGTTCTTCTATGTTTGATAGACACTAGAAATTTCAAACAGTAGGGTTAAATTGAGTGTAAGCACACACCACTTCAGGTGTCTCAATGCCTCCCCCCTACCATTTTTTGCCATTAATATTTTTTCATTCAGATTGTTTGTTTTGTTTATTGGGTTTTACGCCCCTTTTCAACAGTCAGAGTCATATGAGGCGGACAGTTCACCTAAGCATCATTCCTTTGAAGAACCAGTACTCCGTAAGCAACTGCCTACTTTCTCATATAAAGAGACATGGTCGGTAGTGGGGCTTGAATCAACGACCCTCTATCAGTGAGGTTATAGTGATTTGAAGTCATCGACCTAAACCACTCCACCACGGAGACGGGTTTCATTCAGAGAGGAAGTGGTATGCATGTGCATGTGGTGTGTATAGGTATAGGTATGGCCCTGGCATGTTTTCATAAGTTAATAAACAAGAGGGCTATGATGACCCTTTTCCGCTCACCTAATTAAATACTGCAACTACTTTCGTATCATTGCAACTTCTGTCTCAATATTTAACAAGGTCAGAGCCTAACAATGACCAAGAAATCAGATATTTTGAGCAACTGTCATCAAGATTTGATAAACAATGTTGTCTCTACAGTGTTATTAAGGTTTACCAATCACTTGACCCGGTGACCTAATTTTTATTTTTGTTGAAGATATCATAAAGACAAACATTCTGACAAAGTTTGGTGAAGATCCAACCAAAATTGTGACCTCTAGAGTGTTAATGGGTTTTCATGGGATTTGACCTGGTGACCTAATTTATGACCCTAGATGACCCATGTTCAAACTTGTCCAAGAAATCATAGTGATGAACATTCTGATGAAGATCCAATCAAAACTGTGACCCCTAGAGTGTTAACAACCCGGACATTGATTGATACTAATAGCTCTCTGACCACTTTGTGCTCAGGTGAGTTAAAAACTGTATGAATGATAATATTTCTTCTACATTAAAGAATTGCATTCACAAAGACTCAGAAATGAATGAATTATATAATTTTTGAAAATAATGACAGGAACCTAAAGGTGTGACCCTTTAAGAAAATTAGACCTTGTGCCAATAATTCAAACAGGCTTTTATTTTGTTCCTCTGTAGATAATGAAGCAGAAATAATGGCCCAGTCTTATTACACTTAGTCATGAAATCAGTGCAAAGTTACTAGAAATAGAAAATCAAAGGACTGAAAGTTTTGAAAAACCTGGAAAATTGTTTACAAGATTTAGACATTTTGATGTCAGACACAAAGGGGTTTGTCACGAAAAAAATCCAAATGTTGCATGTTGCGGTTTTCGCCTGTTGAAAAATCTTAAATAGCGAGTTTAAGGTAGTAAAAGTATACATTTTCTGTTAGCGTGTTGAAGTGCCCACATGTTGCACTATATATGAGTTAAATATTTTGTACAACGTTGCAATAACATGGAAGTTTATAACATGCATTGGTTGGAAAATTTGAATTGTCAAAGTTCCTTCCCTTCTATATAATTATATATATGGGTTACATGGAAAAAGATTTTTAGATTTTTTTTTGTGACAAACCCCTTTGGTCAGACATTCCGAAACTTTGCTATAGGTCAGTTTTTATGCCTGAGCTCAATACCAACCAATCAGATGTTAGAATAAACTCTAGATCCACCAAACAACAAGATCCCACCCACTTAGTTCAAGCCAAGTACATAGGTATTTGTTAGTTTGCTATCTCCTGATCAACAGTTTAAAATTGAAATATAAATCATAATCCACCTCTCCAGATAAATGTTTCTAGGGCTTAAAACAAATGTGTTTCTGGCCACCTGACCTAACCTAATTTTCCCCCATGACCCTAGAGTTTTTATTAGGCAGAGGAACAGAAAATTCACTGTTTCAATGTTTTCTTTCATTCCACACACTTTCAAGAGGAAAAGATAAATGCTTGACCTACATACCCTATTTTTAATCAGCATGTTACCTTGCAGACAAATCCAAAACCAAACAAGAGTGCCAGGTCACAAAAAACGCCCATCAAGGGCCATAACTCAGAAGTGCCTGGGCCGATTGGGCTGGTTATCAAACTTAACTGAGATCTCATGGCCATTAACATTTCCATCAAGTTTGGTGAGGATCAAAAAAAACTATTTGAATTAGAGAGCGGACACCATTGTGTACGCCGCCCGCCCGCCCACCAACCCACCCACCGTGGGTGTTTGCGTAATACGACACGTTTTTCAGACAGGCATATAAGAATGATCCAACTTATACAAATGAACACGGTAAGTCGACATTCTACAATAAACAAACAATTGTTCAAGAATTGCCTTAACTTACTTTCTTGCTGACACAACCCCGTTTCTTTGTTGTTTCAGTGGTCGTTACTGGAAGTGGAACTTCAGGGGTTGTTTTTTTCTGTTTCTGTTTTGCGGGTTCAGGGCTCGGCGGAGGTTGTCGTGGACTTGGTACTCTGATATTACTGTCAGAGCCAATGTCAGTGATAACTTCAGGTTGTTTTGTCGTGTTTACACCCTGAAAAAACAAATGAGGATTTCACTACAAAATATTCCAAAATACAAGCCCAACAGAAGGAGGGAGGGGGGGGGATTAAAATTTACTTGTTTTCATAGAAATTTGGCAAGTTATACAATTTTTTAGAAACATATATTTCCAATTAGAGGGGTCTTGATAAAGACAAGTTCTGGATTAGAGAGGTCTGATTAAGGTGAGTTTCCAATTAGAGGGGGTCTTGATAAAGACATGTTCTGGATTAGAGAGGTCTGATTAAGAAGAGTTTCCAATTAGATGGGGTCTTCATAAAGACATGTTCTGGATTAGAGAGGTCAGATTAAGGTGCGTTTCCAATTAGAGGGGGTCTTCATAAAGACATGTTCTGGATTAGAGAGGTCAGATTAGGGTGCATTTCCTATTAGAGGGGTATTGATAAAGACAAGTTCTGGATTAGAGAGGTCAGATTAAGGTGAGCTTCCAATTGGAGGGGGTCTTCATAAAGACAAGTTCTGGAGAAGAGAGGTCAGATTAAGGTGAGTTTCCAATTAGAGAGGGTATGGACAAAAACAAGTTCTAGATTAGAGAGGTCAGATTTAAGGTGAGTTTCCTATTAGATGGGGGTATGTATAAAGACAAGTTCTGGATTAGAGAGGTCAGATTAACCAGATGAGAGGCGCTCAGATTTAAGACATTTCTTTGTTTTTACAAAAGTCATATTTAGCTTCTATTCTTTACACCACTGTCTGATGGAAAACTGACCTAGATAATTTATATGGGATATCCTTTTGATAAATGACAATCATTTTATGTGCTGGAACCGTAACAAAGCCAAAAGGAAATGAAAACGAATTTCTCCCGAGATAACAATAAACCTTTTGACAAGTTTTTATTTCATTCAATAACTAGTATTGATCATAAAGTACAGTTAAAACATTAATATAATAGTGTTTAGTTTCTAGGTACATTTAAAACTGAGAAAAATTTGAACAGAGTTTTAATTATTGAAGATTTATGAATAAGGCATGTACAAGTCAAGTCAGGTAAATGACAACAGAAGACGAAGCAGAACTTATTGAACAGAACAAGAACTGGTCTGTGAAACTGTAAATAACGTCCGGCGACATTTTAATCAATGATCGCCAACAAGACCGCATATATCAATGGTTCAATTTGTTTGAGACGTAAAATCAATGTTTCTATTTATTCAGTTGTAGCTAGAGAATAGCTAGTCATATAAAAATATTAAAACAATTAAACATGACATGTAAGTTTTGACTGTCCGTGAAATTTAACTACATGTATTAATACATTTTGTGAAAGGTGCCATCCAGTTTTTGATGGAAATACATAAGCTTCACTCTAACAGTATGATATTAGGATATTGTTTTAATCTAATGTTTGATTAAAGTCACCTGAGCATGTTTAACAACATAAAATCAAACTTGTCAACAATTTTTCCTTCAGAAACTGTTAATATTTTTTCAATCTTTTTCAAAAGATTGTGCTGCAAAATGTTTAAAGGGCTGATAAATTTGGGATTTCCTTTTCACGCATTTCAGAGTACTATATGTTAGGTTTTAATAGCAAAGTGATCATGGACAACCCTTTGTATAATCCCATAAATACTTTGTTTTGTAAATGCTCATCATGTTTGTTGTTTTTTTGTGGGGGGGGATTAATGTTACACAAACAGCCTGAGTGATTTGGTGACTTTCCGGCTTCAACCACGGAGGGTCCAGACCCCAAGGATGTGATTTTTGGTACTGATGGGGAGGAGAGGGTTTAAGGCAAGAACTATATATTCATAAACCATAACCACTCAACCACAGAAACCTCTGATATCATGTATTTAAAACTGAACTTGCTACAATACATAAATGATCCTTGAAAATTACCCCTATAAGCAACAATTAAATCGACAACTTTACATGATGTGTTTACGATAGCATTTATAAAATGTCCCCAAATATTTATATTGACCCCCTAATCAACATAATTATCATTCATAAAATTTCAGAAGTTGATAACTGCATAAAATAATAAAACCTAATTTGAGAGAATCATATTGACTGACGGGTTGACTTTTAACAATTCCACAGGGTAATAACATAAAAAAAAAAAATGTTTGATTTTTTTGTATAACCCAGAAGTTTACTGAAAGCCCCATCATCCACACAGTACACCTTGCTTTTAAACATTATTACTTTTGAACCCTTTAAATTGAAAAAACTTTTATAGAAAGGAAAATTGTAAATTATAAATAAATGCAAATGTTCGACTTTCAATGAACTATCAAACCAATTATTAGGAAGATGTAAATGTATGAAGTTGCTATTTGAAAATATTAGAAAATAATAGATAACGTTACCTTCCATATATTTCAACAAAAAAAGTAAATTCCATATGACACATTTTACACATCTAAAACTTTTAACCCCAGCACTTTCTAATGCTAAATAATTCTAGAAGTACAGAAAATTGTCCCAAATTACATTTTAGCAATATCCTTACTGTACGTCAATGTTAACTGACAATAAAAAAAAATTACAGAAAAAATATTTTGCTGCAACTATTGTCTATGAGTAAGTCCTACATTCAAAATAATACACTGAAGAATAAAACTTAACTCTGCCAGGTTATAATGGAGCAGATTTGAACTGCTGCAATTCCCTTCAATATATACATAATGTTTTATTGATTTCAAATTATTGTTTGCGATACAGCTACCATTCTCAATTTAGTATGCTGGGTGAAAAGATCTGCTTGATTTCAAAATTAGCACCGTACGCTTACAAACACAACCCAACACTGGACGAGCAAGAATCAATAAGTATTTAAAAATGTTTTCTCAATTCAAACTACAATTAAATATATTATCCATTACACTATTGTCCACATCAAAATAATTATTTTTCCCAAGGATATGTGATCTCCAAGTCAGTCATATGATAAAAGAAATTTCATTACAAGACATTAATACAGATAAAAATCTAAAGGAAAAGAATAATCACCAAGTGTAGATTTTCACATTATTCCACACTAAGACCATGTTTGTTTTGTTGAAAACAAAATTGAATTCAAAGGAAATTAGATAATAAAATCAAACAAGATTTCTCATTTTCCAAAATCAGAAAGTCAGGTATGATATTAAAGTAAACATGAAATTCACCATCATTTTGTACTTTCCTTTAGCCAACTTCAAGTTGTTGAAGAAAAATACCCTAAACAAAACTATTTTAACTCAGATTCAATAAAGATGACTTTACATTGTTTACCACTAACTCGGGATAAAATTTTGACCATACAAATCTATATTGTCTTCAACACACTTAAATAGACATATTTCTACTATGTAAATAAATCACCATTTCAATTATGCTAATTTCTATCATTTTCATGACTAAGTAAGAGTATATCATTGATAAATTTTGATAATGCAGTATTCTTATCTCAGATTAGTAATAATCATAAAATAGTGTAAAGTAAGTCACTATGCATATAAGAACTTTACGATGTAAATATCCGATTTCTCTTTTTCAAGAGAAGTAAGTGTACTGTTTCCTTATTTCAAGATAACTTTGTGAAGTAAGTGCACTGTTTCCTTATTTCAAGATAACTTTGTGAAGTAAGTGCACTGTTTCCTTATTTCAAGATAACTTTGTGAAGTAAGTGCACTGCTTCCTTACAGATCAAGATAATTTTGATATGTAGATATTTCAAGATAACTTCTGGTTTCTCTATTTCAGATGATGGCTAATTTCATGTCTTCGTGTCTTCTCCACCAAAAACAGAAGCACGACGACAAAAGCATACGATAAACTGCTCATTTATCGTGTCTTTGCTTTCGACTTTTGAGTGCAAGGACATGATATACTGTAGGCGAAATAACGAAATTTTGATAGACAAACATATGAAATCTTCTTTTGTGGAGTTTTCATGCCAGCGGGTATAAAAACTTTGTATTGGTACCCTATTATATGTTGTGTCTTCACCTTGCATGGCCAATGGCAAAGACAAGATTTCATACCTGCCGACATGAAAACTCTACTAAAGACGATTTCATATGGTTGCTTATGTGGGCAAAGGCATGAAGACATGAAATGGCAGAAATCAGCCACCATAATTTCAAGATAAGGTTACTTTGAGATGTAAGCATGAATTTTTCATGACCTTTTCTTGTATACTTCATGAATAGTTCAAGAAGTATAAATAACTATATGAAAATGGAATGGCAGTAACATAAGATTTAATAGTAAAGCATAAGGAGCACAAAGCTAAATATCAACCAAAAATATATCTCACAATATTGTTTACATGTAAAATAAACATTCCTCCTACCTCAATATCTTCATCCCAACCGTTTGTGGGAGAGCTCATATTCTGATCTTTGGGTACGTCATTATCTTCCGAAATTGAGGCAGCAGAAAATGCTGTAACAAATAGTAAACCTCTAGAAACAGTCATGAGATGTTTAAAACAGTAATAATTGAAATAAAGGCATACAAAGAAGTTCCTGCTTCCCACTAACCCTTGACATTTTTTTTCTCTGTCAATCTTCTTGCAGTTACTTTCTTTTTTATAAAATATATCTCAAAACTTGAAACTAGGTTCAACTCACAGACTAATCGTGTATTTTGCAGGATGTATATATAGGAGGAAACCAGGTACTTATTTGCCTGCCATAAAAAACTTGACCTCAATACTAACAGTTATAAATAAATGCAATTTTTCTATAAAGTAAAGAGTTTTAGATCAACTAATACCCACTAATGCATTTCTGTCTGTAAAATCAGATTTTTTTATCATTAAGTACAAATACCAAGTAATAGAACATGAGATAAAGTCCAGTGCTCATATAATGAAACAATAGCACAAATTGAAAATAATAAGATTAAAATCACTGTGCACATTTTGTAATTTTAACCACAGTGCACATTTTGTAATTTTAATATAGATAATGTTATTAAGTTACACCTTCCAAATTAACTCAAATCGTACTGAAAACAAAATGAAAAAATAATCATCAAATAATTGGAATCTTTTAGAAACATAGCAGAAAGGTCCACAAGGTGATGGACTGCCTCATATAGTCACCTGAGCATCACAGACAGGTCCATCATTACACAATGCACATACATTGTATAAATGTTCAGATATCCACTTTGAACAATATTAAAAACAATTAAACAAAACAAAAGTAATTAATATTCACTTTACATGCAGTTGTGTTATAAACATGGTTGTATAATTCAAATTATCAAATATTTATTTTAACATGCAAACATGCAGGGTTATTGATCATCTTGTGGAATACTGGCAAAATATTCACAGAAGCTGAGGAGGTTTTATTGTCAACTAATCAGTAGGTATGGTATAAAGTTTTATTGGACACAGGAATAGATAAAGATCATGACATGGAAATTGTGTCTTATACAAAAAAAATTGCACAATAATATTATTTTTTCAACCAAATTAATTTTGTGCATAAATTGACACTTGAAGAAATCAATAACTACAAAAATATAAAATAAATAACAAGAAAACATGAAATAAAATATATCTACATTGTATAAGCAAAAAGAAAACATTTGACTGTTTTAATGTTTTACACCGAAAATACTGTACTTTTTCAAAGTTTCTGTTTAATATTAATTTAAAATGTAAGTATCATAGAAATGGTACTGCCCAATTACACTTTTTATCTAATTCTTTATAATTCTGTCAGAGTTGTTGCCCTTGTTGAAAAAAGATGAAGTTTTTGTGATATTGCATGTTAACCTTTACTTTTCTTTATCAAACCTTTATTGATATTGTGTTTTTCTTCCTTTCACCATGAGTTTTCATTGAAATTGATCATTTTTCTTTAATCTAATTCTTTAAAACTGACTACGCAAACAGTCTTAAATACATATGTATAGGAACAATAACTCAAAGATTGTCAATGTTTCTGAAAATCTCATAGTAGATCATTTTCTATTGTAGAGACATATAAAAGTTAAAAGGATTCCCCAAAAATGTCCGAGCTCCATTTTAAGATAACTAAGTTTTGCACATATTTTGAATGTAATGCTTGCTTGGGTTAATTGTTGATAATTATTTTGGTAATAAATCTTTTATGACAATTTTATTTACAACCAATATAATAAACACAAGATCAAAAGAGAAGACAAAAGTGAAGGTTGGGGTCATTTAAAATCATAACTTTTTTATCAAAGTGAAGTTCAAACATACTTTTATAACCTGCTTTTCTTCAATAGACAATTTACTTTTCATTTCAGAAGGTTTAAGACTGATTTTTCGACGCTATTTCAGATTGACATGGTGGGAGGCTTACTATATCAGTTTTCCTGGACAGTATTATAACCAGTACTAATTTACTCTTCCACAAGGAGCTGGCTTATTATCTAAAAACAGAATATAATTATGTATATGGAGGAAAATCTACATTTTTGTCAAATCTTTATAAAAGGGTTAGACCGGCTGTGACTGAGGATTCAAGATTATATATCTGAAAAACAATGAGTTCATCAGGATTCAATAAATGAGTATCAATTAAGCAGAGACAAGCTAAAACTGGTTAAAGGATATAATGGGAAAATAGGCTTAAGTATTCAAGCTAAAACTTAGGGTGGGGAATAAAAAAATATAAAACATTTTCTGATTCTGTGTATGGCAAAAATATAAAATATACATGTAATAAAATACTGTCAGCCAAAGATAAAACTTATACCGGAGGAAAATCTGTAAACAACACGTATAGTGTGTTTGTTATCTGAAAAAATAATACAAACAAAATTTGTTCAAAATACTGTAATCACTCTAACTTGTCCTACCTGTGTCACAGACACAAGTAAAAAATGAGAACAGATCCTGGGAAAAAACACCTGCTTGTATTAAGGACAAATACAATTTTACACCAAATATGCGTTACTAAAGAAAATTACCAGAATGAATGATAAAAAGAAGAATATTTTGTTTGTTACATAAATACAAACAAAACTGAGATAATGATTTTTGTATATGATATTTTGTATAAATAAAGTCTTCTATTCCACTGTATATTCAAAAATGCAAACTTGACATTAAATTCTGATTTGATATATGAATTAAAATTTATTCAAGGACACTAACTCTTGAAAAAATTGTAACATAGATGCACTGAGTTACTCCCCTTTGTTGATTTTTTCTTTATTATGTATATATTGGGTTAAAAAGAAAAAAACTCTTTTATGCGTGGCATTTTGCAAATATCGAACAATCAAATGATACAACAGCTGCACACACATTTGGAACTATATAAACATAAATCATAGAAAATGTCACTACCAAATGCATAATTTTTAAATTCATAATTTTTAACATACATGGACATACATCTGATGAGTTTAAGTTTTAGAA
This sequence comes from Lutraria lutraria, assembly GCA_964023205.1. Taxonomy (NCBI): domain Eukaryota; kingdom Metazoa; phylum Mollusca; class Bivalvia; order Venerida; family Mactridae; genus Lutraria; species Lutraria lutraria. The sequence continues at coordinate 28,515,068 of OZ026837.1, read as the reverse complement.
TGCGCTACAGTATCCACATTAGACCATTATAATAATGTTTCTTTGTAAATAATGTCACATTTATTTATTGTCATGTTACTTTGTGAATATTGTCACATTATATGTTTCATGTCAGTTTTTGAAAAAAAATGTCACATTTTTCTTAAATGCACACAGTCAATGATTGTATTCCGAAATGTATTTTTTTTTTCAGGATCATAATTTTTTATTCCATATATTCTTGTGAACATGTATTTGTGTTTATCATGCAACATAGATGCTCACAGGCAAGACTGGGCTTGCCCAACTGTGTTGCCTCTTTAAATAAAGTCATTATTATTATTGTATAGTTAACATTAATTAATGTTAATAATTTAAGTTAGCATAATACCATCCTTAAAAAAATCTTGTTTTGCAGTTACATTGACAAACTCATAAAAAATCTTCTGACCCCAAACATTTTGCAATAATTTTGACAATACTTTAGTTCTTTTTTCCTGTTTTGTGTTTTCCATACAAGCATAATAATGTTACCAAAAAAAAAGCCTACCTACAGCTAAAAGTGTTGATATGTAACTGTAAAACCAACATTATTTTAAAGACGGTCTTAGCATAAATTAATGTACAGTAAAACTTTGATGATTAAAGACAACCTTTGAGTCAAAGATTGATCTTAATTTTATGGAGAGGAATTTGATTAACATTACTAGGGCTAAGCGCAATACTGTCGTAACTTGTTCTTATTTCAATATGAGTTACGACACTGTTGCGTTGAACCCTCGAAATTTAGTCAGTTATAATAAGAATGGCTGAATATTATAATGGTCTTTAGTGAGGTTTCACGGTAACTTCATGTGAATAAATGCAAAATAGTGAACACATTTCCTTCCTGAGTTATATTGTTATTTTAGCCATTAACAATGGTTCAACAACTTGAATTGTAAGTGAAACAAGCTTAGGGCACATGACACCAATACCTCAGGTCACATTGACACCTTGCCTCAGGTCACATGCGATTTCTGTCTAAGGTCACATGACAATTGCAAGAACATGACACATCTTAAGTCACATGACACCAACAACTTCATGTGATATACCATATATCAATCAAACCAAAACAACATTAAGTTGCTGCTTAACAAAAAAAAAAAATGAAATACATGTACTTTTGAAGTCTTAATTTAATTCAGCTACAATATTGCTTGTAATGGTATAATTTGTCACATGAAAACAATTTAATACTGACCATCTTTTTTTGTTATTTATATACATACAGTCAAATGTGAGTTTATTAATGGCTGCCAAGTGAACAATGGCTACTCATAATCACACCAGTATTGATTGGGATGACCAAATATATCTTGGTATAAAAGAAAACAACTTAAGTTCTAAACCATGTTTTCTTTGATCACCTGTGTATACTAGTATGGCAGCATATAAAGACAGCATTAACAATCTTCATTATAATGCCTTAAGATATCACATAAAAGGTTTAGTTTTTAAGTCAAAAAAAGACCTTGTGAAGTTATGATGAGCAGATATTGCATGTTTTGAAAACCTCTGAAGAGCTCTTAAAGAACATCTTAGTACGTTTTGTGTAGATAATCAACACTTTATCATGAAGCACAATGGCAAACAGATAATGATAAGCCATTGAAATATAGGTCCACTTTGAACTGTTGATATATGTAGAGTTTTTTAATAAAGATTACATTCAAAGGCTTATCTGAAAATCCTAAATTTCAGCTAAATATTTAATAAGTTACTTAAATTGTAAAAATAAAAAATGTGTAAATTTCTGAAAGAAAAGTAAAAGAAGAAAAAGATCTAAGCTGCAAGTCTCTCAGTATTTCATGACAAAACTCTTCTTTGGTTTCAGCAAAGACGCTGCTGAGGAAGTGATGAACCAAATGTTGGACAAAAGTCATGTGATTACACCATGTGGCACAGATGAAGGTCATGTGATTACACCATGTGGCACAGATGAAGGTCATTTGATTACACTATGTGGCACAGATGAAGGTCATGTGATTACACTATGTGGCACAGATGAAGGTAATGTGATTACACTATGTGGCACAGATGAATGTCATGTGATTATACTATGTGGCACAGATGAAGGTCATGTGACTATACCATTTGACATAGATGAATGTCGCACATGTGACTATACTGTGTGACATAGATGAAGGTCATGTGACTACTATGTGACATAGATGAAGGTCATGTGACTATGCTGTGTGATATACATAAAGGTCATATAACTGTACCATGTGACTTAAAGTAGGGTCATGTGACAGAGAAGAAAGGTTATGTGTATTATACCATATAATAAAATTTGAGGTTATTTATATTAATCAGGTGATCTCAATGATAGTCATGTGACTATCATGTCAGTGTTAAACAGATAAATTTTTATTCACTTCAATCACTTACAACTACACTTATCATCAGATCCATCAGGTTTTAATATAACTGTAACCTCTAGTTTACAAGGAGTGCTAACTCGAACTTCTGAAAGTTATGCATTTTTACAGAGATTTATCCAGGTTGTGCATCAAATTTATCATTTTTTTGCAAACAAAGTGGATGGTAAAATAAATCCATGCTCAGCCTGTATGAAACTGTCTGAGAATATGACAACCACAGACTGACATTCATACCATAGGCACTCGATTCCATGATTTTTATACCCATATAGACGTTATTTTTTAATTAAACTCATCATACAACACAAATCTGTCAATTGAAAAATCTTCATCTTTCTCCGGTATTAAGCTTATAAAAAAACATCAATGTAGTTCGCTTGCTATCTTTTCGATTGGCGGAAGTGACAATATCCAGGACAGACTGGTTGCAAATAGTCGTGGTAATATCTAGTAATAACTTTAACATTTTGAAATATTTTGAAATAAAGAAAAAAGGAAAATTTACCGATCATCTAAAATATTTCCCCTAATTTGCATAAGAACCAACATATTAATTTTAAGATGCCTAAAAGATGTTTCATATTTACCAATGCCGGTGACAGGTTGTTGGCCCTCAATATCTTGTACCTGACTTTCCCCATCTAGGGAGCTTGGTGACCCTGGACGGCCTTCTGTACCACTGGGTCTGTGAAAATAGCAAAGCATAAAATTAATAAAAATCATTATTAACTAAATATACTAATATTTGTTTATTTTTCATTTTTTAGATAAATGTTTTTTAACAACAAAACAATATAACAAAATTAGGATTATCAAACCATAACCAATACATATTAGTACATACATTATAGAATTATACGAAATTAATCACTGACATGATTATAGTACACAAAGAGCAGTTTATAACATTAGCTATTACATCAGAAGATGACATTCCTCGGAAAACAGCATGAAGTAAAATTTCTCATGTTACAATTTCCTGATTTATCAAACTTTTTGGTATTTAAGGAACTTTTTAGTATTTCTGGAACTTTCGGAACTTCTGGAAATTTCTGGCATAGATGGAAGTTTTTGGCATTAAAGGTTGGACAGGAGGAGGTGTAGAAAAAAGCTTGGTGTTAAACATTAACACTGGTGGAATAAAATGTTATTCTGATAGCTTGTAACAATCATGTTTGTTAAATAAAGCTAGTTTTTTATTAAAACACTTTGGTGAAAAACTCTATAAGGTTATGAAAACAATGTGATTTTACACTAATGTAATATTTCTCGTTAGACACATCTTTATTCATTTTAAATGTTTCGGTTAAATGAAAATTTTTTCAGGATGGCCTAATGTACAATTTTTAGAAGCGAAAGCAAAGCGAGAGCTTCTATAGTGATAAACGCCTCTTCTCCATACAATTTCGGGTTGAAAAATATAACCACTGGTTGTATATAACTCTACCGATTGCACTTATGATACACGATGGATATATTGCAGGATTATGTTCATTTTGAATTATAACATTGTTTTGGCATTTCAAACTGTAAAACCATTTAGTTTAATAATTCAGTATTCATCCTCACAAAAGTTTCATTCATAAGGGCGATCCGCACAAATGTTTCATTCATATAGACAATAAATAGAGTGCATCCCTACTATACACATGGGAATAGATAAAAGACACTAGCAGAGCAAATACACCAGCTAACAGTAACTCCACCTACTGGATAGATATAAAGTCAGAATGGACTAGATCTCGCGAAATGAAATTCTTATTTGCGAGATGGGTTTGCATAATACAGCTTTATTAAAAACAACTTCAACAAAAATTAATTATTATTAAAACAGAATTATAAACAGTCTGTTTGACTGAATTCGGGGCGTTTTAAGAATTTTTTCAACCCAGGACCTCTAGCACACTCAACCACACCGCTAAAGAGTTAACTCTAATTCAGAAGATATATCGATACTAACTCTATTATTACAAATAATTATGAAGTTATTTAGAGTCAGATGTGTTTTTACCGTGAAAAGGAAGTGGAGGTATGAGTTTACTGTCAACTTCAACAGAATTGGGAGCATAAGAAACGCATGGACCTCTACCTAAATGTCTTCATTACACTGGGCCAAAACTGACTCTTCCTTTTGAGGAAAATATTAGTCCAAACAATATATACATTTGGGCTTGTAACATTGTGGCCTAGAGTTTTTTTGGTATCATAAGTTATCTAATGCATATCTACCAAATATTACATCAATAACATTATAACTTTCACTTCTGACAGTACTCTCAGTGCCTTGATTTCACAGATCATCATCTTTAGAGCTTATACCTGCATATTACAATTTGGTTTAACTTTCTTAATGTAAATTTACACATCTAAGCCAGAAACACAACCTCACTAGGTGGTCTTACAAACTTGTAAAATGTCAAATTTAAATATTTATTGAGTATCAGATAACAAATTCTGTTTAAGAAACTATATGAAAGATTTACAATTATTTAAAACTTTGAAGAAGCTAGCTTTAAAATCAATATAACTGTGGTATCTGTAAAGGAATGTCATCAAATTTGGACTTGAAATTGATCCAAACAGCCCCTATTAAATTTTTATGCACACAGAATAACTAATTGTTCCAAAACTGAGCCCCTATTTTCATGCATACAGATTAACTAATTGTTTCAAAACAGCACCTATTTTTATGCACTCAGATTAACTAATCGTTAAAAAACAGCCCCTATTTTTATGCACTCAGATTAATTAATTGTTTCAAACCAGCCCCTATTTTTATGCACTCAGATTAACTAATTGTTTCAAAACAGCCCCTATTTTTATGCACTCAGATTAATTAACTAATTGTTTCAAAACAGCCCCTATTTTTATGCACTCAGATTAACTAATTGTTTCAAAACAGCCCTAGCTATTTTTATGCACTCAGATTAACTAATTGTTTCAAAACAGCCCCTATTTTTATGCACTCAGATTAACTAATTGTTAAAAAACAGCCCCTATTTTTATGCACTCAGATTAACTAATTTTTCAAAACAGTTCCTCTTTTTATTCACCCATAGATTGCAATTTTTAATTATAAAGTGTTCATGGTTATGAATATACATTGTCATTAATCTCCTTTTTATATAATGTGTAATGAATGCATTTCTTAACATTGAAACTGCTCATTACCTAGCTTAATATAGGCCTAACTATTCCGTTCCTAATATTGACCATTTTTGGCCAAAAAACACCATTATACTAAATCCTTAAACTGGGAACACACAGAGATAAATCCTTGTATGCAAAGCTCACTGCAAACAGGGTGACGAAAATAACAGGAGTAAAATTGCAAAGAACAATCCGTACATGCACTGCCACATTTAGGAAATATAAAAAATTTAGACTGCAGAAAAAATAAAACTTAGGTTAACATAAACAAGAAAATTAATTAAAAGCAGAAAAATAAGTAAAATTTAATTTGCTTCAAATAGATGTCCAATCAAGCCAAGGGTCCAAGCTGATAAATCTAACAACAGTCCCAAAGTCGTAGCATCTAATTGGTTGTTATATACCTGACCAATGACAAAGTTGCTTTTAAAGTCAAGTTTTTAAAATACCCGGTAACATTGTACCCTTTTATTATTTCTCACAAAAGACTTGAAAAAACTGAATTGAATATGTTATCATAAAAAGGGGTCAGGTCAGACCCTTTTAAATTTCATGTGATGTGGTGATTGGAAATGGAAAGGTGCAACACAAACAAGACAAAACAAACTCTGGTGCATGATGAAATGACAAACTCTGGTGCATGACAAAATGACAAACTCTGGTGCATGACAAAATGACAAACTCTGGTGCATGACAAAATGACAAACTCTGGTGCATGACAAAATGAAACGCATGAGAATAATTCCCGTGCAAAGTGAAAACATCACTTACAATCCATCCTCTTTAATTTCAGGTATTGAACTGTAAATAGTAGATATATAATTACTCTTAACTGTCTTGATATACTTTAAACCACAATAATATAATTTAAACCACCATTATGATTCATTGTAAACTGTCTTGATATACTTTAAACCACAATAATATAATTTAAACCACCATTATGATTCATTGTAAACTGTCTTGATATACTTTAAACCACAATAATATAATTTAAACCACCATTATGATTCATTGTAAACTGTCTTGATATACTTTAAACCACAATAATATAATTTAAACCACCATTATGATTCATTGTAAACTGTCTTGATATACTTTAAACCACAATAATATAATTTAAACCACCATTATGATTCATTGTAAACTGTCTTGATATACTTTAAACCACAATAATATAATTTAAACCACCATTATGATTCATTGTAAACTGTCTTGATATACTTTAAACCACAATAATATAATTTAAACCACCATTATGATTCATTGTAAACTGTCTTGATATACTTTAAACCACAATAATATAATTTAAACCACCATTATGATTCATTGTAAACTGTCTTGATATACTTTAAACCACAATAATATAATTTAAACCACCATTATGATTCATTGTAAACTGTCTTGATATACTTTAAACCACAATAATATAATTTAAACCACCATTATGATTCATTGTAAACTGTCTTGATATACTTTAAACCACAATAATATAATTTAAACCACCATTATGATTCATTGTAAACTGTCTTGATACTACAAGCAAGTTGAATCAGAACACAATGTTACAAGATATAAAGAAGAACTGAGACATATATAAAACAATATTAGTTCAGTCTAATCTGCTATTATAACCAGAGGATTTCTTAAATATCACTAAGAATAACTAAAATATTTCAATTATAATTCAACTGCAGTTCAGATTTTATTGTTCTGTTGTTAAAAATTTCAAAGAACATTTCAAGCAATAATTTGTGTTTTCACATTACTAACAGCAAACAAGCTTAATTCACACAGGGTGCAACACTTTTATAAACAAAAAACGCAGCAACCTCACCAAACCAGTGTGACAAGCATTTATTTATCAGTCACCATTTTCCTAGTTCCAGTAATAGTGATCATGCATGCATGACTCAGTAGAGACATAAAGAAACAATCCCAAGCTATCTCCATGTCAACACTGTATACAAATAAGGGAGTTTTCAGGTTATGATTCTGTAGGACAAACAGACAAGCCACTCGTTCTTAAATCTCTTTATATAATTAATGAAAATTTTATCTAATGTGTCTACCTACACACATTAAAGTTGACTTTCGTTCAATTATACATTTGAAGGATTTTTACAATCATTCACAAACAAACATTTTTGGTAATAAAATGGTTTTATGACATTTAGACTGCTGAACAACATAAATGAAACCAAAACCTACATTAATTTATGTACAAATGTACATAAGAGAAATATTTGTATCATTACTAAATAAATTTTACTGACTGATTTAATAATAATTTCAGTCTGTAAGTTGAGTATAAGGTTATCAACGTGTTAATAAAGAATCACAGTGACATGCATAAATAACAGCTCCAGGGTTTGAATGCAGAACTATTGTATTTAATTGTGTCTATTTACAAAAAAAATAATTACATTAGTTTAACATCCAACCCTGCATTTTAAGGGACTTTATTAGTTTATTGTGTTATCAATGTGAACAGAACAGAATGGTGAACTAAGTTATGAAGGTTAATATAGAACAGAAACAATTTCTTAAATAAACCAGAGGACATAGTATTACATAGAAAAAAAACTGGATTTCACAAAACAACTTAGCACATGTATAATGCTCCCCCCCCCCCCCCCAAAAAAACATCTCAGAATATCAAGTGACTGATGTTTTCTAGTGCATTTAATTCATTTAAAGACAATTTCTTCATAACTAAATAACTTACAGAAACAATTCCAAGAAAGTAACCCAGAAAACAGTACTAAATATGTCACTGACTTCAAATAACTGTAACCTCTCACTGACAGAGGGTCGTGGGTTCGAGCCTATCTACCGACCATATCTCTTTATGTGAGAAAGTAGGAAGTTGCTTATGGAGGATGAGAATCTAGTATTGGTTCTTCCCAGGAACGATGGTTAGGTGAACTATCCGCCTCATATGACCCTGACTGTTGAAAAGGGGCGTAAAACCCAAACAAACAAATCTTTTCAACCAAACATGCAATTATTTACCATACTGCAACATTGTGCTTTATTCCAAAAGTGCAACATCATGCCTCAATCCCAAAATGCAACACTCCAAATATTTAACCCAGAATGCATGCAATTTAACCAATACCATCATGCAATAGTGTAATATTCACCTGAAGTACTTATGGAACAAAACTTTGTTGAGTTTTTTACCAGCTAACCAGTTTTGAATATCTCTGTCATCACTTAAAAATAATTGTTTTCAAAAATAAATGATGAAAGGCAGGCACAGCAACTTGTGTTGCTATGGAAATAGCAAAGCTAATAGCAATTCAAAAACAATATATTCTTAACCACAATTATAATAAAATTTGATATTGTTGCTAGACTAGTCCCATCATGCAATTTTATCATTAAACAATGATTATTATGTCTCAGATGATGATAACATGGAGTAACATCACTACGAAGGCCTAACACAACAAAAAGCCTACATTTGTAAAACAAACAAAATCACACAAACACACAAATAACACACTGAAGTACAGTAAACCCTCACATAGCAAGCAGATCAACATCCTCATCATCTCAACATAACCCCTTATATATTCTGGCTGATAATCAGTATTTCCCGTGTATTCAATCATGACAAATAGACCAGCCGATTTATAATTATCAGAGCCGAGATTTTGGTCCAAATGTTGATCTTGATATTAAATGAGGCTAGACTGTATCTCCAAACGGGGTACAACACAAAACAAACAATGTACCCTTAAGTTAAGACACACATTAATTAATGAGGAGAGTTAATTATTGATTTATCATGAATTGAATTCAACATGTAATTAAGCATGGAGCAATCTTGGTGACAACTTCAATATCAATAAAAATCTATAATACTTTTACTAATAGGAATTTAATTGAAGTATATTTTTTTTATCTTCATATAGTAGAATATGCAAATAAAAACAATTTTAACATTTTTTTGCACAAACTGAAATCTAAAACTAAGTTAGTTGTACCATAATAACAATCTGGTCATTTTTACTCTGCCAGCAATCAAAGATTTAATTTAGAATAAAGAAAACAGACTTTATAATACATTTTTCTCTGCTGTACATGTACCAAAATCAAGCTTCCAAAGATTTGTACCATACCTAATTTTGGAGAATTGATATTTGTTATCATTTTTATTTTGATTAACAATAACAGTGGTGGTTTACATGTAATGGAATGCTACAATACTACATAAACATGGTTAATTTTATAATGGATAATTTACTATTTTTAACTTTACAACAAGGTCATATTAAAAAGACTTACAGTGAGTTTTAACATATATATTTCACTGTACATAAAAGGGATTACATACAATGAATAAAGATATTATCAAAATAATTCAAAATACCATAATATGTTCCACATATAGCAGAGAATACAAAATTCATACAAGAAATATACAAATAAAAAATATTTTTATACTAAAAATCATTATTTTAATTATCCAATAAACATTCTTTTACTTTAACATTTAATATCATTTTAACAAACTAATTTTCTATCTAAATTATTAAAAAGATATGTCCAAAAATATCTAACAGTATGGTAAAAAGAAGAATATGAATAAATCATATTTTCAAATAATTCCATTCTATAAACCACCATTGTTAATAGCAGTTAATAATTAGCATCATTTATTAGTGGGAGTTAGAATTCTCTCGCCACTTACTCAGGACCCGTATCACAATCGTAATCATCAAGATTGGGTACTTGAGTTAGTCCGTGTAAACTGCCTCGGGAGCTGGTAAAAAAAGTGCTTTATTTCAATAATTTTATAAAGTATATCAGTTTCTGCTGTATAATTATACTGACTGAAAGACATAAAGGATAAAATCTTGATGATGAATATGTCAACAATGATGATGACAATATTAGTGAGATGATTTACATTACTAAGTACATGAAATTGATGATGATGATGATGGTGGTGGTGGTGGTGGTGGCACTGATGATGATAATTTATATGATGTATGAGAAGGAAGAGAAGAGAATGATGATAATGTAATTACAATGGAGACATTTACAACTAGAACTATCACTAAAGGTGATGAATACCCCCAGATGCCACCTTGACACAGTTATTGTTACATTTTACAAAGGGAAATATAACGCATTTTCATTTCTTTAATACCTGCAAATTGTTGCTTAGAAATATCCTGACCAGTTTCTAAATATTCATTATATAAAAAATAACAAAGGGTCATAACTCGTTAAAATTTACTTGGACAAAACCTATTGTGGACATGCACAACATGGCAAACAACTTATCACTTCTAAAAAGTTTCACTGAATTCCTGCATATAGTTGCTGAGAAATAGATTGGACAAAATTCACCAATTGTATAAAAAAAAGGGCCATAACTCAGTGAAAATTAATCCAAACAAAACCTGGTGATCGCATGCGCAACTTGGCTTACTTTTTATAACTTCTGTGAAGTTTCATTGAATTTCTATGAGCAGTTGCTGAGATATTGTATATGAACTGTATAAAAACAACAAAGGGCCATAACTCAGTGAAAATTTAACCAAACAAGACGAGTTTAATGCATGCACAACTAGGCTAACTACTTATTACTTCCGTGAAGTTTCACTGAATTCCTGTAGGTAGTTAATGAGAAATAGTTTGGTCAAAATTTGCCTATTGTATAATACTGTATAAAAACAAAGGGCTATAATTCATTGAACATTAATCCAAACAAAAAAAATGCTTTTAGCATGCACAACTAGACCTACTAGTGATCACTTCTGTGAATTTTCAAGCGTGAATCCAATATAGCCGCCATATATTTCATATCTGGGGGTATAATAAATAATGATGGCAATAAAAGTATAGTTGATGATGATGATGGCAATTTTGATGATGAGGTGCTGGTGAAGTTGATGAAGATGACAGTATCAATATTTTCCAGTCAGTTTTTCCATATCAAATACAGTCAAACCAGTCTAAACATCCACCTCCAAATAAAGGCAATAGTGTGAATAAAGGCAATGGTGTGAATAAAGGCAATAGTGTGAATAAAGGCAATAGTGTGAATAAAGGCAATGGTGTGAATAAAGGCAATAGTGTGAATAAAGGCAATAGTGTGAATAAAGGCAATGGTGTGATTAAAGGCAATGGTGTGAATAAAGGCAATAGTGTGAATAAAGGCAATAGTGTGAATAAAGGCAATAGTGTGAATAAAGGCAATGGTGTGAATAAAGGCAATAGTGTGAATAAAGGCAATGGTGTGAATAAAGGCAATAGTGTGAATAAAGGCAATGGTGTGAATAAAGGCAATGGTGTGAATAAAGGCAATGGTGTGAATAAAGGCAATAGTGTGAATAAAGGCAATAGTGTGAATAAAGGCAATCGTGTGAATAAAGGCAATAGTGTGAATAAAGGCAATAGTGTGAATAAAGGCAATGGTGTGAATAAAGGCAATGGTGTGAATAAAGGCAATAGTGTGAATAAAGGCAATAGTGTGAATAAAGGCAATAGTGTGAATAAAGGCAATGGTGTGAATAAAGGCAATAGTGTGAATAAAGGCAATAGTGTGAATAAAGGCAATAGTGTGAATAAAGGCAATGGTGTGAATAAAGGCAATAGTGTGAATAAAGGCAATAGTGTGAATAAAGGCAATAGTGTGAATAAAGGCAATGGTGTGAATAAAGGCAATGGTGTGAATAAAGGCAATGGTGTGAATAAAGGCAATGGTGTGAATAAAGGCAATGGTGTGATTAAAGGCAATAGTGTGAATAAAGGCTATTCCTTTTATCACAATCATTGATCATTTGGAACATTTAAAATAACCTCTGATTAAAGATAACTTATCAATAGAGGCCAAATCTTTTTTTTTCATAGTGCAGGTGGCCTTTCTGCACAGTTTTGACTGTACCTACATACTGACTTAATATAAAATGTCACACCATGCTATCATGTAACAACTGCTTTAATATGGTATGAAAAAAGATATATTAACATAATTATATACAAATTTAAGCTCTTGCAGCAATATTATAAAATAATTAAAATGTTGATTGAACAATTTAAGCCTTAACAACATCCTATATGTTAGAGTAAGAGTAATATCTATTCCACAAGGTAATTTTATAGAAATATCAAAACTAGACTACGATTTTTAGTTAAAAATGAGCTTATTCCATTCATTGATAAGAATCCAATCTTTGTTACATGATACACAAATAATTTGACACAGTATAAAGATTACAAATGTATTTCCTGTTTTGTATAAATATTCAAATTAAGTCACACATATACATTCAACCCTGTGTTAATGACCACTTGTGAATAGCAGCAACTTGAATACAAAGGTCAGTCTTAAGCACATACATATTGATATAAAAAACTCTAAATAACAGCCAGCCCTACATAAAGCCTATTTTCCCCTCCTGGTGGTCTATATACACATTTCCCCTCCTGGTGGTCTATATACACATATGACCTAATGAAGTACAATAAAATATAAATCTACAGTAAAAGTTGAGTCTATGCTTATCATAATAAATACAAAGTGTAAGAGAAAATATAAAACTACAGAAATATTTTAATCATAATTAAATTTTAATATTATTTCAACTGAACTCATACCTTCCAGTGCTTGACTTCCTGTATTTGTTAATCATACGTCCATCAGCAGACTCCATGACAAATTCGACATCATCATCAAATTCCGAATCCGGAACTCCAGTTGAGTCGGTGCCATTGACATCCCGACTGTGTAACGATATTTGTTGCACAAAATTACAGAAATGAGGCTTATGTCCTCTATATACCTGGAACGCAATCAGAGTTAACATAAAATAACTAAATGTACTGGGTGAAAATACAAAGAATATATAAGAATAACCAGTATGTGAATTCTGTGATTATCACGGAAAACTAACTTAAATAAAATTATACCATATGGTGAAATTGCAAGGAAGAACAAAATCTGTTTCAGTAAATATGGCAAGAAATAATATGTCTGGTTTAGAAAGAATGAAAGAATATTTGGACTGGACAGGTCCAGTAAGTAACAAGCTTTATTATAATCAACATAATATATAAGACTTTAGTGATGTTAACACTATACTTACATAACTAGGTCTAGGAATATATTGCAACTCTCTCCTCTGAAAAGACACAATATTTACAATATTTACAATTATCATATTTTGACTAAGAGTAAGAATATAATGTTAATTATATATAAGAATAAAGACAGCAATCATGACGAACACATTACAATCTAAATGCAACAACATAATAAATAAACTCAACAAAAACATTAATTGTAAATTTTATATGTAATTTTTATCAAACTGTATACATTTGATCTATGACATATTGATATGACTACTGTTTGTTATAAATGATGAAAATAAAAAGTATGAAAAAAATGCTCCTATATGCGTATGTATGGGAAAATACAATACTTCTACAATGAAAACTCTTGACGTTATGTCCACTGAAGCAGCTTGAGGGTCATTTTCATAATAAATATAATATACCATGATAAACATTATGACCTACACCAAAGGTGTCCCAGGACCACTCTCTATAATACACCATTGCCATTGTTAATTTTGAGACAGAGCTCTGGACCAACCAATCAGAGCATTTGGATAAAATAAGTCCCAAAACTTATCTTTCTAACCAAGGGCTTGGCTAAGTTTGGTTTATATACAAGGATACAAATAAAGAATAAAAAAAAATTACAAATTAAACGTGAAATTAAAATTTGTTAACTATTTGCATGAAAACAATACATGATGATATTAATTAACTACTTCCTAAGGCCATGTTTAAGAGACTATATACTAGTACATATGTATAAGATGCAATCCTAATTGGTCAGCATTCTGCTCTGAAATGGCGATGATAAATACCTAAGAAATTATAGCACACAAATCATTTAAACATGGCCTTAAGATTAGGAAAAATCAATAAGCAATAATCTGAGATTACGCAACAATTATACATTAGTTAGTGAAATATACATAAAATTTATCCTAGGTTCTTCTACAATCAAAATGGTTAAGTTCAGTAATAAAAATGAAGATCTGATAGAGGAGGTAATTAAAGATAAAAAACAAGTCAGTAAATGCATGAAGCCTCAATGACATCACCAGGCAATATTTTTCTGCTTCATCAGACAAGAATTCATTATCATTGCGAGCATGAAAATATTTTTAATTCAGAAAATACTTAATATATCTTACACATATACATTGTAAATTTGTATTATACCAAACACTTTTTAGATTTAATTTCTATTCCGTCGGCATATTTAGACCTAGGTCCAACTTTTCCAACTCCACTTACAACAAAAATCTACGCTAGCATGAGACACTTAAAATTTACTTTAGAATGGATGCAACATTTTCACCATGAAGTTGTTGAATAATTATTAATTTTAATACAATTTTAATGTTCATAAAAATGTATATTCTAAGATAAGCATATTTATCATCGTAAGCTAAACTAAAAGCGTTTATTAAATAACTATTTATTATCAGCCTTGTAACTTGTTTACTGCCTGGCACAATAATGCAGTGGCATTTCCAATAAGCAGGCAAATATCTATATCACTTCCCTGCCCAGGGCCGAAAAGTGATACATTGGCCCGCATTTTAAGCAATTTGATTGGCTGCTAGAGCAGGGCCAAAAAGTGATACAGATTTAAGCCGATATGGCGGCCATCTTGTATAAGTTATTTGCTTTTCATGTGGTTTTAAAACATTTAAAATGAAACTGATTCAGATTATAAAGTTATTTGATGAAATTGTCAATAGATATACATGTATGTGATTTGATATATATACTCCCTGTTATTTGTCCTTGGGACAGTCGTATTGGCCCTCGGCCCTTGGCCAATACGACTGCCCTCTGACAAATAACAGGGCCTATATAAAATCACTTCTTTATTAACATATAGTATAAACAACAACAGACAAATGTTGTGCTCAGATAACATAGTTAAACCGTAGTAATGATCAAAGTCATTTTTAACTAGTCACCATTGTTATAAGACCATACATAACACTTTTTATTATGATGCTGTTGATACACTAATGTACTGGAATGTAATAAGCAGCGTCTTATCTATGAAAATACTAATACAAATCAATAATTTACCAAAATATACAAAGCACAAAAAATGGAGCGCTGTGCAAATGACAGACACAAAAACAAAGGGACGTAACCGTTTATTAAAGTTATTGTATGATAATGCTCGGTTTTACGGTATTTAGAATTCTTTACCGTGCCAGGTGCTGTCCGGGGACGGTGATAATCTATATATCGTTGTGGTTGAACATTGGGGTCGTCTGGTCGAGCCGGCGAGACAGCACGTGACCCGCATGATTCTAAAAATAATTTACAAGCCCGTTGTGGGCGATTCGAATATAACTGTCTATGCGCGTGCGAGTGATCATAGCACCTAGAGTGTCTGTCAAAATATCTAAAATCCGGTGCCGGACTTGCTGGGTGTAACCGTAAATTAAGTCCCTTGTAATCATTTTCATACAATTTATTGACTAGTGCAAACCCTTTTCTAAGTTCATCGACAGTTCCCTTAGCAACAGATTCAGCCAATGTCCTTGTCGATCCCGCACTTTTTACCCTGCGCGGAGCTGATGACACTCGAGGTTTAGATGTGAACGCGGATGATGGTCTACTCCGCGGTACAAAACCCTCGGGATACTTTGGTTTCGGAGTTTGGCGCCATGGACGATCTTGAAGACGAACGCTCGAAGCACTTTTTATCCTCCGTTGAGCTGGTTTGATTTTATGAGGAACTTCACTTGACAGTCCACCGACATCGAATTCAACAAACGTGTCTGTGTCATCTTTTGAATGCAGGATAAAATTGTCCTTTTCAGACGGACTTATTTTTGTTTCTTTCAATTCCTTTTGCTCGAACAGTTTGTAACGATATCCATCCGCCAGCCACTTTACTCCATTATCGAACTTCATGACGATTTGTTACGTAGCACTATATTTATTCTTCACAGAATCAAGCTGCTATAGTGATGGAACACATTAACCGAATTTCTAATCTAGTAAGTTCGTTAAGGAAATTATAACGTGATGCTTAATTGTCTGAGAATAGGTACTACTTTAATTCAATCCATGTTTACCAGTCACAAGCATAATATACATCAGTTAAAACAATGAATCCGATGCTTAAACCAAGTCAATGTTATCATTGATCGTAAAGCTTGTTTCTAGCAGTTTCTTAATAAATCATTTACGGTGTAATCATCATATACGCCTGCTTACAAACTGCTCGGGTTACAACCAATGAATAATCAATGAGAAAACTAGTTCTATTCAATTCATTTGTCACACCCCGAATTTAAATTGATTTGAAGTAAGTCTATACGAATATATCGGATTTTATCCTAAGGATGTCATAACCTCTGTCCAAAACTGAAATAAATTGCTACAAACCTGCTATATATCCAGATCCAAAGATAAATATTAAGATATTATCGTCTGTACTTTATACTTCGTCGTCTGCTTATTATAAATGTCTTGCTTATTTTTTGTGGGGGGGGGTCTTTAATCATAATCTGGTACTTACAAAGTTTGAACTTAAAATATTCTAGGTTGTGTGTGTTCTGTGGACTCGACGTTTAATCAAATACCTATACCATACAATTAAAAAGATTGAAATAGCCGCTCTTTGCAAAAGATGAACATTTAGAATCTAAGACCGGTTGACCACGATTTCAACTTACTTTTTAGTTAGACAAACAAATAAGTCAAATAATTTCAGTCTGATTTTTTGTAACAAATTGGCCACAACGAAAGGTACATTTGTACACGTGTAAACGCTCGCATGACTCACCAATTCAACCATGTACGTTTAAAACTATGGTCCAAATTGACGTGGAAAAATTAAATGTATGAGTACATGTGGCGTCTGGATTTTGCGTGTTTGAAAACAAAATGCGGACAAAGTTTACTACAATTAACAACTGCCGATTTAGCTTATCGCTATCCGCACCGATTGAGTCGACGTGTATGTTCTTACTTTTTGATTGAAAAGAAATGATTGTGATTTTGTATTTTGTACTTAAAAGTGTTTCTTCGAATTTCCATAATCTGAACTTACAGTTACAATAAACTTTGCAGTTCAGTCGGATGCCCTGTATTCATTCAATAGAACTTGGCATGCAGGGGAGAAAACTCTTAAATTGCACAATGGAAAAATTCCACTGATTGGAATAAAAACCAATGATTTGAAAGCATGCTAATTAAAATTTGAAATTTTTCTGATTTTCTTACATATACATATGAATTGAAACAGTTTAAACGTATGCATTCGGTGTTACATAATCCAAATAACTAAACAGGTTATGTGGTATGTAAATAAATCGCCCTAGATAAGAAAATAGTTTCGAAGCTCATTAATTATTCAAATTGGCCAAGGATCAATTGTTATTGTTTGTTTATTGTTTTACAAATACTTTATTTACGACAGGCGGTCGTGGATAATGCCCGGTTCGTAATTGGAACGGTATAGTAAACAAGAAAGCAAGTCATTTATACCCACATGTTAAAACTATTCCACATCAGAGCCATACGCTGGTATCCTTCTCATAGATGCAACTCAACCAAAATTAAGGGCTAATTAAGCAGAATTGAATAAATATATTCACGATTTTCATTCATTGCCATACTCTAATCTAATTCATTGAATCCCATCATATACCATGTGACGTTATTTCGAGGTTTATTGGGTCAATTATATCAATAAATGTGTCCCACAATGTTGCCTTAATTAGAAAACGAAACAAATTAACACTATGATACTGCTATGAGTACTACGAACCCCAACAAGGAGCAAATTTCACATATGAGGAATTAAAGCTGTCCAGCTATAAGCCCACGGAAGGTCTGTGGTTTCTACCCAGGTGTAACCCTGGGCTCGTCCTTCACCCTTAAAACTAGAAAAGTCGCCGAATAGTGAAATGACCATGGTTGTTGTTGCGACATTAACAACTAGTGGGGAAAAACGAACAATACCCCGGGTTTCATAATACGTATTCGATAATGAATATAACAATAACAACAATTTGTTATTTGTTAACAATTTGATAATGAATATAGAGAAAGCATGCTAGATTCAATTTTTTTTTAAATAGTTCGGTATTTGAATAACATTATTTTGGACTTTTGGACTTGGACCAATTTATTGAAGTAGAATGCTACAATAACATGAACATTTATGATTTGCAAAATATGATTAAAGTTAAGCATCTACTCAGGGAAAAGGTTACAATTTTGAAAGACTTAATTTCCACACAAAGTGTTACAATAGAAACATGGCTTGGTTCGTGTATCATTTAAAAAATAAACGTGTTTAGTGTTATTTATGCATTTCTCTTGTTTGTATTCCGTGGTCTGACTTCTGCAACATTTTCAAAGTCACAAAATGTAATCAGACAGTTTGAAATGATTTGTTGTCTGATATTGTACTACCAACGAAAACACGACCCGTAGATTGAGTGAAAATGTTGTTTAACTAGACTTATAGACTGTTTGATGAAGGATTAGCCTGTTAATAGAGTTACCGAATAGAAGGATTCTTATGTCTTAGAGGACCGCATTTTATTTCTCAAGTGTTCGACTTACAACGTGTACTAACCGTGATTTTTTTATTTCATTAATGCGGACGATTGTTGGCGCGTTTCCATGAAAAATTCTACATCTAGTAAAAATACAAAAGGAGAAGTAAGTGCAAAACGCTGATTATTGTATCCGAGACAATATAAATATCTAATTTAGGTATCTGAATCAACTCAAATATATGATTGGTTGTTTTTGGACACAGTCTAAATATTGACCAATAGAAATGGTGCATTCTGAGACTGGTACTTTTTTATAATTTCAAATGAACACATTATCAGTACAGTCAGAATAGAAAGAGATAACTAAAAGACGACAACTTAGGCGTATTTGAATGACAAATGAATTTCCCGTCAAAATATGACCGAACAGAGAAAGCATTTTTAAGAGTTCATTAAAATCAAAATTACCAGCTTTATACCTAAAGATTATGCTTGACGCCTTTAATGGTCGTCCTCGCGTAGCAAAAATACCTTTTTTACATAATCTGCATAGCAATGTTTAATTTAGGGGGTTTTAGTAGTTCATATCTTAAGTAAAAATGCCAGTCATTCGATTAAAGAATACTTGGACAATTCAAATGATCTTAAACTGAAAAGCTTGTCTTCGGATAATTACTAATAATCCGGATATAAGTGTGTGGTAACTCGTTGATTAGCTGTCTGCAAATAGTAGATAAATAGTTCAAGGTCTTAGACTCCTACATACTGTACTGTATAGGCGTAATACATTGATATTATACCTTGGGAAAATAAATTCAATGACTCATAATAAATAATATTATACGACTCGTAGTGGTCATATTTCAGTTTAATCGTCATCAAAAATCGAAATTACTCATTAGTTGGAAATAAATAAATAATGCGAATGCCTCCCTTTGAAAAAATACAGACACTCTCATACTCGTGAAACGTCAGACATTTCCGTACTGTTCAAAGCATAAGTGATAAGTACACTATAGGTAATTAGTAGACAAAAGATTTTTACTGTCTTCGAAATTCACTAAATCTGTTTAAGGGACTGTCACTGATACACGCGGTAGCTTTTATTGACATGCAGGTGATCGTAAAATATGGGGTGACTGTATTATTTATGTCGCCCACGCCTTGAGACGGGTGTTTCTATTTACATACATGTAGCAAGTTGATTTTTTAACTAGATCTACTTCTTAATATTAATACAACGTATCGTTTTACAATTTACATACTCAATAGTCTGATCAACCCGTTTCTCCAAACATGTTTTACCAAATATTTAATCCCGTCAATTTGCGCAAAAAGTGTCACTTGGAAAATGGGGATCAACCGATTTATTGTCAAACTGACGACTGAATGTCACTGAAGGGAGAAAATATGAATGTGATAATAACCTTTACTAGTTCTAAGGTTTATTTAGTTGCTTATATTGATCTGTAACGGTGTTCTTTAAAGTGGCCACTGTCCACACTGTGGCCTGTATTTACACGCGGTCGACATCGTGTTTTACCTTTAATGCGCTTTAACGATTAAATGTATCCATCACAACAGGCCGTAGTCTGGTTCCCGAACGTGCTCTATAATTACGTCAGGCAAAGCTCAATAATGGCGGCCTTCAGTGGTAATGCATAGGCAAAGGAATATATTTATTTTGACTGACAATTTGTGATGTTATGCCTAATTTTAATTGTTTATGTACTAATATTGTAACAGCGGTGAGATGTTCTAATGATCATTCTTATTTGTTGATATATATACTTTCATGAAGTATCTATAATTTCGGACGTGACTCGTCTTGAGTCTTTATAGTTTCCGAAAAAATTGTTTGTGATCATCTAAAAAACGGACATCTATGATATATATTATATAATTAGGATTCATTCCCAACCCTCACAAGCACTTGATCACTTGATATAAGAAAATACCCATACTTTAGAATGTACTGTGGACGCCGCCATTATTGCGCTTTGCCTGACCCGATAACATAGTGTAAGGGGAAGGAACTCCAGACTAAACAGGCCGTCCTATACACGGTGGTCTGTATTTACACGCGGTCGACAACGTGTTTTACCTTTAATGCGCTTTAACGATTAAATGTATCCATCACAACACGCCGTCCTATACACGGTGGTCTGTATTTAGAGGCCGTCCTATACACGGTGGTCTGTATTTACACGCCGTCCTATACACGGTGGTCTGTATTTACAGGCCGTCCTATACACGGTGGTCTGTATTTACAGGCCGTCCTATACACGGTGGTCTGTATTTACAGGCCGTCCTATACACGGTGGTCTGTATTTACACGCCGTCCTATACACGGTGGTCTGTATTTACAGGCCGTCCTATACACGGTGGTCTGTATTTACACGCCGTCCTATACACGGTGGACTGTATTTACAGGCCGTCCTATACACGGTGGTCTGTATTTACACGCCGTCCTATACACGGTGGTCTGTATTTACAGGCCGTCCTATACACGGTGGTCTGTATTTACAGGCCGTCCTATACACGGTGGTCTGTATTTACACGCCGTCCTATACACGGTGGTCTGTATTCACGGGGTACTATAGTTACATATAAGCCATGTACATGCAGTACTATAATAAAACATGAAATACGACATTATGTGTTTTGTATTGGTCACAGAGAATCAGTGGACAGTACATCAATGCATAATATTTTCGTCCATTTAAAAGAAAAGTAAACCAAGCAATTCAAAATTATAGAACAACACCATTAACATCAAATATCCCACCCATAAAAATCTCTCTCACAGACTTTAAATTAGAAAATCTACGTAAAAGTACGTTTTGAGGAAAATTTTCACAATAGCCTTGTAGGTCGAAAAGGTTATCTTTTAACATTGTGAATAACAATTACATGCGCACAAACTATGGGTACCGGTGTCAGGATTAATTATTTCTTAATGGTAAAGTATATATATTGTTATAACGAATTTAGATTTCATACATAGAGTTCACTCATATGTTACGTATTCCGAACACAATACAAGGAACAAAAGTAGTCTAACCTAACAAACGAAACCATGTATGTTTTGACGAACGAAATACCTCTTAAAGTAAGTTAGGAACGAGAAGAATATTATGGTCCTTACGGTGGTGATTGAACACAGGACCCTTAGCAATGTAGGTGGACATTCAACTACGTCGCTAAAGACTTAACCCTACAGCAAAGCTTTTGAAAGCGGCCAATTTCCTACAATCACTACACTTTCAAACAACCTGTATAACTGACTATGAATATTATATCAGAAAAGTATTCCTAGACAAAACACATACAAAGCGCCCGAACCTTCCCCAAAATACTACGACGCCCCCTCCACCGAAAAATAATTCCCAACCCATAACAGAAACTTCATCAACACATAAGATGTAATTAAATATTAAAAGGATACGAGTTCTGTCTACTGAATAAATAAACGATTTTTCTGAATCCATCCGAATGAATATCACTCACATATAAATACAAATGTATATAACACACGTTGTTAAATCTTAACTATCACACCCACTCGTTTTGGGATTAGATTTCATATATAAACTTAACAAGTTAATATTTTCAGTATAGAACACTTTTAAAACCATAGCACACGTTTATCAGTCAAACACACTTGAACACAAATATAATATTTTTGCAGACAGATTTAAAACAAACACTTAAGTATTTCATAAAATCCGATAAGGGCAGCGGCTTTATCACGTGGCTTATCAGATAGTTACTATTGTCCGCGTGATTTCCTATGGAGTCCAATAAATAAACAACTATTTTTTTCAAACGATCTGAATTAAGGAAATATATCAAACGCGTATTTATCACATACTTTAGTCAATGTATTTTGAATAAATGTATAGTGCTAATCCGTTCTATTGAATGTATAACGAATGCGTGGATTTATGCCGTGTAGTATAATACCATATTTGTCACGGTTTATGGGCAGTGTGGAACATTACAATACACGTATATAACGGTTGTTGTAGCGAATTAATGACCATTTCATAACTCTAAGCCATTTAATTAACAATGACAGTAAATTTCAACAAAATGAATACAAGTGTGTATTGACCATTTAAAATAAAAATATACATTTTTGTATATAAGTACACGTATCTACTTTTAACGAACCGACAAAAATTGACTGGATCGATGGCCTGGTGGTAAAGCCCTGCAGGGCCGGTATTCACAATAAACATCTTAAGTAATTTTTTAACTTAAATTTGTCCTTAAATTCGACTTTTTCCTCAACTCTTTTGTACTAATATCAAGGACTTATATACATACATGGATTCGTAACTGCCGTATTAACAGTTTAAAGTAATCAAATCCCGCGATAATAAGACGTGAATCAACGGGAATACAAGCTATTGTTTACAAAAGCGAAAATACGAAAATATCCGTGATAATCCGAATGATAATAACAGCGAAAATATCCGTGGTATTCCGAATGTTTAATCTCGTAACGAAAGGATTATGATAGATGTCCGCCATCTTGGAATTTAAAATGTTCGACTGATGCCTTTTTCAATGCTTATACTTAGACTTTGTGGATTATAAATGTATCTCAATATCTTTAAGGAATTTGTTGCATCCTTTACCAATTTCCCGTGCCCAATTGTTTTTTTATATGTATATAAGTCCTTGCTAATATAAAGGAGGAAATTACAATAATATGATTTTATCTTTGTTCTAAACTTTTCCATGAACAAAATTTACACTTAAGTAAAAATTTCGAATTAAGTTAAAGAAAATCTTAAGAAGATTTGTGAATACGGACCCTGGACTACGAATCAAAAGGTCATGTGTTCAAATCTCGGTCCCGCCTTCCGATTTTTCAGGGAAGCCTTTTCAGTGTCCCCATCCCAACTACCCAGCAAAATACTGTGTTCAGAAATTCATAGGAAAAGGGCGAGACACGTATCGATGCTTTACACCAGGCACGATAAAGAACCAGGAAAACTGTTCGAAATAAAAGTAGGGATACAAATGTCCAGTTGTTGTTCTCCTGTAGCTTCTCTCCCCTCTCTAAGGAGAGGTCCTAAAATCACCATATATTTCGAATGGGAACAGATAAATAAATGCATTTTCTGCAAACCTACAAAAGATGTGTACATTTCTAAATTGTGTTCGACCCACTGTCTATTCTACGTAGCACCGTTTCGGACCAACACGTTTTAATATCGATTCTTTGTAATTCCGCCATGGTCCATTCGACTTTTCAATCAGTCGTATATTGAGGATTAGTTAATAGGCTGTTATACGTTCATGACTGCATCTATATCTCACATAAGTATTTAACATCATGCAGAAACTACTGTAAGTTCAGAATAAGAAACATAACAATATACACATTCTTGATGCAGGAGGGCTTTATATTTATGTAAATTGTTTGTATACAATGACCTATGTTGCATTTTCATTAGAAACGTGTGAACGTCAGGTGACCTTTACAAAGAAACTAAACTAACATGAACGAGATCGCTTTATCATGTGGCTTAAAACGTTAACATTTCTGAATTACACATTTTTCTACGAGTTGAACTTTGGTTCTATATGGTTCTAACCAGAAGAGGCATACATTTTTTTGTATATCAAGAGACGCCTCACGGATACAATAAAATCCGAGAACGACGGTCACCAAAAGGTAAAACAGTTTTGTACGTACAATTGCAATCGGAACTCCTCGGCGTTTATCTAACTAAAGCGTATTTCTCAGTTACGGAAATGCCCGAGTTGTTACGATTGGTACAGTTGATCATTATTTCAAGGTTAATTGGTTAAATGTGAACTGTTCTGAGACAAAGCATTAAATCACAGACTTCAGCTTACAGATCTATACAGACATTCCCCTGTGTCATGTAAAACATGCCATGTATATAAGATATACTCGTATGTATATAAAGCTTTAATACATCGTATACATATTTTATAGTTACTCCCTTTAAGTTTTAAACAAACAATGGCAAAAACATTTTATCATCTGAAGTCAATTAAGATTTATGAATCAATATATCGGACAATAAACAGGACCCTGATGAAAGCAGTCATCGTATAATTATACATGTACAACGATTAGTTCACTCTGTGAGGACATACCGTAGAACGGCGAGTTTAAGACGACAATAATCAGTTTCTCAGATAAAATTTTAATTAATTTTAATGCTGTTTCATGACCAGTTAATTCATTTGTTGTTTAACGGCCTATTTGACAGTTATGGTCATTTCAGAGCACACCAGATAGAGGGTAGATAAGATACAGGTGAACCGGGAACTAGTATTTATATCTTATTTCGAATATTTTTCCTTGTGCTTTATCGTGACCGGTGTAATGCATGATACGTTTTACTGTGATTTTTCGGTAGTTGCGGTGGGAACACTGAAACTGTGTCCCTGAGAAATTCAGAAGGCAGAGCCTAGATTCTTACCCATGACTTTTTGTTTAGAAGTCCAGCGGGTTACCCGTGGCTAGACCACCCGTGACTAGACCACCGAGCATACGTGGTTTAATTAACAAGTTGAAAAATGTTGAAAAGAAAAGATTGCATAATAATAAGGTGTTTATTGAAATGGTCTCTGAGTGAAGTTTTATTGTCAGGAGCATGATTGTCATGGTATCGACACTATAGTGTTGTCAGTAGTTCTAGAACTTAATATGTTCTTGCAATTAGAAGTGGCGGATAAGCTAACTATTATCAAGTCCTTAATACATTTAGCGTACGAAATCTGTAATTTCGTATAATGTTGAAAAACACTTAATGCGGCATGTTTGCGATCATAATACACAAACAACTCAGCACCTAAATCTGAGTGGCCTTCACAACGATACATTTTCTCACAAGGGACGTAACCACAATAAATTGACGGTTTGATGCATCATTTTGCAGAATCAGTTCCCTCCCTTTGACTCCCAATAATCTTTGACTGGTGCCAATCAAACGTTGTATATTGTCAAAACCGTGAACAAAGGCCATCATTAGGAAATATATATTATGGTGTTTATTTTCAGGTGGTATTTATTGTGATGTGGTTTAGTTATATGTTATCAATATGAGAATGGCATTTATTAACTGGGTGGCGTTTATTCGGAGGTAGTATAGTATAGAATGTAGATAAATTAAAAATTCATCAAAATGAAGAACGTTGACGTCAAGTGATGCAGTACTTTGATTACACAATATAACAGGTATACAATATGCACGTATTTAAGATTTTAGTTGAAACTCGAAGACTATAAAGCAATGCTTAAAATACAAATTTTGTTACCGCAAACACATAAACTTAACTGAGCACCAGGGGAATACTGTGGGACTGATTTGATATAGACATCATCTTAATACAGACATAAGTCCATACCGACTTTTATAATATAGAATAAAAAAATAAGAAAACCCTTTCAAATCTTAAGAACTTCTTATCCGGATTTCCCTTGGTCCGGACATGTCCAGATTTTAGTGGTTTTTCTGTACACAGGATACTTGTAAGGCATCAACTACCGATTTGATTTTTAAAGAATCTTTAAAAAATAGTTTGGTTTGTATTAATAAATGACTGACTCTATTTTTGGTAAAAATTACTATCTACCATAAATACCAAATCTCAAATTAATAAAATAACAAACCTGATTATTTTCATCTACTAAGTTTTTAAAGACATTGATCCCGTCTTTGTTTTGTGAGAGTGAATTCTTTCGCACACAGTGTTTATGCCAAGCCAAATTGTTTTCTGATATTCCGGCGGCTGTCTTGAATTTGTGCCTGTATTCCATATTTATAAAACGACTCCACGTTTCACATAAAAAAGATTTAGCCATTTAAGACCGCGGGCCCATGTCCTCTAAATGTCTTAATTTTAGATGAAACTCAGTTTTATTTATTTAACAAAATATTTATACGATGAACATTCTCGTGAGATAATTTCGTAAATTACTAGGCGCCCTTGGTTGGATCTTGAATGTATAGCTAAATATATAATTATTAACTTTAAGTCCGAATGTTCTCATAAAATATCTTTTTAGACTTTTGTACGTCCTTTACTTAAATTCACTAATCTCACTATATTGTCGTATAAGTGTAAACATCTTCAAAATATAATATGTTTCACAAATGTCAGCGTATAAATTTTTCATAATTGTCGCGTGTTTTCAATTCACAAATAATACAATTCCAGCATAAAAGACGTGTCTGTGAGAGATTTAAATCACGCTCACACGTGTAAATGTTTGACGCACTTGACGAACTTGAAGCTCATCAGTGGATTGAGAATAAACCAGATTGTCTACAATCACAAAAAAATCTAAAAGTGATTGTCGTCTTCAATATTTACTATGTGTGGAAACTTTGATAAATTTGGTCATTCCCACTTTTATATTTTACAAATTTTGTCTCGGTTTCGTTTAAAGAATCAATATTTGTCGATTAAAAGATAATTAAAATACTAAAATACTTAATAAGGATATTAAAAATCGTTCTTTTTTAGCCGCGCTGAAAATTGAATTGTCACGAAACGAAATTGTCATTTCGAAAAGGTGCGTATTTGATAAGTACTTGATAATAGTCTTTGGTTCGAATTTTACGACCATTTCCCGAGGAAGTGAAAAGCTTTGCTTAAAAAATACAAAAGCTCTCTGAAATCAAATGACTTATCGTCGATGTAAAAATCGCAAGAATACCTCCTTCCCCACAGCCATTAAACAATTAATCGACTCGTAGAAATACAATACAAGGATACAATTTTCTGTATACGAGTCAACTGATAAAAATATTTGTTTTGATATTATGGCGACCTTATGGATCCCAGACACGTCAGAAATAAGTTTAAGATTGGAAATTATATTAGATATGAGACACCAACAATTTGATAATGTACCATCTATTTAAATGAGATAGATCTGTTCATTTGCCACGTTGAAAGACTCACTTTCCTCTAAGAAAGCCTCTTTATATTGTTAATTTAGACGTTTAAACGCCCGTACGACGTAAATATGTTGATGACTATGTATGAGGTCATAAATTTGGTCAAACAGGTAAATATAACACATGGCACCACTTCTTGTCAGAATGGTGAGTGCCCGGGACAAGTCCACCTCCAGGATGGAGAGTACCCGTGATATGTTCTTCGTCAGGGCCTGCGTGACGGGTCGGTATGGCCTTTGACTAACTATTACTAGTCCCTCACTGCTGTGGGTGCAAATCTCGTCCGGGACAAAATTCCACATGTGCGGCAGCTTTTAGTCTAACAAGGTGTGTGATCGAGGTCTTCAACCATTGTTAAGCTGGAAAACTCGTCAAAATGACCCTGGTTGTATATTGGTTTGACGTTAAACACCAGTGATAAAATTTAATAATAGAATTATACCATAAGCTTGTTTGGATGCTCAAATTGCCATTTTGTAAATACGAAATAGAAGAAAAAGGAACATAAAGCAACTTAAATCCTGTTGTGCTCGTGCATGGCATTCAACAGAAAGAAGTACGCTGTTCGGCCATCATGACCAAATAAAACAAATGGACACATGGTGTAGTATTCATATGGAGCCAGTGATAGCAATGAAGACATCTAGAGAGAGCGCAGTACAGTCTGCATGGACGTAGAGAGCACGTAATTGGGACGTAGTATGAAGTTATGAACGCAATGGACCTGGTGACAACGGGAAACTGCGCGTGTAGTGAACTTAATGGGAACGTGATAGACGCAGTGAGAACCTAACATGGACGTAGTGAGAACCTGGATGCATCAGTTCTTTTCGAATTTGACCCCGTCCCCGCCACGTCCATAAACTTTTTCAGGACGTGATGGGAACTTTACGAGCATGGTGCAGACGTGCTCTTGTGTTACGGGGGCATTATTCTGAAAATGTTTAAACACAAAGTAAAAACATAATGAATACATTTGTGAAAAATCTTTAATCTTCGTTCATTAATTATTCTATCATAATCTGCTACTCGACTGTTTACATTTACATCATTGTAACAAGCATAACTAGCTCTACTGATTATATATAACATCTGTGTTAAAATATTATTGGTATCATACCTTTGTTTGATGTCGAATCACACATGGACTTATGGATGAAGCAAATGATAGAATAAATATCTATTTGCCTTATCGTAATACTGATTGGTAAGTTCAAGTTTGTTAAAATAAACTTTGAGATTTGTCTCTAAACTCAAATACACATCAAAATACGTTTAATACAATACTAATAGAATATATACATGCTTGTTGCAAGAATTTTTTATACAACTGTGGTTCGAGTGTTCACGAGGTCAATTGTAGATTTTTCCACTAATGGAAAATGACAATAGGCTCAAATCAGTTAACTACATGCATTATTCTAACCTACCTACTAAAGCTATATATTTTACAGAATCCTTTTTATTGTACTTTGGGTTAAAGATTTCTTGCTGTGTGCCGCAATAGAGTAAAACTGAACTAGTAAGCGATCACCTCCGAGTAAAAGCCACCCCGCCATCGTGTGAATAAAGGCCATTTATTCAAATACCGTTATTGATAATTTAGAACAAAATACAAAATACCCGCCGAATAAAAGGCACATTCTGTCTTTCAAAAGTGTGTCCTTTGTTCACGGGTTAACTGTTTTTCATAAAACGTTATACCTCTATATATATACATGTATACGATTCTTAACAGGGTGATCATCTGTTCTATAGTTTTTTATATATTTATGAAAAGCACTAAGTACGTCTACAATTTATATGTTACTTTTAATAATTTAATAGTGCCATCTTTTTTATTTCTTAAAACTGGGTGCGAACCAGTTCCACTACAATTGATAAAAGAAATGATTTAAAATTTTCATTTTACTTTTTCATTGAATACTCTTATATGACTAGAACCTAATCTTTTATAATCTTAATCGTTTTACAAATTAATATATTAATGACTTAATCCGTAAAAGTCATAAAGTTGGCAGCTATATAATTGTCAAATGATTTGTACGTGCAGAATGAATATGTAGTACTTTGTACGAAAAGTAGTGTGTAGTCTGTAATTGTTAGTTTGTTCGTTTGTTCGTTTGTTGATTTCAGTTTTACGCCCTTTTTCAACAGCCAGAGTCATAAGAGGCGGACTGTTCATCTAACTGTCGATCCTGTGAAGAACCAGTGCTAGACTCCCACCCTCCGTAAGAATTTTAAAGGGCTTTTTACCTAGAACAAACTAAATCGAGCATGTTTATATTTTAAATTATCATCCCAAGAGTTGACACCATTCATACGACAATTGTATACAGTTCTACTTTCGTTACCATTCCCATGGTGATAGGAACAGAACGATCAGTTTATGAGTTTTAGATTTGTACTTTTTCTGACCGAAATTTGTTGATTTATAGGGCAACGAACTTGTATAATTTATTTAATGACCTGACCACAACCAAGGATTGCAAAATATATGTCAAGAGGACCATTCCTGGACAAATTGTAGATTCGACTCATTGTTTTATCTACAGGTAATTTATTACAATAAAACTCATGAATGTCAATGATTTTGATTGATACAATGGACTTTCATGTGTGTTATTTCTATAGTTGCTATCATGCATTAAATACATGTATCTTTGCCGAAATAATTCAAATCAAATGCCGATCATCACTAGCATCTACCGATCTGGAGTCAGCGACCTGCCGAATGATCAAGGGCTTCTCGTCACATTGCAACCCCAGTCAACTATAACTACGCAGTGTACCTTATCTTGGGTCAGAAATGATGTTATATGGCTCACTTGTGTTTTATTTACAAACAAAAATACTGTCACTAGGAAATCAAAAGGAAACGCATCTGACTATTCAGATTGTCAATATTTGATGGAATGTCGATATTCAAATTTCTATATCTCAGCTGGGACATTTTTGTCCTAGTTTTAGTGATTAAATGTTCATTTTCTCCCCTCCATAACATGAATACAAATACATCGAATCTTGTTCATTGACTTCTAAACAATAAAAAGCAGGGCTCTTGTCATGGTCCGTTTTGCTCATGATAATCGACCGAAAACTAGTACATTTTTGTAATTAGCGTCTACTCTTTGGTAATGTTTACATGTACAACACTTACAGTAATTGGTATACGTAGAATAGAAAATCCCAAGGGACTGGTTCAATGCCAGGTTATTACTCTAAACCGATAATGGATCGCAATAGAAGATAATACCATTTCCGAACAAACACTGGGAGCTGCAGGTCTTTTTACTACATGGCATAAACAATCGACGTTTAAAAACTCAATATTCCGGCCCTCTCATCGGAAACATACATGACAACGAGCATGTATACGTATCAAATCGCCGGCGTAAAGGAGACGAAAATAATCGGACATTTTCAGCATCTACCGTTATATGGTAGACACGAAAATTTCATGTCTAGAGATCTTACATTCATTGTTTGACATTTACACGGGGTCTATTTTTGTTACTCATTACTCATCTAGTGTCATTTTCATCTAATATAATCATTATGTGCTAATAATCATTTTCATATACATATATTGTTTACATGTTGTTTTTATTTTCGAAAATGAATCCGAACACATATTATAATAATTTTCTTTGTTTTGTCTTATCGTTTTAAACACTTCTCACGAGTATCCATAATATCGCACTAATCAGTAATCTGATCCGTAAATGGGTCGGAACTATAACGAAGACGAATCTGTACGAATGAAGCGTTACAAGATGTTATTGTGACGCAGCCGAGTTTGTCTTAGAGACCGTTAATACAAATATTTAGAGGTTACCCAGGGAAAAAGTGAAATGTTCATAATACCTTCCTTACAAGTTGATATGCACCTTTTACAAAAGAAGTTTAGACCTTGAAATTAATGGAACGCCAGCTGATATTTGATATATGCACTTTTTGACCTTTGAATGGTTCTATTATTTCAAACCCTAATTTTCACAATATGTTTAACGAAGCAGACTTAAATGAGATCAGACGTATATGACAGTGTTGTGGGTAATATTATGTTTTATAATTCATACATTACACGACTGACTGTTTTATGTTCTGCCACATACTTTCATTACATAATGACGTCTTATATTACAGTTTGTTTCAATACCGTCTGCGCTTGGCAATTAGGCAACATGGTGGATCTTAATGTAAACAAATCATGTCACGTGTTCGTATCGATATGACATAAATTACGGGGAAATAATTGTGCTTTGTAGACCTTATTTACACATCAGGTATAAAATACGTAAATAGAAATAAACTACGACTTTATAAGCCCATACAAACAACAAAATCACGCATACGTCAGTCACGTGTAAATATCTTCAAAACTGGATGCCATTGTTCTGAAAATCTAGTATCAAATAGGCGAACAAAGTCGGGCGAGTCATCGGGAAATTAGAATGTAACAATTGTTCAGGTTAGCAATACAACTACGTGGACAATTTGAATACCATTGTCGAGAAGTGACCGCTATAATCAGGTGATCACATATACAACGTTAATTTCCATTGTTCACTTAACATCATTATATTTTATGTCCAGTCAGGTCCTATAGCAATTTTAAAATACACTTAAAACTACATTTGGGACCCAAAAACTCACCCTACAGAGGTGTCCTAATTATTGAATTCAAATAGATATAGTAAAACACTGCGGACTCCCTGAAAACTGGAATTCCCAGAAATTTTCAAGTCCCATTATTGGTATTCGAAACAGTTCTCTGAAACTCGGAATTCTTAGAGAAAACTGGACTTTTGGCCCAGTCCGGAAGGGGTCCAATCTAGACCGGGAGTTTTTACTGTATATTCTTGTTCGACTATAAGTGGCGAGGTAGTCTTACTATTGAAGTGATATTTAGGTGAAGTTATACTGCTATACTGATTTATTTTAAACGAGCCTATTATTGAAGCCACGATTAAATACAATTTCACATGACATCACTTGACGTCAAGTTTACGAAACTCTAATTTCCAAACAATACAATATCTACGTTAATTTACGTTACGTTACGTTACGTTACAGCATTTTCAAAGATTATTACAGTAATAAAATTTTCACACGGCGACATTACGCTTAGTTTCTTAAGCTTTATTCAGCCTGAATGTATGTATGACTCATTAGAAATGGAATCTTTAATCCTGTTAGCACAGATTTAATATAACTGGATTATTACCTCCAACTTTTCTAAATGTTTAAAGTTTATTTAGAAGGTTATATCGGGTGAATTATTCTGTTGAATACATATATTTGTAGTATGCTCAAATGAAAGAAACCAGAGTTTATAAACCAGTCTAAGAATGTAACTTTCTGATTGGTCCGTGTTTTATGATTTAGAATTAGCCAATCAAGCGTATACTAAGAATACTGAAACTGACTTTTAAATAACTCAAAGGAGAGTCATTGCTTTTAAAAATCTCTTGGTAGGTCATTTTCTATCATGGAAATCTATAAAAATTATAAACATTTCCAAAATATATCCACCCAATTTTGAGATAATTTTGCGAGTTAGGATCCATATATTGATAGTGATCTACCGATAGTGATTTCATGTAACATGCAACTCTAACGCTTATCATAACAATGACAAAGTTGTCTCGGTTTGTATAAACAATCATGTCGTTACTTAGACAAACTTTACCTAATACAGCAATATCTAAACAAACCAATCACGCCAATGGTACAATGTATATATTTCCGGCATTTACTATGAACAGTTGAAAAAAAAGAACAATCGCTAGAATAGAATGTTTCCTTCATAAACTAGGAGGTGACATGACAGTCAAGTTGCTGTGTTAGATAAGAAGAGACGTTTATGAATTGACGGATTTTTGGCCCATTCTCTCATCCTGTCATCTTGTCCTTACTTTGTTGTAATCTTTTTTTCTTAAAAGGAAGTTCTAGACGACACTGACCGGTACGATCTTCGGAATCCATGTGCGCTTTATAAATACATTACTAGTAATGAAAAGGAAAATATGTTCAAAAGGATCACCGGAACCCATCCAAAACTCATCCCGTAACAATTCAACTATCTACATAAATATGGGGACATGTAAATATGGGGCCGAGGGACCTTAATCTAAGCTGATGACTACATGCACGAATATAGGGTAAATATCAGCCTGGTGCAATACTAGTAAGCACTCATAATGTCACGTGACAGAAAATACGTGAAACGGTGAACACTACCATGCATGCAGAAACGTGCAACATCTCGGAACATAAACGGTGAACACTACCATGCATGCAGAAACGTGCAACATCTCGGAACATAAACGGTGAACACTACCATGCATGCAGAAACGTGCAACATCTCGGAACATAAACGGTGAACACTACCATGCATGCAGAAACGTGCAACATCTCGGAACATAAACGGTGAACACTACCATGCATGCAGAAACGTGCAACATCTCGGAACATAAACGGTGAACACTACCATGCATGCAGAAACGTGCAACATCTCGGAACATAAACGGTGAACACTACCATGCATGCAGAAACGTGCAACATCTCGGAACATAAACGGTGAACACTACCATGCATGCAGAAACGTGCAACATCTCGGTGAACACTACCATGCATGCAGAAACGTGCAACATCTCGGAACATAAACGGTGAACACTACCATGCATGCAGAAACGTGCAACATCTCGGAACATAAACGGTGAACACTACCATGCATGCAGAAACGTGCAACATCTCGGAACATAAACGGTGAACACTACCATGCATGCAGAAACGTGCAACATCTCGGAACATAAACGGTGAACACTACCATGCATGCAGAAACGTGCAACATCTCGGTGAACACTACCATGCATGCAGAAACGTGCAACATCTCGGAACATAAACGGTGAACACTACCATGCATGCAGAAACGTGCAACATCTCGGAACATAAACGGTGAACACTACCATGCATGCAGAAACGTGCAACATCTCGGAACATAAACGGTGAACACTACCATGCATGCAG
Source organism: Lutraria lutraria (assembly GCA_964023205.1). NCBI lineage: Eukaryota > Metazoa > Mollusca > Bivalvia > Venerida > Mactridae > Lutraria > Lutraria lutraria. The sequence continues at coordinate 28,479,923 of OZ026837.1, read as the reverse complement.
AAACGTGCAACATCTCGGAACATAAACGGTGAACACTACCATGCATGCAGAAACGTGCAACATCTCGGAACATAAACGGTGAACACTACCATGCATGCAGAAACGTGCAACATCTCGGAACATAAACGGTGAACACTACCATGCATGCAGAAACGTGCAACATCTCGGAACATAAACGGTGAACACTACCATGCATGCAGAAACGTGCAACATCTCGGAACATAAACGGTGAACACTACCATGCATGCAGAAACGTGCAACATCTCGGAACATAATGAGTGTGATCTCAAGTAAAAATCATGTGATGTCAAAAACAATTTGATGTATAAATGAAAAAAAAGTATTTAAAGTTATTTTTTTAAAAAACTACAAAAGAATAAACATCATTTTTTATATTTCTGTCGTTATTGTTTATACTGTAATATTTTCTTTCAAATAAATAACTTAAGATAAAGCACACAAATTTCTTTTAACAACATGTTTATGACAGCTTTAAAATTGTTTCCCAGGTATGTAAAAGTCATCATGAGGTAAATAGCCACATAATGTTTCTAAGTGGATGAACGTTTATCATGACGTAAACTGAGTGATGTTCATTTTTAATCTAAGGAAGGAAGCAAGACGTGTATGTAAGTAAAGATTCCAGAATAAACAATTAAACATTGGATACCATGTACACAGGGAACACCTCTAATACAGGTTATCTTTTTTTTAATTCGGAATCTCTTTTAAATCGGACTTTACTCTGCTCCGAATTATTCTGATTTGAATTATTAAGTTCCGGACTTTTCCCTGTTCCAGATTATTCAGTTCCGGACATATCCCTGTACCGACTTATTTTGTTCCGGACTTTTCCCTATTCCAGATTATTCTGATTTAGAGAGGTTCCACCGCATATGCAGGTAGTTTTATACCGCTAAATAAAACTACCTGATAATTGTGATAGTGATAAATTGCTGGAGGAAAAATAGAAAAATAAATATAAATAAAACAAACAAATTCATAAATTGCATTATTGTTAAAACATACCAAAGTTTCATGGTATTCCTGCAAGAAAATAGATCGCTTTAATAGTCACGTGAAATCAAAATAAATAAAATAAAGCTAGTGCAATGGTACGAGTGGTCAACACAAACTACAATAATATCAAATGGAGTGTAAGGCATGTGATCGTAATAAATAACACCAGATTGAATTAATGGTCGTTCAATGTTGTATTTCTCTCATTGTCTTTAAAGGAAAGATTCACGGACTGCAGGAAACTATCATTTGCCTTATTTGGATGATCGGCTTTTAAATACTTAGTTCAACTGTCAAGTTGCTAGTAATCTAACAGAAGTCATTGGAATGTATTTTGAGCAAAAGCATAGATTTACCCATTTTTCTGGGTATCTCCGAATGTGTAATACTGACGGCGAGTAATTAAACCCAATCCGATCTCCTCGGCGTTTGTCCAAAGAAATTGCGTATTTTTTCCGTTACGCAAATGCCCGAGTAGTTACGATTGATGGAAACCCGGGTGAAACATCAGCTCGGATAAAGAACGATCATTGATGCATGGAACACGGCGAAATTTCCTTATTTTGACCTGATTTTTGTTGATAATCATTTTGATAACATGTTTTATATAACGTGCCGAGCCCCTCAATCAGGTGGTACAAGAAATCTAAAGGTGCGAAGATATATTTTTGATATTGGGATATTTAGTATTTTCTTTATACATGTATGCATTCTTATTTATGCACCCCCTCTGAATATTGAAATGTCATTATTTATTGAATAAGCTAAGCCTTTTTACAAAACAAACATAGTAGCTCACTACCTACGCTAAAAAGATAGAAAAAGTCTACCACACACAGACACAGACATTATGACGTCCTACATCCACACAAGACGGTGTACAATGTACGATTTTATCTACACACAGGCACGCGGACGTACACATCAAGTAATACTTGTTGTTTTGCTGGACTTAAGATATGTTTAGGATAGAAGTGGGTTTGAGAAATAAGCATAAAATTAAATACTCACTGGTCCCCATTTTGACATTACCCAGTCAAGGAAGGAATCCACTTTTCCGAACTTTTTCGTGACCCTTTCTTTTTCCGAAAGTATCATTCCGCATATTTCACACGCATGCACATCATGGTATCCATTCTGTCCGTGTTTCCGGCGTTTCCCTTGTTGGCCTTGTCTTGATTGTGGGCGGGATTTAGGTTCAGGGACTACGACTTGATCGGAACCGAAAGATTCCAAATGATCCGGAAATTCATCAAGATTTGAATTCGGAAGACGATCACAACGCGTTTTGGTATCGTATTCCTCAGAGCTATCAGACATGTTTTCAAATTCATCATCAGATCTGAATACAGTACTTTGACTACGATTCAAATTTTCAAATGTCACGGTTCGTTTCAGGGATGAGAAGCCACTATCAGCATCACTGCGAGATATCGAGTTGCATCTAGATTTAAGGGCTGACTTTGGTGGTAGTCTAGTTTCGAGTCCGCTCACTGTTTGTATAGTTGATATATGGAGTCCCTGCATGGACGTATCAGCAACAACACTGTAAGATCGTCTGAAACTATCATAATAATCTAAGCTGTCTCGAACACGAGCTTTCGGAAGCAACATCATGGGTGCATCATTAATACTTATCTCCCTTTGTTTATTAGGTTTTCGCTTGTTTATGAACACTTCGGGTACAACCGGCGTTTCGGGTAGACTAACCCGGAAGTTGCTCTCCACCAAGGAGCAGCTAGAGGACGGTCTAGACGACACCGACCGGTACGATCTTCCGGAATACGACGAGCGTCCAGCCGACCGAGAAGCCCACGATCTGTATGACCGGGTACTCATTTTTATCCCTCAAATTTAATCGATAAAACACGACCTTACTTTTATTCCCTAATTTCATCCAATTGTAGAATTGAATAATTTATTATTTCAAGACCCATGTTCGGCCATTTTGTTGCAGAGAATAATCACATTTGTAAGAATTCCATTTCAACAACTAATTTCTGTTTTGAACAATCAATGATAGTCGCTGTTTTGAATAGGCCACCGTTTAACGTAATGTCTGCAAATAAAATAGAAAATGAATATTGACGTTTGTTGGTTAGCATATGAATAGTACAAATAGGAACACATTCACCTTAAATGACAATCGAGAATTAATGGTTTCAAACTACACAGTTAATGATGTTTACATTCAAGTAATGGTAAAATCAAGCAAAGCTGTACTCACGAATGTAAAATTCTTAAAATATCAATGAATCACGTAATAAATGAAATTTTGTGACATAAATCCATGCTTTTTCATAGAATACGTTTTGCATGTAGTTTGGTATGACACCGTAATCACTAAAACACAACTGAATGACGATTCCTCTAAACTCTGGATACAATTATTCACAAAGACAAATACCTAAGCACTCAAGTATCGTCTGGCAAAGAAATCTTTTTGATTTAGAGATCCGTTTGATTATCTACTTATCCGTGTTTAAATATATCTTCAAGAAATACTTATTTACTTAAATGACAAATTACAGATTACTTTAAAATTATGGAAGATTTTTTGTTTCTCAAATAGATATATTACTGGTATGAACAGCTTCAAAATCGCTCTCAGCAAAGTAAATATTGGATTAAATCCTTTAAAAGACATATTCTGTCATTTTTAAAGTTTGTTTTCGCAGTTTTTGAGACTAAGTGCGTCTATAATCGATTTTGTGATAATCTGTCGGCGGGGTAGGGATAGAAAGTTGCAATGACCCTTTAGATCTGTCAGAATTACTACGTAACACCAAAACAATAAACATTCGTGATTTACGATTAAACAATCTAATATTATGAAATATCAAAACGGATTAAGTCTATTGACCAAGACAGCAATATTGAATTGCAACCTAAAATGACTACACAAATATTACAAAGGCATACCGTTCAAAATTATTATCAAAATTGGAAGAATAAAGGAAAAACGAACAATACAAATGGATATACAAATAGCATAATTGTTATGAAGATAGAGGTGTTACAAAGTTTCGCTGTTGCCGGAAATAGAATTAGCCGCGCAATCTGAAATTGCTTCCCTCCAGGCCTTGTTCATCAAGTACTAAATTTCCAAATTAAAAAATCTTGAAAATCATTGTTCAGGTCATGACCTGTATGCTTAATGATATACTGACTGTACTTCAAAGTTATTGACTTAAAAAGTGAAAACCGAAAGGGAGGTTATACAAATGATAAAAGATTTAATCACACATTGGTGTTGGCGTTTGATTTGAAGTCATACATCGGTTCAGGAACAATACGGAGAGAAGACCCCGTGATAAAATGGACTTTGGGGAAATTTGCCTACCACGTACACAAGATCAAATTCTAAACTGATCCCAAACCAACCAAAAACGTGTAAAGACCAATTTTAAATTGCAAGCATTTGATTAGCATTGAGCTCTAAACTAAGTTTCACTTTTGGAAACTAAACGATAGTATAGCTTTCCATAGACGTCTCTCGCCCGGCGCGCATGAATTTTTATGCGGACCTAAGCACTACGCTTATTTACATCATCCATGCAATTGTTAAAATAGTTCCCGGTTCATGTTGCAGTGCAAGTCTATGCAAGTTCTGTTTCCATGAGTACTTTCAGTACTTTGATTATATGGAGGTTTTACTAAAATCTTCGATACCTTACGTTTTATATGTAGTACTATGGTGTCATAGATATGGCACAGTATTGTTAAAATATCGTATAATGGATAAACATATCACCTAGGGTCTACACTTCAAGCGGATGTATACATTACGTATTATAAGCTGTGACAAAATATTGATATTTGTACTTGAAATCGAACTGTTTTTGAAATTGTCAATAAAAGAACAGGTTATAATAACTAACCAGTGTTTGATCAATACAATCAGTAGTTTGTTTGTTTCCTGCGTTGCTCAGATTAAAAAGATCAGTGGAAGATAATCGTTGATTCTTGCTCTGCATCAATATAATGCTACTGAAGGCGTTATTGGTATATGATGACGGGTAGGGATGAAGAGGGCTAAAATTACTTCACTGAAATATGTGTTCTATTAAGCAGAAAAAAATCACGTGTCCGTAATAGAAATATAGCGCACACATTGACTAATCAAAGTACTGAAAGTACTGTCGGACTTGATTTTTACCATACGAGACAAAAGAGAGAAATGTGTACCCACATCGTTCGAGCCCATACAAATATTTTAACATTTAAAAATTACGGACCGATTTTTCATTCATATTGTAATGCAGGTCATATGCATATAGGTAAATGACATAAGCTAGGGCTTTACTATAGTCCCTTTGCTAAAATTTTAAAATGAAAAAAGCCTGATATTGGAAAGTTTAATGATTAGCACATTAATTGAGGACAATTTAATTGCATTAAAAACTCTTTATTGTACAAAACTAGTAAACAACACTTCAGTAACAGTAAATACAAACATTGATTCTTCTGGTTTTAACACAACAGAACATCGTCGCATTGAACACATTCAGGGTCACTCAAATAAAAAAGGTCCTGACACAGTAGAGTAAGACCTATATGACCTATAGTTAACCCGATGTTGCATGAAATTCAGACGTGATTATGTAATTCTAAATAATCTGGCGTAAAAGGAACTCTTAAACAGTAAATTTTAAAAGCACGTATCCAGTAATTTACGTTCGTATTTAGCGACTCGAATTTTTATTCTTAAGCCGCAGTTTTAACATTCAACCTTCGATAAATCAAACTCCCCACATCGGTTACGCTTTGCTACTAGCCACTGCGGGGAGTGAGTCTATAAATAGCGATTCCGTCATCAAAATAACACTAGTTGGTGTGAATATCCCGGAATACGATTAAATGAGAATTCGCTTTGTAATATTAAGAAATGTTAGAAAGGCACAAAACACACACATCGATGGTAGATTGTTGCAAATGCATGAATACGTCCGTGGAGATTTTTCTGAACTATCGAACGAAAACCGAAAGTAGAACTACTTTTACGGCAAGATATTTTATTGGACAGTGAATACGCGGTTTTAATTCTACGCATTTGAAAATCTCATGTATCTACCGACAAGCACTTATTTAGATACATGACTCTTTCCATGTAGTTACAATAGAATGATTTGAAATGTATTTAGATCTGACACACTTAATTGGGGAAAGATTCCAGATATAAACATACCATTTAGTTGCGTACTATTTCCTTTATGTGGCATTCTTTTAACCAAGCTGTTATGGAGTCCAGCGACAAATATAAGTCAACGATTACAAAGGACTTGATTTTGATAAAAATCAAGTCCAAAAACAATACTGCAGCCAATTTGGCAAGCAGAGAAAGTTGTGGAACAAAATTGGCCATTAACCGATTTAAAATCTACACTTTGTTCTTGGTTTCGCAAATCAGCAAACATTCATGGTGTGTAGGTATTTTTTTCAACACTGGACTGAACTTTAAAATACAAGATTTGAATATATACATGTATTTCAGGCATTAATGATATACATACTTCATGGACGTGGTATGAGTGAAATCATTTGAAAACTATTAATAACAATGAACTATCTTTTACAAATAATGTTTTATAAAAAGAACTACGTTATTATTAATTAACTATTCAATACATAGTTCCCACATCTACAATATTTACCTCCCTTGGCGGCCATCTTGCTTGGCAAATTTCTTATGCGCTTAATAGAAAAAAATCAGAAAATTGGTTATTAAACAACTTAATGTATAAAAGATAACTTAATTATGAAGTTGTTACGGCCATAAGGACATCAGGTTTAAGAAAATGTAGTTGTCACATATGAATATCCTATATTTAGAATTATCAAAACAAAAATATAAATATCTTCTATTAATGCTTGTTGAATTTGCCAAGCAAGATGGCCCCCAAGTGAGGTAAATATTGTAGATGTGGGAACTATGTATATAAGCCGCGTTTTCACTTCACATACAAGGCCGATATAAAGCTCGTATCGAAATTATGAACAAAAAACTCGCTTATTCCATCATGTATTTTAAAGCATTTATAAAGAGAACTATAGATTAGCTTCTTTACAATTAATTGTCTTCATTTCAGTGTTTTCATACGCACGTGTAAAATACAAGACTGGACTAAACATGAATCATGTACAGGAAACATGCACCAATACTTTTCTATCTAACAATACAGAAGAACAGGGACCTGCACGGGTAATCGATTCGTACTTAATAATACTTCGAAACCGTTCGCACTTGATAGTATTCGTAACTATATATTCGACATAAAATGTCGCCCGTCACTTCAAATAAGGTAGGCCTAATCTGTTTGTCTTCCTTGATAGTTCATATTTACTTCATACAAACACTTTATTTATTTAATGTATTTTTTGAAAAGTAATTAGTAAGATAAATATCTGCTTCGTTGATAACATAACTGCACGATATCAAATTTTACTCTTTACGGAATTCCAAGGTTAAACAAACGTTATGTTTTTAAAAAATGTGTTCACTTCATTAAAGTTTTTTTTTGTTGAAATGTTTAATACCATTGCTGATATAAGTAGGAATATATCCATAACACCTTCGAAATAAAGAAGTAATTATTACTATATTTGTGTAATATAACGTCATTGAACGCAATGCCGACTTTAAAATAGAAGAAACTTCGTTGTAAGCTTAGTTGGTATATAGCCTAGACTGTTGATCAAGAGGTCGCGGGTTCGAGTTCCTAGTCGGAAAGATATCTTTCTCTATGACATCTGACTGAAGAGACAACAGTCATTTATTTCCCTGTCCATTGAGTCCTATTCATGTATTGTATTCGTAAATTGGTAGAATGGAATTTGAACACAATGGTAAGTGCCTACCTTATGAAGCACTGTCACATTTGTTTACAGTAATGTAAATTAGCTTTAACGGATTTCTTTAAAAGAGGCGAGGATTTAGGGGTTAGAATAAGCCCTTACAAATGTGATGACACGTGGTGTTAATTGTTATCTTTCGAAGAGTTCAAATCTTGTCACCTGTCAAGTCATTCATCATTATAAGTACTTACACATGAATTTGCACTCATTGGAGATAGAAACAAATGACATCCGAATGACAAACGCGGAATTCGGAAACCCTCGAATCGTACCGTTGATTTCATGGTAAAAGTTCAGGTTCACTTACTATACGTCGTACTTAGAGAAGAATGTTAAATTACTTTTTATCGTCTTATGTATCTGAATAATGAACACTTGAAAAGTAAAACGAGCATTTTCTCGTATTTGTTGTGAGACCAACCGCAATGTTCTACAGTCCAGCATGTGAACAAAGGCCGCCATTGACGACAGAAATGTGGCCTTCATCAACAGTTGGTATTTATTCAGAAGTTTATCTAGAGAACATAAAATCCAAATTCGTGTGTAAAGAGTTGCCAAATGTTCCGGTTAGGGACAACCATTAAAAAGATACTGTTATTCACAAATTATTTGGCAGTACATTTAGAATTTACGAATCTGGAACTTAAAAAGTAGACTCACGACGTAATACAAAAAGAGCACAGGATAATAGTTTACCCGTGGGCAGGGTTTTAGTTATCATGACATCGACACGAACGATGTCCAGAAACCATACAGAAATGTATCACACGAGATTTATCTAGGTACCCTCGTGTTGTATATCAACTCCCATAGGAAAGTAGGCCTATCTAACCGACTTATTTTAAGTACAGTACAATTAACCTCCCCAGAGCGGCCCTCTCTTGAACAACAATCTCTCTTTAACAACAGCTTATTTTCTTCCCACGACACGATTTTACTATCAATTTGACCTCTCAAGAGCAACAACCTCTCGACCACATACACGGTAATTTTATTACTCCAAGAAGATTTCGCCTTGGAGAGCTTGCTATGTATTGTTTAAGTAATTAGCACAAGTCAGAAAACAGCTGACAACTTAAATGCCAGAATATAGTCTCACGGAAGTGTTCAAATGTGGACGAAGTTTCTCGATCATTACCGAAATTGAACGAAAAAGATCGATGTAATCCGTGTTACATAGTATAATTTCGGTTCCAATTAGAGAGAAATATCGCAATGGTGAATTTAAATTGTAAACATGCCTTCCTTTTTTATGACACTATAGCCTTTATCTAACTATTTGTGTATCGGCTTTCAGTGTGTTTTCAGTTAGAAAGAGATCCAATTCATTGTATTTTTTTATTTAATCTTACAAGGGTTTATATGGTCGTTTTTGTTTATCTCTTAGATTTAGGGGGCACTTTGACATGAATATACGCTAGTTAACATAATACTGTTTTCAGATATTGGGATTTGAAAATTCCTTAGTTGTTCAGCGATTGTCATTCATTTTTCATGAATTCAAAGAGACTTGTTTTATAACCGATGGATTTCGAATCCGCTGCTCATGCGCATCACATAGAATGATTTGATTAAGGCAATCAAATGAATTGATCACTGGGCCCGGCCTGTCAGCATGTAATTCAGTCCGCCTACCCACCAACCGTCATTATACGTTTCAATTAAGCATTATTTGATTGACATAGGTTAATTTATTCGTCCACATTCAATTCCCTTCATTACTGATAGCCCTCATATTAGAATTTCGACTTAGTTTAGCTTTAAACTAGAATAAAAATTTGAACCAATATTCAATTGTACCTAGCTTAAGCACGCATTGGTCTGATATAACCCTACACTATAGTGTCCACTTTCACTGCTAATATTCATTAAATCTTTATCTTTATTTGATTTATTCAACCTTTGAACAACATTCCATTTGTATCTGGTCAATCCGATCGCGATTACATACAAAGGGAAATTTTAATGAAAATCACCAACATTGTGCATGTGCGTTTACGGACAAAACTTCTTTTAAACTGGTTCAATGGCGCGAAAAAAATGAGCTTTTTAAAAGACCCATCTAAATCTCATGTCCGAGATTGGTTGGTTTTGATTGGCTGGTTTTATTCATTGCTCATAAATTGACCAATCAGAAAGAATAGTTACCAAAGTCAACTTCTACAAACTCGCGTATAGAACTCATGACCAAACTAAAAGATTTAAAAGATATTTCTTAAACCGTGGAAGTAATTTTTAAACATCGGAACTGTTATCAAGTTAAAGAAGTACTTTGATAACTTATCATGAAGTATTTTAATAACTTAGTATGAAGTATTTCAGTAACTTAGTATGAAGCATTTTAATAAATTAGTATGAAGTATTTTAATAACTTAGTATGAAGTATTTTTTATAACTTGGTATGAAGTATTTTAATAATTTAGTATGAAGTATTTCAATAACTTAGTATGAAGCATTTTAATAAATTAGTTTGAAGTATTTTAATAATTTAGTATGAAGTATTTCAATAACTTAGTATGAAGCATTTTAATAAATTAGTATGAAGTATTTTAATAATTTAGTATGAAGTATTTCAATAACTTAGTATGAAGCATTTTAATAAATTAGTATGAAGTATTTTAATAATTTAGTATGAAGTATTTCAATAACTTAGTATGAAGCATTTTAATAAATTAGTATGAAGTATTTTAATAAATTAGTAATAATATTATGATGTATCAAAATCGTTCGTTGTCAAGTTGCATGTGACTCTAATAATCGCAAGGAGCGGAATTAGGGACTTCCGCCTGACTCCATTAAGTCAGGACGGGATCGACATTCTACGATTCTCACGACAAACTGTGAGGGAGGGATTAATGGATATCCTCCAAATAAAAAGAAAAAGATATACATGAAAACAACAAAATCTACCCTCACTCTATGGAATTCAGTCAAGTCAACAATCCATAAAATAAATGGTCATAAAGAATTGCTAAAAGTCTAACAGGGCTGTTATAGAGAATCGATTAAAGCCAACGTAGACCTGAGAAAAAAAATGAGCGAGGGAAAGGCTTTGAACCAATAATAGAACGTTTGGGAATAGGTATAGAATGAAGAGAATGCTACACACGAATAAATGTACGGTAATCAAGTTACTTAAAATGATGAAAAAGCAATGTCCAAGATAAATTCAGCACTTTGTAAATAATAGATAATTTGGTCGCTCAAAAAATGGTTAATTAGTTCCAGAAATGTTCATGAATAATGCCAAAGATGAGTATAAAAAGTATAAAACACTTACCAGCGTTATAATAAATCCATGTTTTATAGTGTCATAAGAAGTATTCAAGTATTTAAAAAAAACACTCATGAAATTAAGTGCATAAATATTTTTCTATATAAGTAAATTAAAATTTCAAAATATGAGTCCAGCGGAAATTAACTCTGATTTTGGAACGACATAAGATATACGTTAATTATCCGTTACACACAACATTCCTTCACCTATGTGTTCTAAATCTCGTAACGACCCATGCAAGTTAAACGTGGAATAAATATTATGACACTGTGTACGGTTTAACTCGAATTTCCATATTTTCTATATATAAGACTAGTGTTATAATTAAACAATTATTATATTTTCATAGTGTCGACAGTTAACAAGCTTTGTACGGTTACAATTCTTACGATTTAAATCCATTGTGTGCTTAAATAAGTTTGTATTGACTTTACGCCAATCCAATGAAAGCAAAGGACAGAAGATTTATATCGGATAGAAAACTAAATTACCTTTTTTCTTTTTGAGGAGTGTGACATTTGGTTATTATATCTTAAGATCGTTAATGTCAATATTTTTTATACAATGTAACGTATCAGAGAGTAAAATCGCTGTGATAAATTATATCCCTTGAGAATGAAAATATGATACAAATCAGGTTAAAGGCCTGAGTTATGATGTTTTATGGTTCTATCCATATGTTAAGTCGGAATAGACTTTCCAGTTTTTCTTTGCGAACAGTCAATGATTTTACAGCGTTCCCTCTCGAAACGTCACCTCCACACAACGGTCCCCTCTCTGTAACGACGTTTAATTTTCGTCCCTTACCCTTTTTTAAATCTAAAATCTCACCAGTTCTTAAACTGAGATGTAATCTCGATGTTATATAACGCGAGATTGAAATGAATTCTCATTTTTGTGTCAACCATAGTTTGGAATTAATTCCAATAAGATTATAGTATGTAAATTTTAAATTGTTCTTTTTAAAAGTCAATTGATCTAAGTAATCGTTTAAAAGTATTGCAGATGTCCATATTGTCTGTAATAAGTAATGATAATGTAAAATCAAAAATGAGATTTGAGTTTCGGCCTACAAGTCACTGACAAATAAACATAAGACAATTACAGATTTATACGAGTAATCATATATTCTTTTAAACGTGTTATACATGTAGTGGTACTCATTCATGTGTGTAAGTAATTAATGTTTTTTTTTGTTTTTGTTTTTCTTTTCTTCAACTCTCACTAATACATATATATTTTGATTGCATAAATGTAATAAACTATGTGTATAAATCTCCGTAAAGGTGGAATCTAAGAGTATATAATGTTTGTCTATGTATGAAATTTTAATATCCATGTTACATGTCGTATAATACCAAAATTTCAGTAACCGTCTAGATTGTAAATATGTAATTATCTTAGATTAAATTGACAGTGACTTGTAGGCCCATTGGGCCGGGTGCTGCAATCTTGTAAATAATATTTATTTATGTACACTCTGTAATATAGCACATGTCACTTTAATAAATACTTTACTTACTTACTTACTTACTTACATATGATAATAATATGCAATATGCATATTGTGAATTACAGATATAGACAAATACTAGGGTAACAAGTTAATATACCTTATAAATTACAGATTTAGATTATAGATGACGTACAGATTTAGATTATAGATGACGGAATAACATGCTACATAGACAAAGTAAATTACATATTTGATATACATAGATAGATAGATAGATAGATAGATAGATAGATAGATAGATAGATAGATAGATAGATAGATAGATAGATAGATAGATAGATAGATAGATAGATAGATAGATACTTTATTTCAAATTCATTAGGCCGGAGGCCTATGTGAACATATATACAAATGTACAACAAATATTGACATACATTACAATAGACGTAATAGAAAGCAACTGGTCAATATTAACAAGAGAACATTGTTGTAGTCGTTAATAACAATATTATAGACAATATACATATTTAATGGTACAATGATAGAGAGAGAGAGGGGGGGGGGGGGGGGTCGAAAGTGATGTACATTTTCTGGTTCTTTGACAAGAGAAAACAATAAAATCTCAGTTATAGTCTGAACATAACATAAAGATGAAAGGTAAACAACAATACATACTAAGTATATCATGATACGCATCTGAGAAAAAAGAAAGAGGAAAAGATGAGAGAACAAGTTTTTTCGACGGAGAAGGTGTACACTTTTGTGTTTTGATTTTGCGTTTATATGACTATACGTAAGTTACATGACATAAAACATATATACATATACGTGTACAAGTTAAGATTTAATATATTACATAAACTTGATAAAGTATAACATCATTAATTACAGATAATATATGTATGTATACACACGTTATTGAATTTCTGAAATATTTTCAAAAACTTTTCCCGATTATCTTTGAAGTAACAAATTGCAGATGACAATTTAATAATTGACAGTAAATGTAACATTAGACACACTGTTTTAAACTTGGTTTGCAAATTACTGGTCCAAAAATATGATGTTTCATATTTTAAATATGAAACATGTAAGCTCAGACTAATGACGGTACTAACCAATTATTATAACTAATATTGAAAGGTATAAAAATACGTACAAACCATTACCATTGCATTTCATGTAGTATATTTTCACTGTAAATATTTCATTCAATGATTGTGTAGAGATCGTAACTGTCCGTTTTACAGAAACTAGTCAGGAAAACGGCGCTAAACAGTAAGGATAGAATAGCTGCACATAAGGTAAATTGTGACAGCAATGATTTTAAACGGTAGAATCAGCTAAAACTAAGAAACTAATACTATTTTATAACTAGTCTTTTTGATTTTATTTGTTGTCAACACACCTGTCATTGACCTTTGTGACAGTCACATAACCTACATTATGTACATATACAAACTTTTTATTTGTTTTTAACCCTCGCACATTGAAGATCTTGTTTCTTAGACTTTCGGAAAAAAACTCATCCAAATCATTTGAATAAATTCCAGCTTGACGGAAATTACCGACTTTGCACGAAATAAATATAATTGAAAACGCCAGACAATCTTCTTACTATCGAAAAAAAGGAAAAATAAATCGAACTTTAATCGCTGAGAAGACAAAGCATCCGTAAACATGAAACCTATTGCGTTGCTTCATAAATATGGAGTCTTCAAGTTAACTAGGTTAATTGTCGTGTCGCCGAACACAGGCCGACAATAGACTCAGACTATTGACTTAATTATCTTAACTATGGATTCACAATCATGTTTCAATCAGTCACCAAAAACGACATTTTAGTTTAGACGGTGAACAAATAAAATAAACAGAATCTAAAGTGTTTAGACTTAGCAGATCTCCTGTATATAACTTTTATTAATGAATAATGTATTAGCAATCCTAACGTGAAATGAAAGAAAACATAGTTTGCTGATATCTAGACCACACTAAGCGAGAGAATGATTTTTGAATAACCCCAAGGAATATTAAGTAGTATAAAATGTTTATACATATACGAACGTAATTAAATTTCAGAAATATTTTCAAATTCTTTTCCAAACCATCTTTGAAGTAGTATTGCAAATAACGATTTAATAATTAGAGTGATTACAGATCCGATTGACTGTAAATATGAAATCAGACACGCTGTTTTAAACTTGGTTTTCAAATTGCTATTAAAAAATATCACCTGATGTTAGATATTTAAATACCAAAACTTTATACCTCCTAGTCAACGAAAAATTAGTGTAATTAAAGTACAAAACCGGATTTGAATATCGGTCTCAAAACCTAAGCATGGAATTCTTTGTTCAATGATGTACGCATACAATTAACTATTTTTCGTTCAACCTTAGTATATAAAGCAATAAATTCAAAAACGCATTTAGTTCGCATGGTTTGATAGAAATGTCAAAGGAAGGTAACTCGTACATCTCTAATGACTTTGGGTGTTTTTTGAGAGCACAGAATTATCTCCCACCTTGAACAATGCTGCTACATGTCATATATAACGTATAATTGATAAACCTGTTAGAATGGTTGGTATACATGGTGCAATGTCTAATATAACACCGAATGATGGTCAGACCATTTTATTTACCTCAACATTTGATGGAAATGGATACAACAATCCTGTTCACAATGTTTCAATTTCAGGAAATTTTGTATTAGGTAATTACAGACTTTCCAGCCACCTTTAAAAAAGTAGAAATTAAGTAGGAATAACATTAACGAAAGGTAGGAAAAGGTAGGAAAAAGAAGGAATTTTGTAAAAATGAAGGAGTTTTAATACAAAAACAGCAAATAAATTTCTTACATTTACCAAGACATTCATAGATACTGTTCCATGATGAATCTGCGCTGAAAGTCACAGATATCTTTTGTACTATACTGTTCAGATCAGCATGTCAATGTTCTTTAATGGGTTGGCAGTTTGGTATCAGTACATGTAGTATTACCAAGGTATGGCAAGACACCTGTCATTTCAGCTAGAATAATCTTTCTGTGGATAAATCTCAAACAGTACCACGGTGCGAATACCACGTGCCTTTTTGCAAAGGATGGGTGCTCCAACAATGGCGGATTCCGTCGATTCAGGTAAGATTTTTCATCCTTGTAGTCTTATATGTACTTTATATTAAAAATGCTCTTCGCTAGAGCCCGGCCATTTCAAAAACTCACTCTCGGTTATAGATTATTTAGCATAATATCCCCTATTTGGATCGTAAAGTGTCACCGCGCATTTTTCATATACACATTGTAAGTAGCTAATGTGGGGTGATTTTTTTATATTTTAAGGAATTATCCCCTTTGGGCGGATTTACACGGTTGTTAATTTGGCGCATGATAATAAAACGCCTTTCTAACACGTTACAATCAAATATTGTCGGTTAATTCTCCAATTTGAGATGTTATAGTCAGGGAGATGACAATGCTAAGGATGGGTGACAAAAATATTATGCTAATGTTGGGTGAAAATGCTAAGGATGGGTGTCATAAAAATGTAAGAACTTTCATCCTTGTTAACTGGCTCCAGATATGCTTTTTTCACAAATTTTAGTTTTATCGGTCGGCAATTAACCAGAAGCCATTGTCGAAGAATATTGACATCTTGTTTATAACATACAGTGATCTGCGATTATTTGCAATGTATGTTTTCTTATTCCAGGTGTAAAGTGTGTCAAAAAGAGGTAAACTTGTCACTGTACGCTGCGAACAGGCTCCAAACGAGACTTTCAATGCAAAAAAACTTGATATTTCCACCAACTGACAATGCCAGCAACAAAAAAAACAAAAAAAACAACATAAGAAGTATACTTATGCGCGCAGTCATCAGCGCACCGGAAAAAAACTTAAAATCACATCGCATTTCTCTACACAGCTGAAGGGTATCCATTCCCTAAACACAACGACTAAGCTATTGAAAAGTAAGAGGATGTGAAAGACTTGCGGAGTTTGCAGTGACAAAGATACAGGAACACACGGATAAACATGCCGAAAAGCTCGATAGTGACTTAAGATGTATCCACGAGGATGGCGAAACAAGTGTAAACCTTGCAATAGCTGATGCGAAAAATGCTGCAGAAATAGTAGCTTAGTGTCAAAGAAAGCAACATGAACGAAGTATAAAAGAAAACAACCGTCGGAAGTTCTTGCGTATCAACAATTCGTTCCATGACACTTGACACTGTGGCTTAATCCATAGCAAGTGGAGATATGTATTGTAACACTTAGGTAAAATGATATCTTCACAAAAACGAAGCATCTTTGTTGTTTTATTATTTTGTTGATGTCGTTTTAGAATTTGAGCTCAGAATGACCGCTCATTTGTGAATTTTATATATATATAGTGACAGAAATATCCGGAACATGTTGCTTCATGTAGACCGGAAGTAGATTCGAGTGTATTGTATTACCAAGGTAAAGAAGAACTATACAACTCAGTGTCTATAAGTGGTGGATGAACATTTTCCTCGATAACAACAATGACTATCACGTTAAAAAATGGCATTCTTCTACATTCGCTATTTCTGTTTGCCTGTTTCCGTAATGAATTACATATTCATACTCACCATCATTATTTAACTGAGATGTTACTTGCAAACTGAATTTAATAGAGAAGCAATCTGTTCTAATCGTATTTCTAAATCAATATATTATTAAGATTTTCAAATTTTATACTGTCAAAATAGCGTTTTCTTGCTAAATAAAGCATTCCGGGTTCTTGGTATAAGTATAATGTATTCAGAGCATTGCTCTATTTTCTGAAATATTCAATGATAAGATCTACCAATGGAAAATTATAACATTTATCAGTATGACAGTATTTTAGTCC
Source organism: Lutraria lutraria (assembly GCA_964023205.1). Lineage (NCBI taxonomy): Eukaryota > Metazoa > Mollusca > Bivalvia > Venerida > Mactridae > Lutraria > Lutraria lutraria. The sequence continues at coordinate 28,462,436 of OZ026837.1, read as the reverse complement.
CCTACTGGTTTCAACGGAGCAAAGGGGTTCGGCAAATAAATTTTGACCAAAGAATCACCTTACACTGTATATAACCTCTTTGAATCGGAGGGGACTATACGTTTACCTTCCGTCTGTACAGTGTGATTACTCGAACAAATACGTAGGCTATATATATGCAACTTAGGGTGTAGTTACTATAGTTGAGCAAAAAATATAGATTAGAAATCCTTTTATTTTTTTGGTCAGACTAAAAGATGTACATACATCGGTCCGACAGGGACTGATGTATGTGTTGCAGTAACCCGTCACTTGTTACAAAACCCTTATAGTGACATTCGCTTTTCTTTTTTTCATGACTAATTCGTCATCCCGAACTGTTAATTCGTTTTAAAACTGAGGTTAACAAAAATGATGAGCACTATTTATTGTACCCGATGTTGTAAATATTCTATTAAATTATGTATTATATAGGTCTGTTCTTAAGTACTACAAGCCATACATGTGTGTATTTATTCGATTTAATACCACTCGTCTCCAGTGTTTAAAAGTGCATACCGTGCCAGCTGCTATGAAAAGCTAAGGTGATTGAACCATAACGTTTCATTGTCACGAAATGCCAATATAAACAACACAATTATACATTGGATTATGCTCTTTATTGTCATTATGATTAATATCTGATTCTAAACATGCTTAGATCATTAAAATTACTTCGAATAATATTTACCTGTTTTCAATTTGCAACAGATGCGTTACATAAACCAAAGACAATGGTACACAAAATATGAAAATTTAATTAAATAAACAACATGTACACATCTCTTTTGGAGAGTGTGGACATTGTTGCATATATCAGTATTGTCATTGAAGGAACTCAATTAAACCTAGTCTCCCAGTTTTCAATGATCAGTTCATATCAAAAAATGTTTTAACTTTATTATGACAACTTTATATGAGAGTGTCACTAAACGAATTGATCTCGTTTTGTTGACGAGCAATAACTTCATTTTCTTCCATACTTCGTTATGTTCGCTTTCTTGCAGACCAACTGTTGACATTCTGCCATTATAGGGTTTTGTGACTGTGTAAATGACGTTATCAGTTTTTTTTTGTACTGAAAGTCTTTTTCGAGTCGGTTCGCAGCGTGAAGTGACAAATTTACCTCTTTTTGACACACTTTACACCTGAAATCAGAAAACATTTCAAATAATCACTGATCACTGTATGTTGTAAACAAGATATCCGTATTCTTCGACAATGACTTCTGGTTAAGTGCCGACCGATAAAACTAAAATTTGTGAAAAAAAACATATCTGGAGCCAGTTAACAAGGATGAAAGTTCTTACATTTTTATGACACCTATCCTTAGCATTTTCACCCAACATTAGCATAATATTTTTGTCACCCATCCTTAGCATTGTCATCTCCCTGACTATAACATCTCAAATTGGAGAATTAACCGACAATATTTGATTGTAACGTGTTAGAAAGGCGTTTTATTATCATGCGCCAAATTAACAACCGTGTAAATCCGCCCAAAGGGGATAATTCCTTAAAATATAAAAAAATCACCCCACATTAGCTACTTACAATGTGTATATGAAAAATGCGCGGTGACACTTTACGATCTAAATAGGGGATATTATGCTAAATAATCTATAACCGAGAGTGAGTTTTTGAAATGGCCGGGCTCTAGCGAAGAGCTTTTTTAATATAAAGTACATATAAGACTACAAGGATGAAAAATCTTACCTGAATCGACGGAATCCGCCATTGTTGGAGCACCCATCCTTATCAAAAAGTCACGTGGTATTCGCACCGTGAGTACTATGAGTTTATTAATGAAGAATTCAAGATGACAAAAATCACTGACACATTTTTGTAAAAAGTAGGAATTATAAGATTGTTTTTGAAAAAGTTGGAAAAAGTAGGATCATCGAACAGCTTGTGCTGCCAGCCATATTTATTTTGATATGATGTTTAGATTGTAGATATGGACAGAAATTCGTTTGACAGGATGATCAGCGTTGCCTGACACTTTATGCAATATAAATACCTCATCATTGTGGTGTTTTATTACTTACAAACTTAACTTGCACGCCTAATAATTATACCAAATTCTATGGAAACTATTTCAAAGTCAGAGGGAGAGCATTCAATTTCACTTCCGTCATTAGTTGACTCCCGGGATCACGAGTGTCGTCTGAAGCGTCAATCAGTCATTCCGTGTAAAATACACATTCTTACTTATTGTTAGTAGTAAAAAAACATTTGACAATGAGCATTACTTGCTGATAAGTATTCAAAATGGTAAAATAAGGACTTTGCCCCTCACCACAGGCGGTTATTTTCTAGTGGAGATATATGGTGATTTTCTTTGACCTCACCAGATCCAAATAATAAGCAAACTCAACAACATAATTTAGTTAATATCGTATATTTGTAAGTAGCACTTTCAAATTGGCAATGCTTGCATACATAATACACATACGCAATATACATTTTGTACTACATGTACTTATTTACACCACATAGTTCAGTACAACTAATCAGGATTACTTAATCATTTATACAACATAAAATAATAGATGTGTGGTAAGCATAAGTGCCAACAGCCGCAGTATGATGGCTGATTTTACACCATGTCGTATTTTCGCTTTTTTACCACGAAAATGCGAAAAAAGCGAAAAAGTTGACTGTTGTATCTTCGTGTGTTCGCATTTTCGCATTGTCGTGGTGAAAAAGCGAAAATATGACAGAATAATGGCGACAATACGACACCACAATATGCCGTGTTTTCGCATTACATCTGTCGTATATTTGCTTTTTCGTGGCGAAAATGCAACAATGCGAAAACACGACAATGTCGACTTTGTCGTCCCTTCGTGTTTTCGCATTGTTGCATTGTCGCCACGAAAAAGCGAACATACGACATGGCGTAAATCAGCCAAAACATAAAGCTGAATGAAATCATACGTACGATAATCGAACATGTTTGTTTACAATCATTACTTAGTTTAAATTGATGAAAACTACCTTTTAGCCAACCAAGTTACGTGTTATCAAGTAACATAGCAACCACATAGTGCTATGAATTAAACAATCCGTACCGTGGATCTTAACCACTCATAGGAAATAATTTACTTACTAATTCGTAAAATCAAACGTCAGAAAATACATGTATCTTCAAGGACCTAAAAGTTACACTCGGTTATCTATTTCGACATGCAGAAGATTATCGTATTCGTATAGAGTATCATTTTGGTAATACATGTACTTATATCAAATTAATATAATCTATCATTGTAGTCCGTATGATCTATTGTTGTAGCCTACATTACGGAGTTATTCTACTTTGCATTTATGTAACGGTATGTCAGGAGAATATATACTAGTTCTTATGGCATTGTTCATATTATTAGATCGTTCATCTGCCTGTCTTTAGGCCACACCAATTTCATAACTTGTTTATTGGATTTTTTTTTCTGAAGAAAGTAAGCGAGCGAGCGAAATATTATTTTTAAGATCATATTTTACTTTTCCCGTTTGAGCAAGCGGGCGAAACATTTTTTAAAAATATCAGCTTTAATTCCTTCTTTCAAACAATTCCTTCTTTCACACAAGCGAGCGAGCATGTGAATAAAAAAGTCTGTGTTCATTAATTTCTAAAACCCTTAAACACTGTTAACGCCTTTATTTTTTATGAAAGTTGTTGAATCGCTCGTTATAGAAACACACAAAAAGTAGATTTTACTTACAAGATAATAATTATATATATACTATATACTTGTTACAATTACTAAAACTGAATATAACTATCACTGAAATGACACTGCATACAATTAGGAATTGGACACAAGATGTAACAGTGAACTCATGGGTTGATACCCCCATACCAAATATGCCAAGGCCAAGCTTCTATGTGTGAGGCAAACGTTTTTTTTCTCATAGAGCCAATTCCGAGACACTGTACTGTTCCGGATTTTTTTATAATGTGCGCAAGAGGAAGCGATCAGAAGCGTTCGGAAGCGAAAATTAAAATAAATACTATTATTTTTATAATTTGAATAAAAAGCGAGCGGCAAATCCGATGAACAAGTAATCAAATTGGTGTAGCCTTACAGTCAACATTAAAAATATCCATGTTATTTATTTCATAGATATTCTGTTCTGTAATTCCTTATTCATACAATACAATCCCCTTGATGTAGGTTCAGAGAGCAATTTAGGAGCAAAGTGTTCAAGGAAAATGAATATATAACCTTGGAATACTTACGATTGTTTATTGTTTCCATAATTAGCAGAGAAACTAGAAAAACTTGTCAAGCAGGTACTTGTATTCTTGGAATATTTCATGAAACAATGCATTGTAATTATACTTCAATGTATAACAATGGAGAATAAAACTTTCTAAGAGCATAAGCTCTTCAAGATCCTTAACAATAATTATTCGTGGAAATTGCAAAGACACGACCTTGACATTAACCGACATAATGCATGGCGTACGTGACACTTTTGAAGATTGGAATGCGTAAATAAAGCCATTTTAAAACATGCTCATAATTGGGGTCATATACGGTGAGTGTTTCTGTTCTTAGTTACCGGAATAATACACCGGAATTTGAGAAGCTTATGTTGAGGCATGAAGTGCCTATTTTTCTCTCAAAGACAGTTATCACGAATGTATCACGTGATTCAAAGTCATGATCATCTGACAAAATAATAACAAAGGAAAGTGCAGCATGCAATAGACATCAGAATAAGAAGGTATGCTGTTTTACAATATGTAACAAAATATTGTGTTGGAAAAGGTACAAAGCTAGAAGCGTCGTGTTTTCGAATTCATATAACAAATATCATTATAAGTGAAATATATTTATATTGCCCTACATATGACCAAATTTACTCTATCTTACGAAAAGTATCTGATGTTGGAACATTAACTTTTATTAATAATTACAATGAATAGATACATATTTTGGTACAAAGCTAGAAGCGTCGTGTTTTCGAATTCATATAACAAATATCATTATAAGTGAAATATATTTATATTACCGCCCTACATATGACCAAATTTACTTACTCTGTCTTGTGAAAAGTATCTGATGTTGGAACATTAACTTTTATTAATAATTACAATGAATAGATACATCTTTTGGTTTCTTCTCGACTTACGTATATGGATTATTCAAGCAAAACGTACAACATACATACATTGAAATAAAGGTTAGCTACAGAAATACTTTAGAAATGTCAAATTATGCAATATTTTTTTACATCAAGTTCTTGTTATCTCAAACTCATTTTCACGGTCCCTATGAATTTGTGATAACGAGATTCAACTGAATATTTTAGAAGAAATATTTTTATTTATATCATAATGTATACTTAAATAACTTGAATATTAAATACGACCAAGACAATTATTTAGATAATTAGTATTTGAAACATTGACACACAGTCACTCACAAAGACCGCCCTTAGGAACGTCATGCTGATCTCTTTATGGACAGGTGACCTTTATTCGGAAGTCATTTGTTCTGAATAATTAAATACGGTTTTTAAATATATGGCCTTTATTGACAGGGTGGTATTGATTGTGAGGTGGCCGCAAGCATAGGATTGACTGTAATGAGTGTATTCTATGATTATAACAATCATCATTTACTTCGTTGTCTTAAGGTTCAGTGCATATATTAATACATGTAATTATATCTGTATTGTGATCACATCACAACAATCAAAATTTGATCTAGATTCTCGTGTAAATGTATGAACAAGGTTATATTACTAGTTGAAATTTGATTTTCAATCAAATTTCTTTGCTATCGGTGACTTACAAAAATGCCGCGAGCTCCATAACTGTCATGGTTCCCGTTCCCATTCTCACTCTATTGTGTGCTGTAAGATTGGGGACGGAAACCAACTAGTTTAGCATAAAATAGTTCTACTTTCGACTTTCGTTCAGTAGGTCAGTAATTTCTTTACAGAAGTATTCATGTAATCACATTAATCTACTATTGATGTATGTCTTATATGTGATTTTTTGACATGATATGTAAATCAGTGTTAATTTATATCTATAACGCGTATCGATCGATACTATCGGCTAGAGCTATATATAGTTGTATAAATTCTAAGAATAGAATGTGGGGTTTTCCCGTCGAAGTGCAGAGAACAGAATGGCGGTACACATAAATTTTCGAAGAAATAACAGTTATTGTGAAGTTCGAAATTATTATGTTGGTTCACAGTGTGTGAAAGGTATTTTGGTGTCAGAAGGATCGAAATGGAAATAATGAAATCGTGCGATGTCGGTATATTCCGTAGCGAGATCGGCAAATATCGCCGTATAACGGCTCGTTTCCGAATAGCTATATTTTTTACAAATAACTTTTACTTTCACTTCGAAACCTGTCATATAGTCCAACATCGTGATATTTAGTTTGAATAAAATTCGCATACCAATTATATAGATTTTCTGAAAAAATCTTAAACTACGATTAATCAATCGATAGTGGTTTATGTCAGTTCATTTCTATTATCGATAGCATTTTTATTCCGTGTATGGAACTAAAAACATGGAAAATCGAAAAACCAGATTATCACTAAAAGAATTATGTAGGTCGATTTTAATTCGTTTCTAACGCTGTAGTGTGCATTTAAAGTGATATGTGGTCATAATCAAGATATATTATTAAAATGGAGCGTTTTGAAGAGCTTTTCGGTATGTACTAAATCAGTAAATACGACAGCAACAATGCTTATTTTGGTACCGATGGATTCGGAAAATTATAGGCTGGATAATGGGCTACATAAAAAAACTCAAAACATATGATAACTTAGATAACCATCATGCTATGTTGATGGAATTTAGCACATGAGTATCAGAATATGTACATAAATAGATGGCAATATTGAGATGGTGTATGTTAATTCCTTAGCATGAATATCCATCAACTGTACAGTTCCTAATTTAGGATTTCTCCTATCAGCCGTCCAGTGTTGTGTTCGCCACACCAGTGACTTGTCTCACATGAAAAAAAATCTAGTTCCGACAGTTCTTTCAGTACTTTGATATATACTTGTAGACGTTCATGATATTTATGACTGCCCTGATAAAACTTATGATATCATTGGCATACCGCCAAGATACTTGCGGAGATACTTAAATAACTTTTAACTCATGCTTTTCTTGATGATACTTCATTACTATTGCAAAAAATTCCGTCACGTGTATTATCAATTAGTGCCAAAATAATTACACATACTTAGAGATCGGAAGTTTTTCCTTATCACTTGAAACCAACAAATAACTTCTCATCTGGTGACGTCAATGAGTGGGTACGAAATATAAAAGGACGCAAGTTATCCCGGGACACACATTTTACTTCAACAACGATTTGATCGACTTATCCCAAACATGATTTGCCTTCTATTCCTATTGTGTTTTATTGTAACAAGTTTAGCTTCTGAACCAAAAACTGCCTGCACTCAATTTGAATACATGGATAATCTGCTGACGAAAATGATTAAACAAGAATTCACTTATAACCAATTGAAGGAGGACATGCTTGCTTTACGCACAAATGTGATTGATGAATTGAAACAATTCAAAACAATGGTAGATACTAACACGAATCTAATGAAGAAACACATTGAAGATTTCCAAATACTAGAAGGTATCGTTATTCTTATTGTCTAGTGCTTTGTTATGTTTATGTTATTGCTGTACGTACCACATGGTTAGATCACACGTTGCAGTGGTAACAATTTCTTCACCATTTTATTTGAACAGGGATCTTTGTGTATAAGTCATATTCTGTGGATATGCATGTGCTTATTTACTTTTTATGAACTTTATGCATTTATTAAAGATTGTTGATGCCACTGTACGCTCTCACACCATATGATGTCGTAATAAATGGTTTTATATTTTTATTTCTACCTTCGCTCTTGCGACAACATGTTCATAAAATGGACTGTTATATAAAACAATACGTTTGTGTGCCAACAATGTAAACGAAACTTTATCAAGTAGCAATTATATTTATGATCGGATTCACTATAGATAATCTATGCAATATTCCAGTTACGAGTTAAAGTCTCGGGGGAGGGCTTTTAGTTCGCGATCATCATCCAAAAATATCCGGACGAAAATTACATCATGTGATAAACATAGCGTACAAAGACCTACTAATTTATTGTTATGCAAAATTGATATTCAAGTTCAAGAAAGTTTAATGGTATAAACATGAATACATGTTTGTCGCCATTTACAATAACAGATGGCGATACATAAAGTAAATATATATACAGAAAAGCATGAATACATGTAGTATTAATTATCAGAGGATATTACACATCAATAAAAAAAACACATGATATCATTATCATTCACAAAAAATAAAAAATACATTGAAAATTCATTAAATAAGCTAACGATTAGTTATTATTCTAGATAGAGACTGTGCTCTTAATTTATGTGCATGATATAAAAAGGCAGCCAGATTTATTGTAGTTTTTTAAGTGTTTTTCATAATATTACAGAATTTATTGATTGTAGGCCAGGTACTGTAATAGCGTTTAATATATTTGTTTCTAAGGTTACTATAGTGAGGACATACAAGTAAAAAATGAAATTCGTTTTCAATCATATCCATATTGCATAATTTACATATTCTTTGGTTTCTTTCAATGTCCCTATGTCTTCCTTCTTCTATTGATAATTTATGTGCAGAACATCTAAAACGACTTAACGCAACTCTATGTTTAGCATTCGAGATAGTAGAGATATATGCTCTCCTTTCAAAATTCAATGTAAAGGTTTTGTATGTTTCTAGCCTAGAAGAATTGTCTAAATCACTAAACCATTTTTGCAAAAAAATATCAATTATCCTTTGGCATAAACTAGCAATAGTATTATCATTTATAAATACATTCTGTGTCCAAAGGTATGCAAAACCCATATTTGATAACAATTTAATAAAGTTTTTAGACCATGTATTAATATAGTTACCATTATTGTCTTGCATATACATTAACTTATACACCAAATATTCAGGCTGTTTAATAATTCTATACCAATATTTCACTATTCTTAATTGTCTTAAATATAGCATGGGGTATCTGGCGACTTCACCATACACGGCTGCATTTACTGCATTCTGCTTAAGTTGTAAAATTTGTTTTAAAATTCTAATATGTATTTTTTCTATGTCTGGTGCATTATGGAATCCCCAAACCGGAGATCCATAGTTTAATATAGGCGATATCATGCTATCAAAAAGTTTTAGTTTTTCAGAGATTGCCAATGGCACAACATCAAACAATGAGTTTAATGAAAATAATGCTCTCCCTGCTTTATGAGATAAGTTCTTTTGAGTATGATAAAAATTGCCATTCGCACTTAGTGTTACACCGAGGTAAGTAAATTCCTTTACAACAGCTAGTCTAACACCATTATAAGAGATATCAACATTTTCTATTACATGTCCCCTTTTAAACACCATACATACAGCTTTGTCAATATTAACAGTTATACCCCATTTTGAACAATATGCATATAGTCTATCTAATAGATATTGTAGTCCTTCCTTGCTATAGGAGAACAGAACAGTGTCATCTGCAAAAAGTAATAAAAATATTTGCTACTGGTCAATTGTAAAAGCCTCAAATTCATCATTTTCCATATAAGTTTGCATATCATTAACAAAGAAGACAAATAAAAGTGGAGATAAGGGCTCGACCTGTTTTACACCCACTGTCAATAAAATCTGATAGGTTATTATTTACTCTAACACACGACTTAACACTATGATACATACTTTGTAATATTTTTACAACTTTAGAAGATACACCATAATCAATTAACTTGAACCAAATACCATTCATGTATACATTATCAAAGCATTTGCGAAAATCAACAAATGAACAGTACATTTTTTTCTTTTCGTGTTTAAGTACTTTGTCAATTATAGACGTTAAAACAAAAATACAATCAACTGTACTTCTACCTTTAACAAAGCCGTATTGATTATCAGATAGTATATTATTATTAGATGCCCATTTCCGCAGACGAGTATCTAAAATAATGGAGAATAATTTAGAAAATATACTAGTTAATGTAATACCATGATAGTTGTTAACATCGTTAGTATCGCCTTTTTTGAGTACAGGAACAATTATACCTTTAGTCCAAAATATAGTTAAAAAGTCGACATATACTCGGGGCTAACTCGTTTTTACATACTTTAAACATTTCAGGTGTCAACAAATCAATAGATCCACACTTACCATTTTTCAACGAGGATATCGCTTTAATAACTTCTTCACACGTAATAACAGAATCAAGTTGGTCGACAAAATTATTGTTTGTAAAATTGACATCAGACAAATTATTTTCTACCTCATCATCAGTAAAAATATTAGTATCGGAGTAAAGATTTTCAAAATGATCATGAAATTCATCTAGTGACACATTTCCAGTTTTTGTCTTCTTTTTCTTTCCAAAAACTTGCCGGTTGATTTTCAGCTAAAAAGTGTAATTTCTGTTTATTTCTTGTATTATATTGACTCCTTGCTTTTCTCTTTGTTAGCTTATAGATACGACTTTTTCTTTCAGAGTATACGAATTTTCCGGACATCTGTTGCGGGAAAATGCTTTATCTGATTGTCTAAATTCACGACGTTAATCAACAACTTATATTCAGTGTCTTGAAATTTAGCAACAATCGGTCGCGTTTTCTGATTATTAAATGCACCAACACGATGGGCCCTATCAATGCGAATCATTGTTTTCGAGTCAGTGATTCCAAGTATATTCTGTATAAAACAATACACTTTTTCAATACAATTCTCACCGGAAGTTGAAGTCACCGTCTCCATAGGAACATCCGCTGCGGTATTGGTATTAGAAGGCTGAGACACTGAGGTTTGATTTTGTGCCATTGGTTCAAACTTGGTAGGAAGTTCTGGAATTCCAAAGAACATCAAATTATCCCGCATCGATCTACATTTCAAGTCGAGTACGTTATCTACCAATGAATCGTTAGCTTTTTGTATTGTTACAGCTTGCCTTGAATATCGTTTACTTAGAGATATTATTTCAAGAACAATTGTAATGATATGATCGTGAATGTAACAACAAATACTATTCATTTTCAGATTCTTTACAAACTAAGGTGAAAGACGGATTGGATGAAATTCGATACAGTCAGAACAAGACTGATAATGAACTGACTGAAGCAGTGAAGAAAATGAGAGACGATATCAAAGAAGAGATGGGTGCTTTTAAAACTGCTGTGAGAATGGATTTCGAAACCATGACGAAAGAATTCAAAACTACAACAGAAAATGACACAAACCAAATAAAGACCCTTGTTCAAGAATTTCAAAAGATGAAAGGTAACAAACCCCTTATTATTATCATTGATACTCAAAGTATAAGAAATGCAGGGTAAATTTTGAAGATGATTAGAGGGTAAGATGACAAGTATAAAGTTCTATTTTCAGCAAGGATGATGAATAATTTATAATGAACAAGTAGTATGTGATTTGTAAGTACATATAATGAAAGATAATTGAGTTCAAGTCGATATAGTCTAAAATCGAAATGGTCTGGTTGTTGAAATAAATTGGGAATGCTGCCTATATCGTCTTTGTTTTATCGTAATCAATTTAGAAAAAAATGAAAGACAGAATATGAGATTTGATCTTGGAGACCAACATCAAGTTGTATAACTCCAGATTCCCTCTACTATGTGTAACTCAGTGTAACGATACTGTTATGCATGAGTTTTCTCGTTCCGTGCCTCTCATCGGAAGAGAACGTTACCCATTTCTGTTATGCATTGTGACTTTGAGAGTTGTTTGATCGATTTTCATTGTTTTAACAACGCGTTTGCAAGAAATTGCATTGTTATCCATTGTTTCTTTATCCCTTTAGTGTATATACAACTAAGTGGTTTTTTTGTATCACATCAATTTCCATAAAACTTTGTCAGTTAAACATGTTATGCTCAGAACTTCATAAGTATATATACTTTAAATAGCAGAATGCAATTATTATTTATTCAACAGATTCTTAGAATAAAATCTTAAATATCTTTCAATATCTTAGAGATCAAAGAATATATTTTTCACACTCTCTGAATATGATAAAGTACAATGTAAAGAAACAAAAAGTAATCTGTTATAGTAGAGTCGTGTCGGCCGCAATAACTATGTTTTGTTTTACCGTCTACTTACTACTAAATTTATACATTTCTTTGTTTTAATTAATATCAGTCGTTGTGCAGACACCTTAAACATCATTTAATTAAATAACAAAATGTTACAATCTATATTTTCAGAAGCATCAGTTGCTGAGAATGTTGCCTTCCTGAGTAAAGATGTATCTGTCACGACACCTAGTTCTGGTCAGACGTTCATATTTACGACTACAGTAATAAATGAAGGGGAAGGATACAACAACGGTACAGGACATTTTAAAGCTCCTGTAGGAGGGATGTACAAATTTCACATCCAGATATGTTTAAACACTGGCAGTTCAAACTACATTTATTTCCATGTCATGGCTGACAACAAGCACATACTAGGTGGGTTCTTTCGTGATAGGGATACCTTTAAATGTTATACAGCTGATGTACTTGTCAGGTTACAGAGAGGTAATGAAGTGTGGATAAAATGTTACAGCTGTAGTGGAACTATGTGGCAAGACTACACTGCATGGAATACATTTTCTGGACATCGTCTTCACGCTTGAAATGTGAACATTCTTCGGGGGTGAACAATTCAATTACTGCATTTGTTAAATTGATAAATTATATTGTATTGTTTTGGAGTTCTTAAAAATAAACAAAATAAATGTATTACTGTTAAGTGGTCGCATTATTTTGTGTATCCAAACATGTTGTGTCGATTAATTTCCATTATGTAGACAATTAGTGTAGATCGATACTCTTACATCAGTCATCAGTCATCAATAGAAATGTCGATCACACGAAACATTACAAAAATGCATTTGTTGATATTAATTAAGTTTAGACACAAATTCCTGACATTAGTCAGACAGATCGACACGATGATTTTCATAAATATTACCATTGTTTAAAATGGTTATATTATGTAATTCTTACTGTATATAAAAGAAACAATACAATGTTACACGGACACCTATTACTGTATGCATGCAAAACTTAAACTTTGAAAATCTATACGTTTAATCAGAGCTAATTGCATTATGTAATTATTCAGTTACCATGAACCAAAGCCATGTACACAAATTATTGCTTGAAAGGGACGTAATCAAGTATTCGTCTCAACGCTATGAAGTCAATACAGTTATTTCCCGGGTTTTGTCAGACAGCATGGTAGTCTACATTGAAATATGATGAACTACACCGACCGTTAACAAACGAAGGAACAAAATTTAGAATGAGTATTGGTACCTTATTACATATATTACATGGCGACAAAAATACGTTAAACAACAACAGACATGTACGCAGCATTTGTATAATATTATATAGCAAATATAGAACCATGCGATAACAAAAGCCTACCAACACATGACTTAAACACATTTCTAAAAAGTCATAAATAAGCACAATCTAGTTTTTACAAGCATGGTTTTCTTGCTAATATCACAAAGTAGTTTCTAGGTTATATATCCATGATGGATGAACGAATGATTCGTTAATATTCATTTATTAAAACTTATTCGATCTTGTTGTTTGTGCAGTAATTTGACCATTGATCATGTATTAGCTCAGTTAAGTATATACAGTATATAACAATGTATGTACCTTGTACATGCAACCAGTAAATTGTCTGCGATCTACTACATCTCCATCAAGATTACCCTGATCAAGTAACCTAGTCTACCAGACATACCAACGTATAGTTACAAGTTAGCAGTTAGGCTGTCTAAAGGTTTGATAAATTGTCCCATTTATATCATAACCAAACATTCAAATAATTTTTCACAAATATCCATGTAAGTATAAAGAGAGTATTTTATTCGCTCGTTCTTTGGCAGCCTGTCTTAAACTTATTTTTAACCAAACATAAAGGAACTGACAGTCAATTACATTGAGTCAAAAACAATCAAAGTACTGAAAGTACTCATGGAAACTGAACTTTCTGAGACTTGCACTGCAACAAGGAACGGTTACTAATTTAACAATTGTATGGCGGATGTAGGAAAACGTAGTATTTTGGTCCGTATCAAAATTCATACGCGCCGAGCAAGTGACAGCTTTGGTAAGCTGAACTATCGTTCAATCTCCAGTAAAAATATCATAGACATTCTGTTTTGCAATTCCTAATTCAGTTGAATAGCATATTGTTCAAGGAAAATAAACGTCCATGTATCAGTATCTTTCTTCAGTTAGTCCTGCTCTTGGCTTGTTATGAGATCAGTTCTTTGTCTAGAAAGTAACACATATTTTTGGTTCCCCATTAGTCGACAAAGTGGAAAATATGTAAATGTATACTATTTCTATTTTATAACATAATAATTATACTTAAATGTAAAAGAATGAAAATAAGAAGTGTTTGTGAAACACGGGTACCCCTAACGGCCAACTGGATTGTAATCCCTTGACCTATGACCTACTGACCTAAAAATCAATATGGGTCATCTACATGGGATATCCAACATTCCGACCAAATCTATAGAGTCTAGGTCAAATCGTTCTCTATTTATTTGTCAGAGAAGGTTTTAGTACTGAAGTTCACTGTGACCTTTGACATACTGACCTCAAAATCAACAGGGGATATCTACATGTAATGACCAACCTTCAATCGAATCTATAGAGCTATGGCCAAATCGTTCCGCTAGTTATTGGTCGGACAACGTTTTAGTACTGAAGGTCACTGTGGCCTTGATCTTTGATATGCTGACCTCAAAATCAATAGGGGCCATCCACATTCGATGACCAACCCCAATCAAATCTGAAGAGCTTAGGCCAATTAGTTCTCTAGTTATTGGTCAGACGATGTTCAGTTACGGACCGACCGACTTACCGACTTACCGACCTGTGCAAAGCAATATACCCCCATTATTGGAAAATAGACGAATTATACTTATGAGTATTTGTTTATCATAGCTGTTTGCGAGTATGTAGTGTATATTACTAGTTTGGCTAATCCTGGCCATTTGATTGGCTAATGGTTATGACTGAATCTATTTATAGTTGATAGGTAAGTAAATCATGCAGGCATTTCTCCTAGATAAGCTGTTGTGTGGCATAATATCTGAAATGCTATTTGAAGCTCAATGTGGTTGTATCATAGCAGATTATGGTGAATTTGTTAACATTTAGGGTTTATTCTATTTGATTGATGTGGGGTATGATATTACCATGTGCTTGTGAACTATATACATGAATTTATTCATTTGTCAAATACTCATGATTGTCAATATATGTGTTTTACATATATCATGTAAATATGTTATACTCTCCATAATGGAGGATTGAATAAAATATACAGTCAATATCCTTTATGAAAAAAGCAACTTCATACAAAAAACATAAACCAATATGCTTCTTGTAATTCGTCTACTTACAACGTTTTGTTATAGTTTTTCTTGTTACATTTCTACAGTCAAGTCAATTTATTGTTCATACAGTCATTTGAATTCAATTCAATTTAATACTGTTATATAATTGAATCACATTTTAATGCATTTTATCTCTTAAATAACTGTTTTGATATTTCTGCAAATGATAGATGATCTGCACATTAGTTTAGTACTGTCGCAGGAATTTCCCGCGTGATTTCGTATCTCGCATTTGATTGGCCGATTCGCGGTCATTTATATATCAGGTAAAAATCAATATGGCCGTCCGTGTGTCAAAGAATGCAAGCAGAGGACGTATGTTTTTATTGTTTTTTAGAATATTTTTATGTTTTTTTACATGAAGAAGAATTGTTTATTTGATTTAAATGATGTTATGATTGCATACTAGTACTGTCATGAATTTTAAGCTAAGTAAAACTGTTGGACATAAAATATTGTTTTATAGTAAATAGAAACGTATTTTGTTGTACTTAGATTGACCAGCTATTGTATTTGTTCTTGCTCTGTGTTTGTAAACAAACTTTGAACTTTACAATATTAACTCATCTTGCCAAAAGTCAGCTTGTTGTTTCATATGAACATGTTTATGTAATTATACTCAGATATTTTGTATTTTATGTGCATGACCCGGTGGCCTAAATGCTTGTAAATGAATTGAATTTATCCTCTACTTATATATGTATTTGTTTTATTCAAGCAAGTTGAAATAAAGATTAGAAACACAAATACTAAAGTCGAAATTATACATAATATGTGTATCTCAAAGTCTGGTTATCTCAAACTATTGTCCACGGTAAATGTGATAACGAGATTCAACTGAATATTTTATAATCGATATTTCATGTATACTTGAATAATTTGCATATTTAATATGATCTTGACAATCATTTAGATAACGCAGTATTTAAACCATTAATTTAATCAGGTTGATTTACGTACCTCTTTATGACTGCCCTGATAAAACAAATGATATCATTGGCACGGCGCCAAGATGGTTTACTTGCGCAGATACGCAGATGAGTTTTTAATTTAAGCTTTAATTTAAGAGATTTCATTATCATTGCAAACAATTCTTACGTGCTTTATCAATTAGTGCTTAATTACCAGTTTACTAAGAGGTCGGACATTATTTTTACCACGTGAAACCAACAGAAAATATCTTATTCTGTGACGTCATAGAGTAGAACGAAATATAAGAGGACGCAAATTATCCCGGGACACACATTTTACTTCAACAACGACTTGATCAACTTATCACAAACATGGTTTGCCTTCTATTCCTGTTGTGTTTTATTGGAACAAGTTTGGCGTCTGAACCAAAAACTGTCTGCACTCAATTCGAATACATGGATAATCTGCTGTCGAAAATGATCAAACAAGAATTCACTTATAACCAGTTGAAGGAGGACATGCTTGCTTTACGCACAAATATAATTGATGAATTGAAACAATTCAAAACAATGGTGGATACTAACACGAATCTGATGAAGAAACACATTGAAGATTTCCAAATATTGAAGATTTCCAAATATTGAAGATTTCCAAATATTGAAGATTTCCAAATCCAAATATTAAAAGGCAAAGTTATTCTTGTTATGCTTTGTTATGTCCATTGTTTATCTGTAGAAATATAGATTACGCTGTTACGCTGCTGGGCTGCCAACTTCACGCTGCTAGCAGCGGCTAATTTCACATTGAAAAAAAATATATGAAAATTATATATTTTCTGTTAATTAATGTTTAAACAACAGACTGACATTATTTTATGCATTCTGAAGTATTTTTCTTGATTTGTTGTGAAGTTTATCTGTAGAAATATAGATTACGCTGTGACGCTGCTGGGCTGCCAACTTCACGCTGCTAGCAGCGGCTAATTCCACATTGAAAAAAAATGAAAATCATATATTTTCAGTTAATTATTGTTTAAACGACATACTGACATTATTTTATGCATTCTTAAGTATTTAGCTCGATTTGTTGTGAAGTTTATCTGTATAAATATATATTACGCTGTTACGCTGCTGGGCTGCCAACTTCACAAAAAGAAACAAAAAATGAAAAAAATGTGTAAGTTCTCATCTAATGAACGTTAAAGGAATAAAATCGAATTATATCATAGATTCGTAAGTGTTTAGCCGGATTTCTTGTGCATTTTATATGTTTGACTATAATAGTCCGCTATGCGGCCGCTACACTGCCAGATTCACAAAATCGATACAAATCGTATTTTTTTCTTCTAATAAACATGACAGCAACATAATGTTATTACTTCATGCGTTTTTAAGTTTTTGCATGAATTGTTGTGCAGTTTATCTGTAGAAACATATTAAGCTGCTGGGCTGCTGGGCTGCTAACTTCACGCTGCTGGGCTGCTAACTTCACGCTGCTGGGCTGCTAGGCTGCTGGGCTGCCAACTTCACGCTGCTGGGCTGCTAGGCTGCTGGGCTGCCAACTTCACGCTGCTGGGCTGCTAGGCTGCTGGGCTGCCAACTTCACGGACATCATTTCAAGTACATTGTTAAGTCTCAGAGAAAGATTAAATGAGTGGTATCTTGTGATCGCTGTATAAACACATGTAGTTTCTTGACGAATATCACAAATTGTATAAAAAAATTGTACAAAGACCCAGTAATGTATTATTAGGCAAACGAATATTGATACAGCTTGTCATGAATATATTATGACAATTAATGATATTATTTCAACATCAATTTCGTTGACATGATAGTGAATGAAATAACAAATACTATCCGTTTTCAGATACATTACAAACTAAGTTGAAAGACGGATTGGATGAAATTCATGACAGTCAGAACAAGACTGAGAATGAACTGACTGAAGCATTAGAGAAAATAAGAGACGATATCAAAGAAGAGATGGGTGCTGCTAAAACTGCTGTAAGAATGGATTTCGAAACCATGACGAAAGAATTATAGAGTACGATAGATAATGACGCAAACCAAATAAAGACCCTTGTTGAGGAATTTAGAAAGCTGAAAGGTAACAAAACCCTATTTACTTTTATTTGCTGGTATTTTCAAAGGATAAAAAACTCAGGGTAAAATTTGAAGATGATTCAAGGTAAAATTTCCAGTACAGAGTTCCAATTTATTCTTGAAGAATGAAGAATAATCCATGCTGAAAAAGCAGTCAAACATAATTAGTATAAGGTAAGTAATTTATAAGTAATTAAAGAGAATGGAATTGAAGCTCATGTAAATTAAATCTAAATTCGAAAAGGACTGATTGTTGTAACTGGGTCGTCCGTACCGAGAAAGTCCCACATATCGTCATTTAGCATATACATTTATTTATTATTTATATTGTCATTGTTTTATCAATTTAGAAACATCAAAAGACAAAATTTGAGATTTGAGCTTGGAGACCAATCTCAAGTTATGTAACCTTAGACCCTGCTATGAAATACACGTTCAGTGAAACTCAATGTTACAACACTGCTGTACACGACGTGTTTTTCGCGTATTGTGCTCACAGGTGGCTGTATCAGTGTTCGGGCCACACACAAAAAAATCCCGTCACTGAGCTTATATTACTATCAAGGTAAAAAGCCTACTATATGTCTATACGTGTGAAGTTGGCAATGCAATCGACAATCGACATTCAATGTCTAGCTCGACAATCGACATTCATCTCGACATTCGTGAAACAGGCTGTATGGCCATCATAATAATGTAAATTTCGAATGTCTAGCTAGACAATCGACATTCATCTCGACATTCGAAAAACGAACTGTATAGCCGTCAAAGTAATGAAATTTCGAATGTCTAGCTCGACAATCGACATTCATCTCGACATTCGAAAAACGGATTGTATATAGCCGTCAAAGTAATGAAATTTCGAATGTCTAGCTAGACAATCGACATTCATCTCGACATTCGAAAAACGGACTGTATCGCCGTCAAAGTAATGAAATTACGAATGTCTAGCTCGACAATCGACATTCATCTCGACATTCGAAAAACGAACTGTATAGCCGTCAAAGTAATGCAATTTCGAATGTCTAGCTAGACAATCGACATTCATCTCGACATTCGAAGTAACGACTGTATCGCCGTCAAAGTAAAGAAATTTCGAATGTCTAGCTCGACAATCGACATTCATCTCGACATTCATAAAACAGACTGTATATAGCCGTCAAAGTAATGAAATTTCGAATGTCTAGCTCGACAATCGACATTCATCTCGACATTCGAAAAACGAACTGTATAGCCGTCAAAGTAATGGAATTTCGAATGTCTAGCTCGACAATCGACATTCATCTCGACATTCGTGAAACAGGCTGTATGGCCATCATAATAATGTAAATTTCGAATGTCTAGCTCGACAATCGACATTCATCTCGACATTCATAAAACAGACTGTATATAGCCGTCAAAGTAATGAAATTTCGAATGTCTAGCTAGACAATCGACATTCATCTCGACATTCGAAAAACGAACTGTATAGCCGTCAAAGTAATGAAATTTCGAATGTCTAGCTCGACAATCGACATTCATCTCGACATTCGTAAAACAAACTGTATATAGCCGTCTAAGTAAAGAAATTTCGAATGTCTAGCTCGACAATCGACATTCATCTCGACATCCGAAAAAAGGACTGTATCGCCGTCACAGTTGAGAAATTTCGAATGTCTAGCTCGACAATCGACATTCATCTCGACATTCGAAAAACGGACTGTATATAGCCGTCAAAGTAATGAAATTTCGAATGTCTAGCTAGACAATCGACATTCATCTCGACATTCGAAAAACGAACTGTATAGCCGTCAAAGTAATGAAATTTCGAATGTCTAGCTAGACAATCGACATTCATCTCGACATTCGAAGTTACGACTGTATCGCCGTCAAAGTAAAGAAATTTCGAATGTCTAGCTAGACAATCGACATTCATCTCGACATTCGAAAAACGGACTGTATCGCCGTCAAAGTAAAGAAATTTCGAATGTCTAGCTAGACAATCGACATTCATCTCGACATTCGAAAAACGAACTGTATAGCCGTCAAAGTAATGAAATTTCGAATGTCTAGCTCGACAATCGACATTCATCTCGACATTCATAAAACAGACTGTATATAGCCGTCAAAGTAATGAAATTTCGAATGTCTAGCTCGACAATCGACATTCATCTCGACATTCGGGAAACGAACTGTATAGCCGTCAAAGTAATGAAATTTCGAATGTCTAGCTCGACAATCGACATTCATCTCGACATTCGTGAAACAGGCTGTATGGCCATCAAAATAATGTAAATTTCGAATGTCTAGCTCGACAATCGACATTCATCTCGACATTCGAAAAACGAACTGTATATAGCCGTCAAAGTAATGAAATTTCGAATGTCTAGCTAGACAATCGACATTCATCTCGACATTCGAAAAACGAACTGTATAGCCGTCAAAGTAATGAAATTTCGAATGTCTAGCTAGACAATCGACATTCATCTCGACATTCGAAGTAACGACTGTATCGCCGTCAAAGTAAAGAAATTTCGAATGTCTAGCTAGACAATCGACATTCATCTCGACATTCGAAAAACGAACTGTATAGCCGTCAAAGTAATGAAATTTCGAATGTCTAGCTCGACAATCGACATTCATCTCGACATTCGTAAAACAGACTGTATATAGCCGTCAAAGTAATGAAATTTCGAATGTCTAGCTCGACAATCGACATTCATCTCGACATTCGGAAAACGAACTGTATAGCCGTCAAAGTAATGAAATTTCGAATGTCTAGCTCGACAATCGACATTCATCTCGACATTCGTGAAACAGGCTGTATGGCCATCAAAATAATGTAAATTTCGAATGTCTAGCTCGACAATCGACATTCATCTCGACATTCGTAAAACAGACTGTATATAGCCGTTAAAGTAATGAAATTTCGAATGTCTAGCTCGACAATCGACATTCATCTCGACATTCGAAAAACGGACTGTATATAGCCGTCAAAGTAATGAAATTTCGAATGTCTAGCTAGACAATCGACATTCATCACGACATTCGAAAAACGGACTGTATCGCCTTCAAAGTAAAGAAATTTCGAATGTCTAGCTAGACAATCGACATTCATCTCGACATTCGAAAAACGAACTGTATAGCCGTCAAAGTAATGAAATTTCGAATGTCTAGCTAGACAATCGACATTCATCTCGACATTCGAAAAACGGACTGTATCGCCGTCGAAGTAAAGAAATTTCGAATGTCTAGCTAGACAATCGACATTCATCTCGACATTCGAAAAACGAACTGTATAGCCGTCAAAGTAATGAAATTTCGAATGTCTAGCTCGACAATCGACATTCATCTCGACATTCGTAAAACAAACTGTATATAGCCGTCAAAGTATTGAAATTTCGAATGTCTAGCTCGACAATCGACATTCATCTCGACATCCGAAAAAAGGACTGTATCGCCGTCACAGTTAAGAAATTTCGAATGTCTAGCTCGACAATCGACATTCATCTCGACATACGAAAAACGGACTGTATATAGCCGTCAAAGTAATGAAATTTCGAATGTCTAGCTAGACAATCGACATTCATCTCGACATTCGAAAAACGAACTGTATAGCCGTCAAAGTAATGGAATTTCGAATGTCTAGCTAGACAATCGACATTCATCTCGACATTCGAAAAACGAACTGTATAGCCGTCAAAGTAATGAAATTTCGAATGTCTAGCTAGACAATCGACATTCATCTCGACATTCGAAAAACGGACTGTATCGCCGTCGAAGTAAAGAAATTTCGAATGTCTAGCTAGACAATCGACATTCATCTCGACATTCGAAAAACGAACTGTATAGCCGTCAAAGTAATGAAATTTCGAATGTCTAGCTCGACAATCGACATTCATCTCGACATTCGTAAAACAAACTGTATATAGCCGTCAAAGTATTGAAATTTCGAATGTCTAGCTCGACAATCGACATTCATCTCGACATCCGAAAAAAGGACTGTATCGCCGTCACAGTTAAGAAATTTCGAATGTCTAGCTCGACAATCGACATTCATCTCGACATTCGAAAAACGGACTGTATATAGCCGTCAAAGTAATGAAATTTCGAATGTCTAGCTCGACAATCGACATTCATCTCGACATTCGAAAAACGGACTGTATCGCCGTCAAAGTAAAGAAATTTCGAATGTCTAGCTAGACAATCGACATTCATCTCGACATTCGAAAAACGAACTGTATAGCCGTCAAAGTAATGGAATTTCGAATGTCTAGCTCGACAATCGACATTCATCTCGACATTCGTAAAACAAACTGTATATAGCCGTCAAAGTAATGAAATTTCGAATGTCTAGCTCGACAATCGACATTCATCTCGACATTCGAAAAACGAACTGTATAGCCGTCAAAGTAATGAAATTTCGAATGTCTAGCTAGACAATCGACATTCATCTCGACATTCGAAGTTACGACTGTATCGCCGTCAAAGTAAAGAATTTTCGAATGTCTAGCTAGACAATCGACATTCATCTCGACATTCATGAAACAGGCTGTATGGCCATCATAATAATGTAAATTTCGAATGTCTAGCTCGACAATCGACATTCATCTCGACATTTGTAAAACAGACTGTATATAGCCGTTAAAGTAATGAAATTTCGAATGTCTAGCTCGACAATCGACATTCATCTCGACATTCGAAAAACGGACTGTATCGCCGTCAAAGTAAAGAAATTTCTTATGTCTAGCTCGACAATTGACATTCATCTCCACATTCGAAAAACGGACTGTATATTGCCGTCAAAGTAATGAAATTTCGAATGTCTAGCTCGACAATCGACATTCATCTCGACATTCGAAAAACGAACTGTATATAGCCGTCAAAGTAATGAAATTTCGAATGTCTAGCTAGGCAATCGACATTCATCTCGACATTCGAAAAACGAACTGTATAGCCGTCAAAGTAATGAAATTTCGAATGTCTAGCTGGACAAACGACATTCATCTCGACATTCGTGAAACTGGCTGTATGGCCATCATAATAATGTAAATTTCGAATGTCTAGCTAGACAATCGACATTCATCTCGACATTCGAAAAACAACTGTATTGCCGTCAAAGTAATGTAATTTTCGAATGTCTAGCTCGACAATCGACATTCTTCTCGGCATTTGAAGTTACGACTGTATCGCTGTCATAGTAATGGAATTTTCGAATGTCAAGCTATACATATGAAACTGTGAGGTTAAAAAAACTGGTAGTAACCAAGAAAATATTTCCATGTCAACCTCAACCTGACTAGACTTAGGATTTAGACAATTAATATACTTCCAATATTCTCTGGGGGAATTAAATTTGTTCTCATTTTTGGACTTGATTTTTATCAAAATCAAGTCCTTTGTAATCGTTGACTTATATTTGTCGCTGGACTCCATAACAGCTTGGTTAGAAGAATGCCACATAAAGGAAATAGTGCGCAACTAAATGGTATGTTTATATAGAAGTATCTGGAATCCTTCCCCAATTAAGTGTGTCAGATCTAAATACATTTCAAATCATTCTATTGTAACTACATGGAAAGAGTCATGTATCTAAATAAGTGATTGTCGGTAGATACATGAGATTTTCAAATGCGTAGAATTAACACCGCGTATTCACTGTCCAATAAAATATCTTGCCGTAAAAGTAGTTCTACTTTCGGTCTTCGTTCGATATTTCAGAAAAATCTCCACGGACGTATTCATGCATTTGCAACAATCTACCATCGATGTGTGTGTTTTGTGCCTTTCTAACATTTCTTAATATTACAAAGCGAATTCTCAATTAATCGTATTCACCAACTAGTGTTATTTTGATGACGGAATCGCTATTTATAGACTCACTCCCCGCAGTGGCTAGTAGCAAAGCGTAACCGATGTGGGGAGTTTGATTTATCGTAGGTTGAATGTTAAAACTGCGGCTTAAGAATAATAATTCGAGTCGCTAAATACGAACGTAAATTACTGGATACGTGCTTTTAAAATTTACTGTTTAAGAGTTCCTTTTACGCCAGATTATTTAGAATTACATAATCACGTCTGAATTTCATGCAACATGGGGTTAACTATAGGTCATATAGGTCTTACTCTACTGTGTCAGGACCTTTTGATTTGAGTGACCCTGAATGTGTTCAATGCGACGATGTTCTGTTGTGTTAAAACCAGAAGAATCAATGTTTGTATTTACTGTTACTGAAGTGTTGTTTACTAGTTTTGTACAATAAAGAGTTTTTAATGCAATTAAACTGTCCTCAATTAATGTGCTAATCATTAAACTTTCCAATATCAGGCTTTTTCATTTTAAAATTTTAGCAAAGGGACTATAGTAAAGCCCTAGCTTATGCATTACAATATGAATGAAAAATCGGTCCGTAATTTTAAATGTTAAAATATGTGTATGGGCTCGAACGATGTGGGTACACATTTCTCTCTTTTGTCTCGTATGGTAAAAATCAAGTCCGACAGTACTTTCAGTACTTTGATTCTTATTTTGGTCTTAAATGAAAATGTATGTTTCAAGACAGATTGATGTATCGTACTATAGCTCTGATTATATTTTCATGGTTGGCTTCGTTTGTAACCTGGTGATATTTTCGCCTTGATTTATGATACTCGGATCTTATTGTTTAAACCAGGATTTTTTCTTGCCATTTCTATGTGTATTAAATGAATTAAATTACTATATATGTCGTGATGTTGAAATCCACGTCTTTGTGTGTGTGTTTTGTATTCGTCCATGTATTGTATTGCCAGTGATTGTTTCTACTTGTGTTCATATTATTATGATTATATCCCGCGTTTTTTTGTAATATCAGTCCTTATCATTCCTTGATCATCCTTTCGTTCATCACATTAACCAAATAATATATCATACCTGGCCTGACGATGTTCACCAGTAGTTTCTGCCGCTAATGCGCGCAGCGACTGGAACTTCCTAATAATAATCGTTCTTTCAAATTGTAAAATTCTGTGGAAAATCAGATGACAAATTAACGAAGCATATGCTATTATAGCTAATAGGGTCGATCATAGATGCATTGCTCTATTTATGAAGTACGAACTATTAATGTCATATGGATACACGTTCAAACGACAAAACAATTGCTCAAAAAGTTTCCAAGATTAAACTATAGACAATTTGCAAACATCAATACTGACAATGCGACTTGGGTTCATTCTATCAAGACAGGAAAACTGGAAACAATATATGGCTTATTAAACGCAGAAAACGGCCTGTAGTTGTCAAAAGGGCAATTCGCAAAGAAGGCCATCTATGCCATATTATTCTTGAATGCGCAGGAATAGCCAAACACATGTCTATGCCTAATAACAAACGTGGCACAATTCGGTATAACCATGATGTTGTACTTAAAAAGTTGAAGATATATTATCAAACCGTCGTGCAGTGGACGGCTTTCAATATGTTTGCCTACTCCGTGATAATGCTCCCACACATTCATCTGACATTGTAAACCTGTTTCTGAAGTCGGAGATGGTGACCGTCTTATCGCACACACCGTACTCACCAGATCTTACTCCCTGGGACTTTTTTCGTTTTCAAAAACTGAAAAAGTTCTTATCTGGTCGTCGATATCACTCCAGACCTTGGCTCGTCTGTTTGTCAGTGTTTTTGAGGAGCATCCATATCAGCTATCCGTGACGCATTTCAGTAATGTATTCGCGGACTGAAGTTTTGTATTTCTAACCACGGTAAATACTTAGAGATGATGGAAAGTCATTTACACCATTAAATCGGTTCTTTTTAAATATCACACAATACACATCGAACATCCCTCGTATATCCACTTAATAGTTAAGCGCCAATGTTGCACCAACCAGGGATGCTATAGCATCTCTGCACCAACTTAACGTCAATTAAACGGCGACAAATACGAGAAAATCATATGTATATTTGATTATTTTATGATCATTATTTATAACGGCTTTACATACATGTAAATATAAACAACTAGTTTCTTACTGGTGTGCCTTTAGAGATTGCGGCAGCTCTAAATTCATATAAGTGCGCTGGTACCTACCGTAAGCTATTCAATGAGGGGAGAGGGGTTCTACAGATACATGATGTTAACAACGAAGATCAATATGACACAACGGGGATCGAAGTAAAACCAATGTCGAGATGAATGTCGATTGTCTAGCTAGACATTCGAAATTTCATTACTTTGACGGCTATATACATTCCGTTTTCCGAATGTCGAGATGAATGTCGATTGTCGAGCTAGACATTCGAAATTTACATTATTGTGATGGCCATACAGCCTGTTTCACGAATGTCGAGATGAATGTCGATTGTCGAGCTAGACATTCGAAATTTCATTACTTTGACGGCTATACAGTTCGTTTTTCGAATGTCGAGATGAATGTCGATTGTCGAGCTAGACATTCGAAATTTCATTACTTTGACGGCTATATACAGTCCGTTTTTCGAATGTCGAGATGAATGTCGATTGTCTAGCTAGACATTCGAAATTTCATTACTTTGACGGCTATATACAGTTCGTTTTACGAATGTCGAGATGAATGTCGATTGTCGAGCTAGACATTCGAAATTTACATTATTATGATGGCCATACAGCCTGTTTCACGAATGTCGAGATAAATGTCGATTGTCGAGCTAGACATTCGAAATTTCTTTACCATGACGGCGATACAGTTCGTTTTTCGAATGTCGAGATGAATGTCGATTGTCGAGCTAGACATTCGAAATTTCATTACTTTGACGGCTATATACAGTTCGTTTTTCGAATGTCGAGATGAATGTCGATTGTCGAGCTAGACATTCGAAATTTACATTATTGTGATGGCCATACAGCCTGTTTCACGAATGTCGAGATGAATGTCGATTGTCGAGCTAGACATTCGAAATTTCATTACTTTGACGGCTATACAGTTCGTTTTTCGAATGTCGAGATGAATGTCGATTGTCGAGCTAGACATTCGTAATTTCATTACTTTGACGGCTATATACAGTCCGTTTTTCGAATGTCGAGATGAATGTCGATTGTCTAGCTAGACATTCGAAATTTCACTACTTTGACGGCTATACAGTTCGTTTTTCGAATGTCGAGATGAATGTCGATTGTCTAGCTAGACATTCGAAATTTCTTTCTTTGACGGCGATACAGTCCGTTTTTCGAATGTCGAGATGAATGACGATTGTCGAGCTAGACATTCGAAATTTACATTATTATGATGGCCATACAGCCTGTTTCACGAATGTCGAGATGAATGTCGATTGTCGAGCTAGACATTCGAAATTTACATTATTATGATGGCCATACAGCCTGTTTCACGAATGTCGAGATGAATGTCGATTGTCGAGCTAGACATTCGAAATTTCTTTACCATGACGGCGATACAGTTCGTTTTTCGAATGTCGAGATGAATGTCGATTGTCTAGCTAGACATTCGAAATTTCATTACTTTGACGGCTATATACAGTCTGTTTTACGAATGTCGAGATGAATGTCGATTGTCGAGCTAGACATTCGAAATTTCATTACTTTGACGGCTATACAGTTCGTTTTTCGAATGTCGAGATGAATGTCGATTGTCTAGCTAGACATTCGAAATTTCTTTACTTTGACGGCGATACAGTCGTTACTTCGAATGTCGAGATGAATGTCGATTGTCTAGCTAGACATTCGAAATTTCATTACTTTGACGGCTATACAGTTCGTTTTTCGAATGTCGAGATGAATGTCGATTGTCTAGCTAGACATTCGAAATTTCATTACTTTGACGGCTATATACAGTTCGTTTTTCGAATGTCGAGATGAATGTCGATTGTCGAGCTAGACATTCGAAATTTACATTATTGTGATGGCCATACAGCCTGTTTCACGAATGTCGAGATGAATGTCGATTGTCGAGCTAGACATTCGAAATTTCATTACTTTGACGGCTATACAGTTCGTTTTTCGAATGTCGAGATGAATGTCGATTGTCGAGCTAGACATTCGTAATTTCATTACTTTGACGGCTATATACAGTCCGTTTTTCGAATGTCGAGATGAATGTCGATTGTCTAGCTAGACATTCGAAATTTCACTACTTTGACGGCTATACAGTTCGTTTTTCGAATGTCGAGATGAATGTCGATTGTCTAGCTAGACATTCGAAATTTCTTTCTTTGACGGCGATACAGTCCGTTTTTCGAATGTCGAGATGAATAACGATTGTCGAGCTAGACATTCGAAATTTACATTATTATGATGGCCATACAGCCTGTTTCACGAATGTTGAGATGAATGTCGATTGTCGAGCTAGACATTCGAAATTTACATTATTATGATGGCCATACAGCCTGTTTCACGAATGTCGAGATGAATGTCGATTGTCGAGCTAGACATTCGAAATTTCTTTACCATGACGGCGATACAGTTCGTTTTTCGAATGTCGAGATGAATGTCGATTGTCTAGCTAGACATTCGAAATTTCATTACTTTGACGGCTATATACAGTCTGTTTTACGAATGTCGAGATGAATGTCGATTGTCGAGCTAGACATTCGAAATTTCATTACTTTGACGGCTATACAGTTCGTTTTTCGAATGTCGAGATGAATGTCGATTGTCTAGCTAGACATTCGAAATTTCTTTACTTTGACGGCGATACAGTCGTTACTTCGAATGTCGAGATGAATGTCGATTGTCTAGCTAGACATTCGAAATTTCATTACTTTGACGGCTATATACAGTTCGTTTTTCGAATGTCGAGATGAATGTCGATTGTCGAGCTAGACATTCGAAATTTACATTATTGTGATGGCCATACAGCCTGTTTCACGAATGTCGAGATGAATGTCGATTGTCGAGCTAGACATTCGAAATTTCATTACTTTGACGGCTATACAGTTCGTTTTTCGAATGTCGAGATGAATGTCGATTGTCGAGCTAGACATTCGAAATTTCATTACTTTGACGGCTATATACAGTCCGTTTTTCGAATGTCGAGATGAATGTCGATTGTCTAGCTAGACATTCGAAATTTCACTACTTTGACGGCTATACAGTTCGTTTTTCGAATGTCGAGATGAATGTCGATTGTCTAGCTAGACATTCGAAATTTCTTTCTTTGACGGCGATACAGTCCGTTTTTCGAATGTCGAGATGAATGTCGATTGTCTAGCTAGACAATCGAAATTTCATTACTTTGACGGCTATACAGTTCGTTTTTCGAATGTCGAGATTAATGTCGATTGTCTAGCTAGACATTCGAAATTTCATTACTTTGACGGCTATATACAGTTCGTTTTTCGAATGTCGAGATGAATGTCGATTGTCGAGCTAGACATTCGAAATTTCTTTACTTTGACGGCTATACAGTTCGTTTTTCGAATGTCGAGATGAATGTCGATTGTCTAGCTAGACATTCGAAATTTCTTTACTTTGACGGCTATACAGTTCGTTTTTCGAATGTCGAGATGAATGTCGATTGTCGAGCTAGACATTCGAAATTTCATTACTTTGACGGCTATACAGTTCGTTTTTCGAATGTCGAGATGAATGTCGATTGTCTAGCTAGACATTCGAAATTTCATTACTTTGACGGCTATACAGTTCGTTTTTCGAATGTCGAGATGAATGTCGATTGTCTAGCTAGACATTCTAAATTTCATTACTTTGACGGCTATATACAGTTCGTTTTTCGAATGTCGAGATGAATGTCGATTGTCTAGCTAGACATTCGAAATTTCATTACTTTGACGGCTATATACAGTTCGTTTTACGAATGTCGAGATGAATGTCGATTGTCGAGCTAGACATTCGAAATTTACATTATTGTGATGGCCATACAGCCTGTTTCACGAATGTCGAGATGAATGTCGATTGTCGAGCTAGACATTGAATGTCGATTGTCGATTGCATTGCCAACTTCACACACATAAACAATGTGGAACATTTCAGCATGAAATACGTGCGCTGAAGGAAAATAGCTACACACGTATCAAGCGATCTGATTGGTCGGATATGTGTGTACAATAGACTGTTCATTTCATGCCGACCAATCAGATCGCTTGATACATCACACGCGCTTGACTCAAAATGGCTTGCAGTGAAGTTAAATAACGAAAGGAACACACTTTTACCGTTTCACAGTTATTAGATGTAATTGAATGAGATTTTCGATAGGAATTAATATCTTATAGTTTATTTGAATGACATGTGAAGCAATTTTCCTTCAGCGCACATCTTTACTGCTGAAACACCGAGATGCGATGTTCCACAATGTTTGGCATATAGACATATAGTAGGCTTTTTACCTTGATAGTATGTATAAGCTCAGTGACGGGTTTTCTTTTTGGTGAACCAAACACGGATACAGCCACCTGTGATTGTGCTCACATCGGAAGAGAACGTTACGCATGACCGTTATGCACTATAACTTTGAGAGTTACTTGACGGATTATCATTGTTCTTTTAACAACTCGTTCGCTAGGAAAACCAAATAATGTCACACGTGCTTCTTTAACGCTTTAGTATATATAATACAATGTTCGTTTTTGTTTTACAATTATTTTAATAAAACTGCGTCAATTAAAACAAGTTCTGCTCAAAGTTTCAAAAGTATTTACACTTTTATTAGCAGACTGCAATTCTCATTTACTCAATTGATTCTTAAAATACAATCTTAAATATCTTATAAAATCTTAGAAACAAAAAAAAATATATCTTACACTGTCCGAAAATGTTATAGTACATTGTGAAGAAACAAAAAGTAATCAGTTTATTCAAGTTAGCTCGGTGGCGATATTATATATGTGTTTTATCGTCTACACTTTCTTATTAATTTATACATACTGTTGTTGTGCAGACACTTTGGATATCATTTAATGCAATAATAATATGTTACGATGTATATTTTCAGAAACATCAGTTGCTGAGAACGTTGCCTTCATGAGTAAAGATGTGTCTGTCACGACACCTAGTTCTGGTCAGACCTTCATATTTACGACTACAGTAATAAATGAAGGGGAAGGATACAACAACGGTACAGGACATTTTAAAGCTCCTGTAGGAGGAATGTACAAATTTCACATCCAGATATGTTTTCATGGTGGTCGTTCTACCTACATTAATTTCTATATCATGGCCGACAACAAACAAATACTAGGCGGGTTCTTTCGTGATTACGACACGGTAAAATGTTATACAGCTGACGTACCTGTCAGGTTACAGATCGGTAATTAAGTGTGGATAAAATGTGACGGCTGTAGTGGAAATGTGTGGCAAAACAACAATGCATGGAATACATTTTCTGGACACTGCCTTCACGCTTGAACTGTGAACATTTTGGGGTGAAATACGAGTTTGTTTATGATGTCGTGTCACAATGCTACAGAAATCAGAATGCATAACCATGTGAGTGATAGATGAACTACAGTTCAGCAGAGACATAATGTACATATCCGAAATAAAACATTGTTGGTAAAATTGTTAGTTATCTCTATCCTGAGATGAGCTTAAAATCATAGTTATAATCATATGGTATGATCGTTAGATCATTACCTGTATTGATAATTGAGAACATATTCTGTTTATATAAATTGTTGATTTTGTTCGAGCTTCAGGCAAACGATTATTGATAAATACAAGAAGGGATTTCATAAAACATTTTAATACTTAATCTCATCTGGTTTATAATTTTTAAGAAAAAATCTACTACAACTGCATCTTAAACGTAAAAAAGAAACCATTAACAGGTTATATTTATCTCACTTGTTGAATTGATGTACATGTATTAGTCTTGTATTGAAACTCATCAAAATAAACATAAAGTTGCATAGATGTAATCTGGATGCGTTATCTTTCATCAAGACAATTCATGTCAGTTAATTTCCATTTTGACAAACAGAGTTTAGATCTATATTTGCACAATGGTAATTCACAGACAATTGTAAAACATGTCGATAATACGAACATACACCAAAATTCATATTTCGTTGAATCTGTCAATTATAAATTATGTTCAGGCACTAAAAATCCAGGCAGACGAACACGATGATTATAATGAATATTAACATTGTTCTTAAGTCAAAGCTCTGAAAGTTCTACAAAGCAGGCAAAAGGTGAATTTCTTTGTATGGTGAGGTCATGATAGGGCTGAGTTTTGGAAACTGAACGATCGTGATCTTCACTTGTTTTGCGCGCATGAATAAAGTACTATGCATTTCTACACCCACCATCAGATATCTGCTTTTGAACCCCTCCCCGAGCTACGCTTATCACCGCCTTTTTCCTTTGACAAGATGATGTGACGAAGGTTATCTGATACGCTATGTAAAAGCTTAAATACGATTATTTTATTTGACGAAAACTGATTGAATAAACATCTTAAATGGTTAAACATGCCAGTGGGATCCATGCAACTCGGACGATCGCGATAAAGATCGACTGGAACGCCAGTGGAAGGATATATGATTTTTCCTTTTCCCAAAAAAATGTAGATTTTCCTCTATAATTATATGGAGAAGTTGTCAGCTTCTTGTAGAAGGGCAAGTTAGGTAAGAGAGAACAGGTAAGGTGAACTGGCTGCCTTTTACCCTGAAGAATTGTTGAAAAACGGTGTAAAACCCATTGAAATAGGCTCCCATCTGAGAACTTGGTGAACCACAACGATTCTTTACAATATCATTAGACAATCCATCCATCCATCCATCCATCAATCAATCAATCAATCAAATGTTTATAGAAGTTTTCATCTAGATATTATCAAACTTCAAATTTCATCAAGTTCTACTTAAAACAGTAATCCGCTAATACAATAAAAATGAGGAAATTAAACACACCAACTTCAGTTCAAAATGACTTTAATATCACAAAGCTGATTCATATAATAAATACAAGTATTAAAGTATAAATATGTATCTACATTCTGTATGTATGAAATAAGGAAACAGTTAACTGGACAACATGTGAAGATCACTTTTTGTCGTCATCAATGATAAATCAAGAGACATTTTTGGATTATTTAAAGTTCTTTAGATAAAGCATATTAAATTTGAGTTCCGACATTAGATCCAGTTTTGAGAAAATACAAAGAGGGTTAGAAGATGTTCAACTAATAAAAAAAATGATTGTAAACAAGACATCAATTATTTACACTTAGGACAAACAACTGTTTAAACAAAAATCATCACATCTTTACAAGTAGGACGGAATTCATGAAGATCACAGATAAAAGTATACAAAATATTGTAGTTTGTGAAACAAAACTGAAGACAAAGCAATATTGATATCTCAGAGTAAGGATTTCTATATAAAACATAACAGTAGAAATATACAAAATATAAACAAAATACTATAAATAGGTAAACTAAGGTTTGAATGTGTTTTAGCACGAATGGTATACTCAAAATAAGTAAAATGAATGAAAAATAAATACATGAAAAGTACTTTCACATATTATGGCAAAAAGCTAATGATTTCATGAAATATAAATAGTGGACATAAATACAGGTGACTCTAAAGCATTATACTGGTAAACATCATACATGTGTGCACAATTTATTCTGAAAAAATATATAGTGTTGCTTTGCGAAAATGTTCACTGAATCTAAAAGGAATTGTACTTGACATAAATAAATCCAAAATAAGATTAAGTGTAATCCAATGAAAACACAAAATGTGATAATATTTAATGGGAAATAAGAGTAACTTAACTTAATGTATTTCATTAAATACAAATGTACATTATTATTCTAAATAAACACTAATTGGTTTTTTTCAGGACTCATAAACTACAAATATCTAGTTCTAAACATTACACATAAATCAAAGTACTGAAAGTTCTCATGGAAATTGAATTTACGCTTAGTGATAATACAATAAGAATATGTAGTACCTTCAATCATGCATTTATCTACAGATTGGAAGAAAAAAATATATGATAGCTGTTACTTTTGCTGGAAAACTACAAAAAAACATTGACTGTAGCTGTTTTTTGAGAAATGAAACCACTTTTGGGTCAATAGCATGAGACAATAAGAAATTTAAATATATAAATTACAAAGGCAGGAAGAAAAGGGGAGGGGCTAAACTGTAATGTAAATAAGATAGTCCAATTGAAAGCAATGGTAAACAATGGTCTGTGACTTATATAAATATATTCATAAATATAGAATGTGTAAACATATCACAGTTTGCTAATATCCACAAATTATATACAGAGATAACACATATATCATTTGTTTTTTACATTCATATTTTCAGTGTATTTACATCCAATGTATTTCAAATAATGCAAAAGTGCCTATTGAAACAAAAACAACTTCAACAAAAGAATACAAACCATGGAAATTTGATGCATGACCTTGACCTTTTGTGACAAAATTCAAGGCCAAAAGCTCTTGATGGTGAAAATCTCTTTAAATGGCCTACTACTTACATTCCATGTTAGAAGTATGGAAGTTCAGAAATTGCACCATAGAATATAAACCCTACTTTATTTTCCCTTTTATTTTCCATATTCCTAACAACATAATCTTGTTTTAATTTTTGGGACAGCATGAGATGACAAGTTTGAGAATTTAAATGTACAAATGTGTACTTTGTAAAGGCAAAAGGGGAGGGGCTAAAAGGGGAGGGGCCAAACTGAACTGTAATTAAGATCGATGATTTAAAGAAGATTCATATGATTGTTAATGTAATACAAAATAAATGAAATATTTGATAAATGTACAGACTGGCCAATGCAGAAATTATTTAGATCAAGTACCAATTACAACACTAACAACCTACGAAAGTCAACACTTTGTTAAGCAAGAAAAATAGAAACATGCATATCAGGGCTGTCAATATTCTTAAAATATTGATATATCAACAAACTTGTTCACTGATTGATTATCAAGACACATTTCAAAATATCAATCTTGTTTCCAAGTTCTGGCATTGAAACCACTAGAAAATATATTATTTCTACTGCTTATTTTGTCTGAAGTGCATGGAGAAATATCATTTTTGTACTACTTACACATAGAAACATACAAATTTGGAAAACATGAGAAAGAAGGCATCATGGGCCTGTTTATTTATGGAGTATAAATGTATTAATTATTAATATATCAACTTATTGTTGATACTGGCTTCCAGATATATCATTATTATTAACTGGCAAAAAACTGAATCAATGACAGCCCTACTGTAAGATTGTTACAGTATACCAGTTTCCTAGGGCTGAATATAATTTACATGGTTTGAATGCTATACAGACCCTAGTTTACAGTAAACTAGGATCTGTATAGCATTCAGACCATAGTCAATCCTGGTCATTGAGTTGCTGTCCTAATGCAAGTTTACTTTAAATCTGAATTCATCAATTTTTATTAAAAATTTACAGGAAATAAACCCAATTGATAAAGCAGTAAGAAACAGTATATGTAGAAAATTGAAAGGGATATCACAGGCAGAACACAATATATTTTGTACATAAGAATAGTAATCGCTTAATGAATTTCTGAATAATCAGGATGTTAATAAAAAACAAAATTACCTTAAGTTTAGAATTCAGACTAATCAAAGATAAATTTTAGAAAAGGTGACCAAATAAAGCTGTTACATATTTGTGTAAATAGATTAATGGATAACACTTAATACAGCAAACTTTACACTTCTATGAAGGGACCCCACTTTGTAGTTATAGTCTATGACAGGAAGTCCAATTTTCTGTCTGATGACTAAAATTTACATGATGTTTCTCTGTTAGGTCAATGGTAATGAGAAATGTACTTTAATCAATTAAACCTGCAAAACATAATTAATCAGTGACATTACATGAGAATTATTTGATTTGATTTAACGTATTCTGAACAATACAGCCACTAGCCCTAAATAAGAATTCCTGTGTAAATCTTTAAACAACATACGAATGAGTGCTGACATCATGTCTTAACAGTGTGCTGATAAAATTGATCACAAACTTAAATCTTAAACAAACAAAAACATGAATAAAAATAAAACTAACAAAAATAAATCTTTGAGCAACACCTGAAAAACAAGAATTACCAATTCACTGAATAAAACAAAATTATGTAAATTAGAATCAGGGCTTTCATTTGATCCATATATTAATAATGGTATTTTGACTCATTAAATTAGTAAAATAAGACTTCTGACTCTTGAGAAATCCAATAGCATAAATTTTGCTGATTTTTAAATTACAATCATCTAAGGGTCACATTTGACCCTTAACTTTTGATGTCGAATGAGAACTTGATTAATGATAACCACTGCAGCCCCTCAACTGTCACCTTTTACGAAACAGAACAAAAATCTGGGTCAGACAAAAGCACTATATACATGTATATGTAAGTACTCTAGGTTTAATTACTGCAGATTTATAATATAATTTATTTCAATAGTATTGATAAACAACATAGCAAAGTAATGTGAGTAATATATGTAATATGTAGACAATGAAGATGGTAATTTTTAAACAAGAGGGCCACATTGGCCCTTTATCGCTCACCTGAGAACAAAGGCCAATAACTAATGACCAGGTAATATAGTTTCCATCTTATAAAACTCATTTTTACATAGATTTTGAGATCAAAACCAACAATGGAGGTATAATACTGTTAAACTTGTAAGCTAAAACATAGCAAATTTTCTAATCCAAGGGCCCATAACTCTTGAAGTTGTAGTCCGATTCCACCCATAACTGAACTTGTCCAAAACCATCAGGTCATATACATTCATTGTAAATATGATTAGGATCTGTGAATAAATGAAGGCGCTAGAGTGTAAACAAGCTAAAATATAGCAAATTTTCTAAGACAAGGGCCAATAACTCTTGAAGATGTGGTCTGATTCCACCCATAATCGAACTTGTCCAAGATCTTTTGGATATACTCATTTACTGAAAATATTATTAGGATCGGTGAATAAATGAAGGTGCTAGATTGTAAACAAGCTAAAATATAGCAAATTTTCTAAGACAAGGGCCAATAACTCTTGAAGATGTGGTCTGATTCCACCCATAATCGAACTTGTCCAAGATCTTTTGGATATACTCATTTACTGAAAATATTATTAGGATCGGTGAATAAATGAAGGTGCTAGAGTGTAAACAAACTCAAATATAGCAAATTTTCTAAGTCACGGGCACATAACTCTTGAAGTTTTGATCCGATTTTGCCCATACTCGATCTAGTCCAAGATCTTTTGGTTATACACATTTACTGAAAATATGATTAGGATTGGTGAATAAATGAAGGCGCTAGAGTGTAAACAAGCTAAATGTAGCAAATTTTGTAATTCAAGGGCCCATAACTCTAGAAGTTATTGTCCGATTTTGCCCATAGCCGAGACATTGTGGCCATATACATTGTGAGCAAGTTTAATCACGATTCGTTAAGAGCTGCGGTTGCTAGAGTGTAAACAAACTAATTGTGGCCGGACGCCGGACGCGGACATTCAACGATCCTAAAAGCTCACCTGATGAATCAGGTGATCTAAAAATTAGATTAATTATTTCCATGTAATTAAAACAAATACAGGATTGTTTCTAACAGTGTCTTTATAAATTAACTATCAGAAACTTTTTAATATCTTACTTATCGTCTCCTATGACAGATAATAAAAATAGTGAAGACACTGGTCCATGAGTTAGTAATACTATACTAGAAGCCATTTTGGAAACAAAAAATAAATTGAATGAGGTATATGTAAACTATTAAGTATATCATACTGTGAACAAATAGCATTTCAGAAAATGAATAAATATATGCAACTATTAATTTCTACATCATTTTTATCTAAAATATACAAACAATTAGTCATGTTAACTTAAACATAACTTATTTCATAAACCATTCTGTTATTACGTAAACTCCACAAAGACTTAAGGAAAATAGAAAGAACAAATATAAACAAACATAAACGTTTGAACAGTGTTTTTAACACTAGCAACATACATCAAACAGTAGTATCTTTGAGCACATATTGAATGGACGATACTACAAGTAAAAAACTTCAGTTTGTACGCCCTTTTTCCTTTATGCTGCATTAAAATGTACTGTCAAAATCTGAACATGTTTAAAAGGTTGAATTCCTTCAGCAAAATAAGGCTTGACATACATGTTGCCGAGACATTATCAGAGCAAAAATATCCTAATTCAGCATTGTAAACTAAGTTGTATATATCACTATAATGCTTGTACGATGTAGGTTATGATTCACTTCTACCAGATGACTGTTGCAGTGGTCTAGCTGGTCGACGTGGTGGGGACGGATTCTTGTATCTAAAATTAGCTGTACTTGAACTCTGACGACCTCTTGGAAGAGGAGGCTTGGCACTACTACTTCTAACAACGTTACTACGAGAATCCTGAAATAAAAAACACAGTTTTATATCAATCCAAATAATGCACTATAAAATTATGTTTCTTCTATTTATAACTAAATTAACAAAACTGTAACATAATGCAATTAACTTATAAACGAGAATTCCCAACCTACCATTCAATTGTATGATGGTTTTATTTTCAATTAGAAACTATGATTCAGTTTCAGTACAACACTTGTATCCTACCAGTTCCTTTACTTTCTCTTGAATTCTTTTTGCCCCATTACTACAGTTTAGGTCTCATTTATTTTGCAGTGTCCCCATCCCAACTACCGAGCCAAGTACTGTGTTAAGAAAATCATAGGAAAGGTGAGGTGTGTATCAGTGCAATACATCGGGCACAATAAAAAAACAGGAAAAACAATCAACATAAGAGTAGGGATATAAAAGTCCTGTTCTCTTGTATCTTATCTCCCCTCTCTCTGGCCTGACAGTAAAATTACCATAGCTGTCAAATGGGTCGTTAACCCCTATTTCATTTTCCCTTTTATTTTCCACATTTCTAACTGCATATCTTGTTACAAACATATAAAAATGTATAAAAAACATGTCATCATGCACAATGTACCAGTATTCAGATTTAACAAAGATTTCTAAGTAGCAGACCAGGGAGCAGGGAATAGAGAACTTCCACTAAAAATGCTTAAGAGAAAACTTGAGGTATGCTAAATTATTTCAATAGTACAAAGTGTACACAGAAGAGGCTTAACATAAGTTTATTGGTCTATATTCAAAGACCTGTCTCAAAAATTGGATTGGCTGCTACAGTCCTAAATCTACCAGTGACAGAACTGTATTCTAAAATTGGTCAGTTTTGTAAACATGCTGATACAGTTCAAAATATGGCATGCACAGTTAATATTTTGATATATAATTATAAAAAAAACACAACAGAATAATGAATACATGCATAACATAATTTTTATAACATTTTAAATATGTACAAAAAAGACTATGTTATGCATTTCATTAATATCTTATTGAAGAGAAACAAAATCAATAAAATCATAAATATGAAATATGATAAATAACAAATTTGGATAAAATAAAAAGGTAACTGACATTTTCAGGTTTATCCAATTTGTTGAGTAATTGTTTGTACTGTTTCATATAGCAGTGGATACAAAATTACACAAAAATTGATGAATCACTAGTCGTGTATTATTTTATTGTTTAGCCATTTCTTCCTAAAGAGTGTGACGAAGGTTTGCTACAGTCCCTACCATAACAAAGCATACTATGTGAATATGGTCAAATTTTAGAAACTCAAGAGCTATAACTCGAGCATGTCTGAAGCAAAAAATTTGACAGCTTATTCAACAATGCAAATACTACTTCTACAAACATCAGAACCATGTTTGATGAAGATGGGACAAGAATAACTAAAATTTGAGACAGGACAACAATATTTGTGGTCACTAATTGCATATCGTGATTGTTTCTTTTATAATGAAACGACTGAATGGTGATATTTTAAATTTGCTGGGCACTTCTTCTGAATAAAATCTGTGCTGCTAGAATGAATATAAACCTTCACCAAGTAATGAAGAAATAGTCAGAATGATCAACATTAGATATGAACCCAAACAGCAAAATGGGAACAACAACCTAACAAGCCAACAGGAGTTATTTATCTTCATCAAGAAATCAGAAATGTTTGTCATACATTCATATATTTCATGTACACATTGTAATGGATTTTACTTTCCTTACTTTTGAGGAATAAAACAAAATCTGTGGACCAGAAAGATGTGAATTCCAGCAGTGAGAAGTGAGATCAGCATGAAATGGTTACCATAGCAACCTATCAAATATGTACATAAACATGCAAACAATAATAAAAACTTACAAAATTCTTCATTTTTGTCCTTGTTTAAATCCTCAGTAACCTCCTACAGGGAGCATATGATACAAACATTACCCTATTGATAAAGGCAGCTGAATCTTATTAGTAATCTTTTATGTTTCAAAGAAGAATTTCTGTATATTTTTTCAAAGAAATTCATTGATTTTTGAAGAAATTATTAAACTAAGAAAGATAAAAATAAGAGTATGGTCTTCACCTATTCAGCTGAATTCAATCAAACTTTTACTGAACTCCTCGTCATTCAAAGGATTGTGCACTCATTTGGACACAATTTTGGACCGTAATATTACAATTTAGTGTTTTTTTCTATGGAGATTTAACATTATGCTAACAGTCAGAATCATATGTAAACCTTTCCAGCTTTAACAGTGGACAAAGTCCTGATGTTCCTTCATAGTAATACCAACATTCAGAAAGTAAGCTGGACAGCCTCCTCACATGTAAAACTAAGTCCTGGCTGGGATGTGAACTCACAGCAGTGAGGAACTAGTGATTACAAGTCAGAGGCAAGAACCACTTAGAACATGGAAGTCTCAAGAAGTTCAGTGGCTCTGAATTATGTAAATTAGGAGAAAGGGAAAAGTAAAATATCACATCAATCATGGGGTAGAGCAAGGTCACTATATATCAACAAATTGATGTGTTGGCCATTGATTCAGTACTGTAAATTGTATATCGCCATAACATAGATAAACAATTTACAACATAAAATTCATTTTCATGTATAACAGTAATCAGAACCAAGAGGAAGAAAAAAGAGAGAGTTAAAAATTACATTTTGTTAAAATTAATGGATTATCAAGAATGAGGAGATATGTAAGATGTTCACACATGGTTGCAGGAAATATTGTACATGTTTACATTCATACTGTTCATCTTATACCAACAATAGTCCACAAAGTAGCTTAACATCACATACTTGAGTTCATGACTAAAACTTAATCATGAGGTAAAACATGATAACTTAAATCATAAGCTAATTAATGCATTGTTTTTAATTACTGGTAGTATTATGCTTAGGGTAGTAAGTATTCATGTTTTACCTCATTAAATTTAGTCATGGACATCTTTATAAAAACTGAACCATTCATAATAATTAATTAATCTTTAAGTAATTTATTTATTTCTTAACAGCATTAATATCTTTGTAATGTTTAATGAATATCATGTAGCTGTTTGTTATAAAGTGGGTCAATAGCTATAGATAGCTATAAGTGTTGTTCTGTTGTATATATACCTACTCAAAATAATTTTTTTATTGGTAATCTTGCTGTCTAATCGGTTATGTAAATTAACTTTTATGAAGTAAATGATTTGTTTACTGGGTGGTGTCTAACATTGTAACACTAATCAGACAGTCTTGAGATTTCAGAAGTTTTTGGAAATACATGTAACTTTATTTGTTGTGAAACTGAATTACATCAGGATAATGTTTTGATACATTTTTCATGTCATTCCATAGCACTAGTAAGAACGTTATAATTATGATACAATAGA
Source organism: Lutraria lutraria (assembly GCA_964023205.1). Classification (NCBI taxonomy): domain Eukaryota; kingdom Metazoa; phylum Mollusca; class Bivalvia; order Venerida; family Mactridae; genus Lutraria; species Lutraria lutraria. Next base: position 28,420,120 of record OZ026837.1, on the reverse strand, counting down.
AGTTCACAGCACAGGACCAATAATGCTTAACTAAATGAGTACAAATCCCAAAGAAAAAAATCTCCGTTTCTGGTTTCAACTGCAATAATGGAACAAGTGTTCACAGTTTAAGGCACTTTATTATAAGTAAAGCAAAGGTCAGCAACTTTTCAAATCAGAACACAGTGACAATAAATTGCTCCTGAGAAAGGACATCATAAACAAATCACAGTGAAACACTGCAGAGAAAGTTTTGACAAATGCTTACCTGTGGAACTGACTGTGAGAGTGGTCTCCCTTGATTTGGTCGAGCAGAGGGACCACGGAATCCCTGGGGAGGTGGAATTAACGGCCCTACCTCTTCTTCTTCATTCACGTTGTTTGTCTACAAAATTGAGTGATAGCCAATTTAGGTTATATAATGTATTGATCGTTAAACTCTCAGACTGTTTACAAACTTGAAATTGTATTTTCCACATCAACTACAGAAAAATGTTTAGTATAAAAGAGATATTCTTATTCTTCAATTACCATTAATAATAAATTATTCAAACATTTATGTATAAAAGCAGACTAAAAGCATTGATTTGACCGCAATAATCAGAGAATTGAAGACTTCTCAACTTCTATTACCTCTGACCCCAAATTGGCCCTCCTGAGCACATTCAATAGTTTATAATATGATTAATATCATTTATTTATTTAGAAAACATAAAAAAAATGATGTAGTACTCCTGAGAAACAATTATTTTGGCCTCAGATTATTTTAGAATCAATGGAATTATAACACCAACCTGCATGATATTGTCACCATTTTCCACATTTCCATTCATATCATACTCATCACTGGTGTCCATAGGTTGAAGTCTCTTACCAGGTCGTGCTGACCTCATTGGTCCCTCACGTAGCGGTACAGCCTGCCCATTTACCATAGGTGGCTTCTCTTGAGGTATAATTATATCATCTTTCTCTTCGTCCATGCTATCTTCTATGTACCTGCAAAGTAAATACACAGAACATTAAATTAATTGTGTCCTGCATTTTTGAGTCCCTGTAAATAGTAAGCAGCGTTTTATACAATTACATGTATAATGTAACTTTTTCACACTAAGTAATGACATTTCTGAATTTTTACATTTGAAGCATGTACTATTTCAGCGCTCAGCTCCATATGGAGAATGTCCGGTCTATAGTCCCCAGGTTAGTGAGTGTGAGTCCTGGGTGTGCCATATATCTACTGTAACCACCACTGGTTAAATGATTCATGTAGAGTAGCTGAGAGTTCCTAGTGGAGAACAAGGTTAGTACTGGTACAGAATCCAGGAACATTAGATTGGTTAACTGCCTGAAATACTCCTGAAAAAGTTAAATCCAGAAAAAAATGTAATATATGGGCATAAATCAAAATAATGAAGACAATTTTTCTTTTCAAGATTTAAAGAATACCACACAACACAGGAATGTAATTTAATGTTCTGATGGTGTGTCTTGATATTGTTAAAAATGTTGCAAAATTTCAGCTTGATTGTGTTACTCGTTCAAAAGTTTTATGAGAAAAACAGGCAAAAAATGTCCCGAGTGTAACACTTTTAGCGTGACATTTTTTCTTTACACATTTTTCAATCTTTTATATTTTGTTCAGTTCTTGGGTAAGTAATCAATGGTTGTTTTTAATTTCATTGTACATGTGTTATATTTAAAATTTAATGCATTTTGTTCAAATATTTCAATAATAAGTATTATTTAGAAATCACCTTTCAAGTGCACATGTAAAATATTTTGCTCAAGGAAAAAACTGAAATTCAAATTGATGATATTGCTGTAAGTAAACTGATGCTTGAACAGAAAATGCAGTTTAACATATTGATAGGCATATTTGTCCATGTTGTTTAAAAAAAAGAAATGATCGAAAGAATCATTTGTTTTTTTAAGTTATACCATCTTGAATAAAGCTGATTGGAAATGTCCCGAGTGTAACATTTTGCATTTAGATAAGAATTTTTGTATCATTCTTTGAATTTGATATGTTTTTTCTCTTTTTCTCAAACAGAAACGTACCCACAAGCTCACAAAACTAAAACAAATTCATGTAGTGCAATTAATTTTTTGTCTACATGGTTTTAAGTGTTGTCCCGAGTGTAACGCTATTTATTCATCATCTTAATTTTGATATGTAACTATAGAACAGTAGTCTGTGTTAATTGTTTTCCACATTTATATCAAATAACTGACGTGAATAAATACTTTAAAGTCTGAAGCAGTGAAATGGAGCATGTTTAAAAAGTTTGACAGTTCTAATAAAAATAGTTCTATTCAGATATATATACCACATAGATTTGTTCAGTATACTGAAGATAAAAAGTAATTTATCTTTTATTTTGATGAAGAAACATTCTCAGATGAAAGCAGCACAGAATTTATTTATTTATTTCATGATTTCTTAACATATTTTACATGTTATATTATTTATATATAACAATTGAAAATGTTACACTCGGGACACAAACACATCTTCATGCAATATTATACACAAATTCGGTTTGCTTTTACAGAAACTATACCAGTAACAATATACTAACACTGCAGGGTCATGAAGTTACAAAATGCCTAAATAAGTGGTAAAACTCCCATTATAGAGGACTGAGAAGAAGCACACTCTGAGTATAGAAAGACTTGAAATTGATATTTTTTTATTAAACATTTTCTAGGATATACGAGGGTTGTCCTTTAAGTATGTAGACTTTTCTCATAACTCGGTTATTTTTCAAAATTTTGAAATCTAATTTCAGTGACCCATAATTGAAATCTTCCTTGAGTTGTGTTGCAAATACATAGTTCATAATCAAAACATTTCAAAACTTTTTAGTATTGTTTTACTTAAAATAAACAAAGAAGAAATTGTGAGTCCCGACTGCTTTACTTAAAATAAACAAAGAAGAAATTGTGAGTCCAGAGTGTATTTTCTATATGTCTGTTTATATGACTTAATTCATGTTAAAAATATTTGTTCAACATAGTTTGAAATAGTTTGAATGTGTTGAGAAATCATTTCTTTAATTTGATTAATTTGATAAGTGGCAAAATTAGTAAATATATGATAATGCAATATTAATTGTTACAAATTGACAAATCTACAGTTTTAAATGTTTTTTTTAATTCCTCCCCTCCCTCCAACAACATTTTCAACCAACAACATATCAAACAGTACAGATGTTTGTGTATCGTTTTATTATCTTAAAAAACATAGAATGAATTGCAACGCAATGATCATAGCACTTTCATATTTGTATGCTAAAAGACTAAACAAATTTGTACGGAGTGTAACCTTTACTTAGTCTGTATAATATATAAATTAATAATTCATGTTCAGTAACGCAATTGACTTACCAAATTGGAAATAGATTTCTTATTTAATGAATTGCAAAATACATTTGACAAAATTAATGTTGTTATATATAAATCCATTTTATGATACTCCTTATCATAACAGTTTCGTATATTTACATTATAGTTTTAGAACGTCCCCTGGTGTTGTTTTCACCATTTAAAACTAAAACATTATCAAATAGATTATCTGTTTGTACTTTATAAGAAAATAATGGAACAAATTAATTGTAAAATTTGTGAAACAAATTGTATAACAATAGATTAACAATACTGTCATTGTCATAAGACCATACACAAAGAATATCTGTCCCGAGTGTAACGGTAACATAAGATATATACTAGTTTTGGGGGCATTGTTAAGTTACCCAAGAATAGTACCAATTAAGGGAAAATTCACATATATCTTTGAATATACCTGAAAATTCATAAAATTGAATTAGCTAATTTGTATCTGCAGCAGTAAATGTTACATAAAAACTTTTTGAAGCGTATTTAAAGAAAAATAAAGTTCAAAACTCCATAAATATATATATTTTGGAAATTTATGGTTGTATGTATATTTTTTTGTATTAAAAAGTTGTTTTCATGAAAATTTGCTAAAAAAATCACAAAAAATGTGTTATTATTTCCATAGTTTAATCCATAAGATTGTTTGAATTTTAAGGCTTGCTATTGAAAATATAATATTTATTTGATTAAAATGTTGTAAATTTGAAGAAGACTTTAATCCTATACTTTAGACATAGTAAATTTTTCACAATATAATATATTTCCAAGCTACTTTTAGCAATATTATGAACACAAGTATCATTCTAAATTTGACCCCCCATGTCACGCTTTGTCTTCATTATTTTGATTTATGCCCATATACCTAATCAGCCTTTTAAAACATATTACATGTCCATGCAATTTTTATTTTACGCTAAAAAAACATCCAGTGAGATCATTTATGGTAAATTTTTTTACCATCATCTAATATTTCAGGCATAACTTCAGTAATGTATGTCATTGTGCACTTTGAACAAATCCATTTTATTTCATAAACTCACACATCAAAGTACCAAAAATAAGTGTCAAAGTAGAAATTGTCACACAAACATCCCACACTGTATAGAAAAATGTCATTGCCAGTTGAAAGGGATAAAAAAATGTATCCTCACTTCAGGACCAGTAGAAGATTATATATAGCTACATGCATGTTTTGTTTGACAGAATTAATTGAATAAATGCATTAATCAGTCTGGTGATTACCTATTTTCATGTTTCTGTGGCGCTCCTTTGGAGTATTTAGGTGAGGGAATTCCCGATTGTGCTCTTGGGGGCCTTGATGTAGCTGATGGCGGTGGATGAAGGGGTGCTGCGAAACCCCTTGGAGGGGTCAGACTTTCAGGGGGCTCAGGTGGGGAACGAACATCTAGGTCACGTTCAATGTCTTTTTCAACATTTGCACCTCGATCACGTCGTTTCTTTTTTTTCTTTTTTGGAGGTTTATCATCCCTGTTCAAGTTTGGTCTTGGAGCATTTTCTAACGGCATCAACATTGGAGGTGGCATTATCTTCTTACCTTCCAGCATACCTAAGTAAAATCACATATATTCTAATCTGACTAATTGGAAGCGCACCTGCTTGTATTTTTATTGTTTGTGGTTTTATGTAAGAGACATCAACAAACTTCGAACAGAAATGATCCTTATCCAAAGGATAGGCATTACAACCTTTTAGCAAATGTTTTAAACCAAATTATTAAAACCAAGAAGTCATTTACAAAGTTTGCAAAAGAGACCATAACTACACCTGAAAAAAATGTCTAAAAGCTTGAGTCATTGATTGGTAGTTTTGGGAACACAATTTTTGAAAATGGACTAATCACAAAGATAGATCTAAATATTGAATGATAATATTTGATAACTTCTGGCTTCTATCCTGAGAAAAATAAAAGAGGAAGTGTTTCATTTACCTGGTGGTCGTCCAGATGAATCAGGTCGACTTTCTTTTCCAGACTGATCTCCTGATGGTGGACTCGTCAAATCCCTGAGATTTGGTCCCGACCCAGGTCTGTTTACAGGTGATGGGGTATTACGTGCTTGTGGTTGGGGCTGAGGTTTGGGAGGTGATGGTTGCATCCTGGGAGGTCTCGGTGCTGGGCGAGGCTTACTATTTCCAGGAGGGAAAGTATCGTTGGGATTGGGAGAAGGTGATCTGTTGTAGAAATTATTTGGTCCCCTTTGAGAGGCTGGGGCTGGATTGGATGACCTCATTACAGGATGTGACTGCATGTCAAATGATGTATTATCATCCTGGTAATCAGCACTTCTTCTGTAGGGAGTTTGCTGCAAAATTACCATAATTCAACATTCAGTATAACAAATACTTTTCAATCAATATATGTATATCTTAAAAATATTCTTATTTATTATTGCATCAAGATTTATTTTTCAGTATATATCAGAACAATTATTTTCTAGAATATAATTCAGCCTTATCCTGGATGATTAATTAAAAAAACAAATTGATTTAGTTCAGAATTTCATCATTATACTTTCATTCACACATTGCATATCGGTTAAAATTAACATCATAAAAGACAAACTAACCATAGCATGTGGTGCACTATTAGAAATGCCAGGAGGACGGGGAGCATACTTTGGAGGAGGGGAAGGCTGGAAGTTTGGTTGGGGCCCCGGAGGAGCAGAAGGTCTCGAACCATGATGTCCCGGCGCCCTACGATGAGTGTGTCCACCTGAATTATGCTGTGTGTGATCCTCATCTTCTATATCAGACACATCCATACCACCGACACTTACACCATCCAGATCCTCATCTGCTTCAAGAACTTCATCTAATTACGTTTGAGTTCAAAGAAAACAAATATATTAAGCATTGTAAGTCTATACTAAGTGTTTTGGGGCCGAAATTCTGCCCCATTCCCTTGTCTGAAAAGTATACATTTTCCCTCAAATTCATAAAAAATC